>JARHVA010008415.1:190000-475000 GCA_037957365.1 Torreya grandis
ATAAATAGATGCCCTCTCCAAGATTATTGGATAGGACACTAGAAGCCAAAAATCACCCTAAGAAGCATCAAATAACTCCTATAAACCATATAATCTCACTGATAGCATCAAATTACCCCTCTGATCAGCTGACACAAACCCAAAAAGCCATCTCCAACTACAAAGCAAGAGAACCTAAAAATGGGGACATTACATTGACTAGCTTGGCATTACTTTCTAATTCAATGGTGTGTTGTGCAAGTTTGGGGTCAAATCCCTTCAATTATTTGTACTCCCAAGCAAAAATATTATAAAATTCTTGGCATAATGCAACAAATGCAATGGTTTCTTATATTGTATTGACCTTTCCCAGGTTCAACAACTTGCCCTTAAAGATCTCTACCATTTCATGGTGTTACTCTTTAGCTGAGATGCATGCCTTCCCCTTTCTTATTTGGTCATTTTCATTTAAGATTCTATCCAATGTCACAATTCCTTTGAGAATCTTATTTGATCTCAATTTTACTATTTGATCATCATATTGATTCTAAAATGTATCCTAGTTTCTATGGCAGAATTTTGCTTCTTACATTAGAAAACATATGATTTGATCATCATTGTCAAAGACTTGCCAACTCACTTCATTATCAAGCACAACTGGTCTACATATAATCTTGACCTTTTCTTGGCCTTAGCTACCTTTGGCTCCTTTTGATATCTCATATTGGGCACTAATGGTAGTAAGCATGTCTACATGTTGGTTTGTTTCTCTTGGTATGGACTGGATATCAAATGCCAAGAAATCCTCCATGAGGTCCCAAACATGGTGCTTATAGGCCTTCAGATGGTGACTCTTGACTACACTTAGGCCTCTCACCTATTTCACTACAAGATCATTGTCACCCTTGAATTTAAGGAGTTGGATACCTTTATTTCTTGTTTCTTGCAAACCATGCAAAAGAGCTTCATATTCAATTGTATTTGAGGTGAAACTAAATTGGAGTCTTGCAATAGAATGGTAATTTTGACCTGAGGGTGAAACCAACAAGGCCCCCACTCTTCTTCCATTCTTAGACCTTGAGCCATCAAAGAATAAGGTCCATATGCCATCTTCTTCTTGAGAAGTGTTAGTTAAGAAAGGTATTACATCACCTTCCTCATGCATATATTACACTCTCAAGTCTGTCTCTTTAATGATGTTGTATGGATCAAATCCATGGTTATCAACTACCCACTCATCCAAGTATAGATCTAAGATGCCTTCTAGATGACTATGGGGTTCTTGTTCAATAACCTCTTCAACCTCCTCAAATATAGCACAATTAGCACTTGCAATATTGGGCATGTAAGGCTTTAGGTGGAACCTAGATATAGGCTCAAACCTTATGGTGACTTTGGTCCCAGATCTGGTTCTAAAAACCATGTATGACCAATTAGATGATAGATATCCCCTAATCTTAGTAATGAAGTATCTAGACAAGCATAGGGTAAAATAGGGGGTAGGTCTACCACCATCACATCCTAAGTAATGACACAATTTTGACATGTCACCAAGGTGATCTAAATATATTTTAAGATGCCTACTATCTTAGTAGGGGAGCCATCCAATTGGAGCACACCATTTTCATTAGGCACATATTTGAGCCCAAGCTTGTTTGATATGACTTTAGGCATCCCTAAGGTTGAAGCACCTGAGTCAATCATGAAATTATGCACCAATCCCCTATGATGACTAATAGATAAAAGGGGGGAGGCTTTACAACCTTAGGAGGAGGGATAACATCTTGAGGTTGACTTATTCTTGGAACTATTGGCCATTTCTTTTGGCCCATATACCAAAATTCTAACCTATTTAAAAATCTATTGACTCTATCAAAAAATTATAGACTCCATAAAAAAATCTATAGACTCCATCAAAGAACTACATACTCCATTTGAATAACTATGAACTCCATCAGTAAAGCTACTTTACTTAAATTGCCTTATAAGTTGAAAATAGTGGAAAGTTTGATGTAGTAAGCAGTGAGGTTTGAGAAGTCCAAATTAGACAAGTGTGGAAAACCCAATCGAGCAAAATTCAAGTGTGCATTATTGAATTTTAACTTGTATAATGTATGTTTTCTCTCATCATCTATGATTTCTCTATGCACCTTGCTTCAATTTTCTTGGTTTCTTGTAGGTCATGTGATGTGTTAGCCTTTGGTGCTTTTTTAAAATGTTATGAGTCATAATGTCTCTCATATAGACCTATTTCTTCCTACCCTTCAAAGTGAACCTTCCCCTTTGACCTTCACACAGCTACTCTACTTGCAACTCTAAAATAGGATTAGCTAGACTTATCTTGTTTAAGTCTACTAATAGTCACTAAGGTTCCTAGTCTGAATATGGATAACTCTCTTTTGGTGCATCACCTCCCTTAGCTTAGATTTTCCTTTTTATGTTATTCTCCTATCCCTTTTTCTTAGTCAATAGTAGATTATAGCATGGGAAATGAGAGCTAAAGGGAAGCATATGAAGAACTAGCCTCATTAAAAAGCCTAGAGGTTTAACCTCATGACATGATACCCACAGCCTGAGGTTGTCCCAATGCTTGTAGATAGGAGTGAGAGAGCCTATGAAACTCTCCCATAAAGGGTGTAATTCTAGCCTACAACAATTTTTGGCATGCCCAATGGAACCACTTTCAAGGAAGATTGGTCAATTTTGATGCTAGTTTGATCAATTTGGAGTAGTTATAGTTTTCATCTTTCAATATCTAGTGACTCTGAAGAACACTCAGCAATCTGGTGACAAAAAAATAACTATTCTTCATGCCAAAGGTGACTACGAGATTAGATTATATAGGTATTCCTTTTAAATTTGTTGAATTACCCTTGAACTTAGTAAGAAGGCTAAGGTTCACCCATACTCACCCATATATAAGAAAATTTCTTCATAAACTAGTTATAAGGTATACTTATGCAAGAAGATATTCATTATCCCCTCCTAATACCATGATTCCCCAAAGAGATTTTATAGGCTTCAATGGCTAAAGTCCTTTGAATCTACCATAATATGACCTTATGTTGGTAGTAACCCTCAAAAGTGTCCCATATTTCATAAGAGACCAAGTTGTGACCCCTATTAAACACATCAATGACATAGCAATTTTTTTCAATATCCATAATGTCATTATAGAAAATGTAGCTATCATACTATTGGTTGTATCCTTTAATAGAAAGGCTTTAGATTGGTATATAGGTTTAGATCTTAGCTCTATTAAATCATGGAATTAACTAGGAGAGGCCTTGTGTAAGATATTTGTAGATAAGAGTGATCATTTGTCACTTGTAAAATAGTTGACTATGATCAAGAGAGTTCCTCATGAATTTATACAAGACTTCAACACAAGATTCTAAAAGGCTTGGGACAAAATTCCAACCACTGTTAGACCATCCCCTGACTTTGCATTCGTATACTATTTGAAAGCTCTAAATAGTGACATCATTATAATGATCCAATCAATTGGAGGGGACATATTACCAAATGCTTATGAGGTGGCTATCAAAGCAAAAAAATTCCTAGTTCAAGATGGCAAGCTTACTCCTAGCCCCCCAATGCCCCATTTCCCTGAGATTAGACCACCTCCTAAAGTTGTTCCCCCTCTTGATTTTATTCTTCCAACTCCAACAATTTTTGTTATACCTTCACCTAAACAAGAAAAGACCTCCACTAGCGAATCAATTGATTCCTAAGAGAGAAAAAATTACCTAGAACTTAAAATCATGCTCTGATCCTTGACAAATGATGTAGTAAATGTAAAAAGGTAGGCTCAGTTCAATAAAACTTACTAGGCTCTAGATCAATCACAACAACAATCTTATCAAGGAAATAGACCACCCTTCAGGGGAAACTTCCAAGGTCAGAATAGAGAGAAAGGGAAAGGATAGCCTGGCTATAATAAGCATAACAATTACAATCCAAATTCTACAGGGTCTTCCAACACCTTGGTTCCTATTCAAAACAATATGGCTCAAGAGGCTAAAGGGGCAATGCCTTGGAATCATTCTTTTGGGCAATCCATTGTCCCAAATAATGTTACTAACTAGGTATTCAATGACCAATGGCAGTATGATATTACTTGTGGATATAACCAAGCCTTAGTGGCTCAAAGCATAGAGACTCCCATGATACCAATCCCAGGATAGTCTCCACAAGACCAAGGATTTGATCAAGTCCCAAACCAATCAGATGCCAAAATGGTTATTAGTGAGCAAGAAGAGTGTTATGTATCTAATCGATAAGCTAGCTCTAGTCAAGCTCATGCCCCAATGTTAGCAAATATAAGATTCAAAAGAAGGAATATGGGTGACAACTAGGGATCATTTAAGGAACCCCCTACCACCACTCCTTCATTATCCAAGCCTAACGAGCTTGGTATCACTCCAAAGGTCTCAAAACCTCCACAAGGCTCACATATTCAACAAATATCAATAGTGGCTCCCAAAGCACAATAAAAAGTTAGCAGTACACTAATAAATATTTTTGAACAAATGAATAAATCTAATGTGAATGTACCAATGTGGGACATATTTTCCATGCTCGATCAAGTGGATATCCTTCAATAAGGTTTATCCAAGATAGGTGTTACAATAACTATAAGTAAACAACCAAGCAAAGAAGCTGAGGTCCTCACTACTATAACTAAGGGTCCTATGGGAGAAATGTCAAGTAATGTGCTCAATCCTCCTCCTTTTTATATTTCATTACTCATTAGTGACTCCTTGATCCATAATTTCTTGGTAGATAGTGGAGCTAGCACTTCGGTAATGCCAAATCCATAGCTGATAAGTTGAACCTCAAATATGAGTTGCATAGCAAGGAAGTTCTATAGCTTGAGGGTGCTTCCACAAATCCATCTGGTATCATCAAGGATTTGAATATGACCCTACATGCTTGTCCTAGTGTTTCAATGGCTCAAGATGTGTTGATCCTCGATGTAACTCCTCACTTTGCATTATACCTCTCTAGAGAATTCATAGCCAAGATTGGGAGTTATTTAATAGTAGATTGATCCTACATGGAATTTAGAACAAGGTATGGGACTAAGGTGTCAATCAAGGTTGAGGCCATAACATATTTCCACATTGAGCCTCATTAGCTAGATAACATAAACATCAATTATACCATCCTTGATGAGGATGAATTTACTATGGGTCAAGAGTTAAATACTCATCCTAAGGACTTTCCAGACTTGTTCTTAGATGAGCTATGGTGGGATAACCAATTTGTCAACACTTTGGAGGGTGTTGAAGAAAGAGACATAGGTGTCTATTTGTTACATGAAAATCATCTCACACCTTCCCCCATTATACCTAAAGAAGACCTCAATGGTATGTGGTAGTTGTTTTTTGATGGTTCAAGGAGAAAAAATGGAGTAGGTGCAAGAGCAATGTTGGTTTCCCCTTCAAGTAACAAGCATTTCTCTTCTTATAAATTCTATTTCAGCTAATTTTCTAATGCAATAGAATATGAAGGCTTGATCTGTGGTCTCTAATGGGCCAATAAAAGAGGAATCAAAGTGTTGCAAGCATATGGAGATAGTGAGCTTATAGTGAACCAAGTCAGAGGCTTGAATATCATAAATAATCCTTTGATGAGGTCTTATAAAAATAGAGCATGGGACCTAATTGAAGATTTTGAATCCTTCAACATCCAAGTTATACCAAAGAACCAAAACCAACATGCTAATAGGTTGGTAGTTATGGGAACCCAGTTTGATATTCCAAGTAAGCCAAAAGAGGCCAAGGTTTAGCCACATGTCAAGGTGATGGTGAGGCCATCAGTGCCATATAATGAAGTCCATTGGCAAGTTTTCAAAAATGATAGACAAATTTCTTGTTTCATGCATCAGGAAGTAGGTTTTCCTCAATAAACCAAGGTAAATTTCAACATTAGTATGAGAATAAAAGTATTTAGCTAAAGTATAATAAGCTTCCTAAAGGGTTGGTCACCCTTGAGGGTCTTTTCCATGAGGGAGACCATATGAGAAAAGAAAAGGTGGTAATGTCAACCAATGAATAAAACATTGAGAGAGTCCTCATCTTCAAAGATAAAATTCTCAAGCTCGGGAAGGTAAGCAATAAGGCTGAGAGATATGCTTTCATAACACTCTACCAGGAATACATAGACATCTTTGCTTGGGAATACAGTGACCTAAAAGATTTTGATCCAAATTTAGCCCATCATACTATAGAACTAGAGGCCAATGTTAAGCTAGTAAGGCAAAAACAAAGGCCCATTAATCCCAAAATTTAAGAGCTAATGAAGAGAGAGCTAACCAAGTTAATTGAATCCAAGATCATCTTCCCCATCAAGCATTCATCATGGGTAGCCAATTTGGTGCCTATAAGGAAAAAGAGTGGGGAGATTAGGCTATGTGTTGACTTCAAAGATTTGAACAAAGTATCCTTGAAGGATCATTAGCCTCTACCATCTATGGAGTAGCTTCTTCAAATAATTGTAGGTTCAAAATGTTTTTCCCTCTTGGATGGATATTTAGGTTATAACTAAGTATTGGTAAAAGAAGATCAATACAAGACTACCTTCACCACCAAATAGGGCACGCACATGTACCAAAATATGCCCTTTCATTTGTCAAATGTTCAGGCAACTTTCCAAAGAGCCATGGACATGGCTTTTCAAGAATTTTTGAATCAACTGGTGTTGGTCTACTTGGATAACATCATGGTTTTCTCCAAAAATTCTAGTGAATAAATGGACCACCTAATGTTGATCTTTGAAAGATGCAGGGAATATGGGATCTTATTAAATTATAAGAAGTGTGTGTTTTCTATACATGAAGGTAGGTTGTTAGGCCACATCATTTCAAAAGAAAGGCTATCTATTGATCCTAAAAGGGTAGATGCCATCTTAGCACTCTCTCTCCCCAAGAATAATAAAGGAGTTTAAAGCTTCCTTGGTAAATTAAACTTTGTAAGAAGGTTCATACTAGGTTTTGCAAGCTTGGTCAAGCCTATTACTACCATGTTAAAGAAAATTCAAGTTTTTTCTTGGCCAAGGGAAGGAAAAGATGATTTTGAAGCCATCAATAGGCCATTGCCTAAGCACCGTCACTCATAAATCCTGATTTCTAGAAGGATTTCATGTTATACACCTTTACCAATGTTGATAGTTTGTCAGTTATGTTGATACAAAAGAATGGTGAAGGAATGAAGCAGCCAATTTCCTTTTTAGTTAAGGGATGGAAGGATATGAGGTGAGGTACTCTTTTATAGAGAAGTAGATCCTTGCAGTAGTAAGGAGTCTTAATAAGTTTAGACCAATGCTCTCTAACAACAAGATTTATATCATGATGCCCCACCCTGGAGTTAGGGATTTCCTCAACAAAGATTTGAATAATAAAAGATTTGGTTGGATCACCAAAATCATGGAGTTTGATGTGAAATCAAAGTGACCAAGTTGGTTAGAGGTAGAGGTTTATGTGAGCACATGGTGGAAGATCTTCAAAAGGACAAAGAAGTTGCCATGGTGATTCAAGTCAACTCACAGGCAGAGACACCTCTACTTAATAAGAGTTGGATCCATGATATGGCACATTTTTTACTAATAGGAGAATTCTCCCAAGGTCTAGACAAGGAAAAAAGAAGGTATTTCAGACTCCATTCCATACCTTATGCATTGGTTGATGGGGTTTTATTCAGAAAGGACCTTAGTGGAGTACTCCTAAGGTGCGTAGATAATGACCAAATAACCAATCTCTTGAAGCATTTCTATGATGGACCTACAGGAGGTCATTTTTCACCTAGAACCATAGTAGCAAAGATAATGAGGGTTGGTCATTACTGGCCTAGTCTCTTCAAATATGCTTATGCATGGGTAAGAAAGTGTCAAAAATGTGCCTCTGTACAAGTAAGCAAAGATTAGCAGCTTTTCCTTTCAACCCAATTCAAGTAAAGAAACCATTCATGTAGTGCGATTTGGATTTCATAAAAGTGATCAACCCTCCATCAAGTGTAGGAAATAAGTGGGTGCTTACTACAACTGATTACTTCACCAAATGGGTGGAAGCCATCACATTGAAGGAATCTAATGAAAGTGCAGTCCTAGACTTCTATGACAACATTATAACCATATTTGGTAGTCCATCTACTATCATTTTTGATAATGCATTAGCATTTCTTGGTATAAGAGTAAGTGAATGGGCTCTCAAAATGGTCATCTACCTCAACACCTCTTCCAGTTATTATCCTCAAGGAAATGGATTGGTTGAATCCACAAACAAGAATCTACTAAAAATCATCAAGAGGACTATGGATAAGAACCAGAGAGTGTAGCACACCATACTAAAGACATCCTTATGGGTTGACAGGGTGAATCCTAAAGCTACCATTGGTAATTCTCCATATGTCTTAGTATATGGAAGGTAGGCTAAGTTTCTCATTTCTCTAGAGTTATCTGCATTAGAACTAGCCCATTAGCTAGAACTACTAAGAGAGGAGCTCATGAATGTGAGACTTGTTGACATAGTAGATTACACCCTTGATAGGAGGATGATCTCCTATCTTCCATGCATCATAATGGAAACTCCTCTCTTGCCTGTAGGTTTGGCAAAACTGAGGGGAGAGTCTCTAGATAAGCGCTAGCTCCCTTTGATGCATCTGAGTTATTCTAGTAAGTTGCTAATACATATATATATACATATATATATATATATATATATATATATATATAATGGGGGGGGTGAAAAGAGAGAAGGATTACTAAAAAATATAACCTAACCTAAGAGGGTGATGCACCAAACAAGTTTGATCTACTCATACTCACACTCTAAACCATAAGAACACATGCATACACTTTAACTAGTAAAAGGACCAAATTGCAAGGAGCTTGACAGGGAGGCTTTAATGGAAACACATAGAAAAAGAACTTAACATAGGCACTGTAAGAAAAGCACATTGTCTAGTGACCTCCTTCTACCTCTGTGCTCCAGATGCATCTCTTCTTGTCACCTACAAGAATGGAGCTTTGTATATACCGGGTGTGTTGGTATCAAGCTTGTGAAAGCATTAAGAAAGAAATGACTGAACACAAGTTTAACACTTAGACACACTCAGAGATATATCCAACCAAAATAGAGGTAAAAAATGCATATTCTATTTATTCCAAGTGAAAATTGGCAGTGCTTCACCTTACAACATGAGAGATCCCCTTCTCAAAAATGAGAAGTTTACATTATATAAAGGAAGAAAAGTCCTTTTGGTACCCTTTTACAAGTGGCCCATATGCATTCTAAGCATTGGGAAGAGGAAGCCGCTTGATAGATAATGTTGTGTTGGCTCTTATTTTGACTTTAGGCATTTAAGATATATTAAACATCATATGTAAAACTATGGGTCATGCCATTTCTCTGCAAACAAGACCTCTCCTTCAAGGCACTCACACAATTTGTTTGCCTATCAATGCAAAGTAAAGAAAATGGGTCACATCATTCACTATTTGCGCCCCTTGATGACCACTTGGTAGATACTATGTCAACCACTAGAGTAACTCCTTGAGTCAACACCTTCCTTTGCCACTTGGACTATTTTTTCCATTTCTGCACTTTATCTCTTCTTGGCTTTGTCTTTTTTGGCTCCTTCAGCCCTCAAAGGCTATCTTCTACTAATTCTTTGGCTCTTTGGGCTTCCTTCTCAGTGGTCTCTTCCTTTTGGCCTTAAGCCTTTTAATTCCTTTGGGTTCACACCTTTCATTAAAAAACCAATAGTTATTTCATTTTTTCAAAGTTGACGTCTACACGTCCATCACCATTTGAAAGCCAACGGCTAGTCTATTGCCCTAAATTTGATGTCTTTGGGGACGTCATCAGACATTTAGATTCTAATGTCTAGTCTATAATGCTCAACTTTGACATTTATGGGCCTGTCACCCCTTGGTCAATTCCTTTGGCTTTTGTCTTTGGAACCTCCCGAAGGGAAGGTGTCCCTTCGGGCCTTGAGAAGGGTCCTTCGAGCTCCTTGGTCCTTAAATCCTTTGGATAAAATGTTTAAAGGAATTCCTTCAGACATTTTTTTGAATTATTTCTTCCTTTGTTTTTCCCACTTATTCCCTCAGGTGAATTCCTTCGGACAAAAGTTTGAAGGAATTCCTTCAAAAATTTTGGTTGAAAGAATTCATCTTGTCTTTTGCCACAAAAAATATTCCCAAAAGACATTATTTTTTGGCCTTATGAATTTCTGTAGACAAAATGTCCAAAGGAATTCCTTCAGGCATTTTGTCCAAAGAAATTCATCTCTTGCCTTGAACAAATATGAAGGAATTCCAACTTTTCTGCCTTGTTCACTTTTTAGAAGAAAACCTTACCCTTTCAACCTTCTCTTTGATCCCTTTACAAGTGTTCCCTACCCTTTGCAAGGGCACTTATCCTTCGAGTTTTGGGAGACTCCCTTGAACCTTTTGATTGAACTGACTACTTGAACCATTTGATTGAACCAATCGATTAAACCGACCAATTAAACCAACAATGGTTCAATGGTTCAATGGTTCAATATTGTGTTTTGCTCATTCAATTGAACCAATTATTTGAACCAAGTCGACTGAACCAACACTTTAAACCAAGTCATTGAACCAAGCTGATTGAACTAAAAGATTGAATCAACTAATTGAACCAATTATTTAAACCAAGCCAACTGAACCAACACTTTGAACCAAGTCATTGAACTGAACCTTTGAACCAAGCTAACTAAACCAAGTCATTAAACCAAGCTAATCAAACCAAAAGATTGAATCAACTGATTGAACCAACTGAGTGAACCATTTCTTTGAACCAAGCCAACTAAACCAAGTCATTGAACCAAACTAACTAAGCCAAAAATGGTTCAAAGTTCAAGTTCAAAGTTCTTGGAAAGCTCATGACATTAGACCCTGACATCGAACCATTGAACTAGTTACTCCTTTTACAAAAAGACTTGTGCAAAAAATCAAATTTGAAACTGGATTAGAACAGCAAGGGAAGGAGATTGATTTTGGCATGTAGGGCCAAAATGGTTAACAAATTGGTTTTCTAGGGGAAGCATGCCTACTATGCTCAAAAACTAGTAGCCTTAAAGTCCATTGGGCATGGAGTCAGAATGCAGCTTGAAAATTTAGCAACTGCCTTGAGATATCCAAGAATCAATCATGAAGTTCTTACCCAAAAGGAAATGAAAACACACACAAGACTAAGAAAACTACTAACATGTGCAAAAGCACTTAGGGAAAAATAAGGAAAATATATACATGATGAGAGAAAGGCTTAGTGATAATGCTTAAGATGTATCCCATTAACTGGGATATACAGTTATTTACCATCCAACCTAGAGAGTTAAAATGCATTGTGTTGTTTACATTGAGTGATGACGTATGGACCACTCCATAGGGCATCAAACTTCACGTGCTTTCTAGGCTTAGCTCGGTCTGCATCCTATTTCAAGATGATTTCTCCTTCAGAGAAACCTTTTGATGAAGATTTATTGTTGAAGTGTGTCTTCATTTTCTATTGGCAGCTGGTCATAGAAGCCATAGCCTGGTCCCTTATCTCTTAGAGATCCATCAGCTCACATAGCCTAACCTCCATGTTGTTGCCTTCTTCCAATTGCAGCTGGTGAGCAAGGTCCAAGGCTGGCAACTCAAGTGAAATAAGAAGCCTAGCTTCCCTTCCATACATGAGCATGTATGGTGAATTACCAATTTCTCTCTTTGGAGTAACCCTATCTGCCCATAGGGCTATTATCAACTTGGCATGCTAAGTCCTCTGATTCTCCTCCATTGTTCTCTTGATAATCTTGATTAGATTCTTATTGGTGGACTTAGCCAGCCCATTCCCTTGTGGATAGTAATTAGATGAAGTGCTAAGATAGATACCATATCTCAATGCTTCACTCATTTTAGTTCCTAGAAAAGCTAAAGCATTATTTGAGATGATGGTAGCTGGGACCCCAAACCTTGCCACCAGGTCTTCATAAAAATCTAAGACTACACTTTCATTGGCTTCCTTCAAAGTGACAGCCTCTACCCATCTTGTGAAGTAGTCTATGGTGGTCACGACCCACTTGTGTCCAGCACTTGAGGGAGGGTTAATCATCCCTATAAATTCAAGGCCCCATTGCATGAATGGTTGTTCCACTTGAATAGGTTATAAAGGCATGGTAGCCAGTCATTGCTTCCCATCAAAGAGCACACACTTCTAACACTTTCATACCTAGGCATGGGTGTCTATAAATAGAGTAGGCCAAAAGTAACTAGCTCTCATTATCCTTGCAGCTATCAGCCTAGGAGCAAAGTGACCACCAATTGGCCCATCATGGAACTCAAACAACACCCTATCGGCCTGACTTGGGTCTATGCACCTTAAAAAGACTCCCAATAGATCCCTTCTGAACAACACTCCATCAATCAGGACATAAGGGAGAGATTGGAGTCTGAAATATTTCCTCTTAGTCCTATCAAGGCCTTATGAGCACTCATCAATGAGAAGGAAACACCTCAAGTCTGATGTCCAATCCTTCATAACAACTAGTTCTTTTACCGTAGTTGCATCATGAATTAGCAAACTATCCTCCTTTTTCTATCTAAAGTCTATAGCAAGGTGTTCACATAGGCCTCTCCCTCTTACCAGCTTGGTGACCTTGATATCCACATCGTATTCCATTACCTTAGTGATCCACCCCACTCTCTTTTCATTCAGGTCACGGTTGGTTAAGAAATCCTTGATGTTAGGATGTGGAACCATGAGGTGAATTCTATTGTTGGACAGCATATGCTTGAATTTCTTCAGACTCTGTATGACTGCAAGGACTTACTTCCCCACATATGTATACCTGACCTCAAAACCCTCTAGGCCTTGGCTAAAAAATGCAAGTGGTTACTCAAGGTTATCACCATTCACTTGGGTAAGCATGGTAGAGATTACCTCTTCATTTCTGAAGGTGTAGAGGTTGAAAATCTTGGTGAAGTCAGGACTGATCAAGGTAGGAGCCTGGGTGATAGCCTACTTGATCTCTTCAAAGATATCCCTCCTTTGCATTTTCCATGTGAACTTCTCATCTTTCTTCAGCATATAGGTCAATGGTTTGACTACCTCCACAAAATCTAGAATAAACCTCTGGATGAAATTTATTTTTCTGAAGAAGCTCTATAGGCCCTTCTTGTGTTTAGGCAAAGATAGCTCTAGGATGGAGTGAACTCTCTCTGGATCAATGGTCAATCCTTCCTTGGAAACAATGTGGCCAAGGAGTTTACCCTCATGGACAGTAAACACGCATTTCTTTGGGTTGAGAGAGATACCAAACTCTCTACACCTCTCAAAGATTTGTCTGAGGTGTTTCATGTGTTGGCCCGCCTCCTTAGAGAATATTGTCACATCATCAAGATACACTAGCATAGTGCTATTTATCAAGCCTCAATAGGCCATGTCCATGGCTCACTGAAATGTGGCACTAGCATTAGATAGTTTGAATGTCATTTTCCTATAAGCAAATGTCCCCCATTTGGTAGTGAAGGCTATCTTGTACTGGTCACAGTCTTGCACCAAAATTTGATTATATCTTGAATACCCATCCAGAAGGGAGAAATGCTCACTACCTATCACCATTTGAAGGATCTGCTCCATACTTGGGAGAGGATAATGTTCTTTTAAAGAGACTTTATTGAGGTCTCTGAAATCTACACATAATCTGATCTCCCCATTATTTTTCTAGATAGGAACAAAATTGGCCAGCCAAGAAGAGTGTTTGATTGGAAATATTATCCTAGACTCAATTAACTTGGTGAGTTCCTTCCACATGAGAGGCTCAATCTTTGGGTTGACAGGCCTTTGCTTCTACTTGATTGTCTTGGCACCTTCCTCTAGCTCAATGGTATGTTGGGCCAAACTTGGGTCAAAACCCTTCAAATCATTATACTCCTAGGTGAAGACATCAACAAACTCCTGACACAACAAGGTGAAGGCCTACCTTTCATGATCTATGCACACTTTCCCAAGTACTAGCAGCTTATTCTTGAATATTTCAACCTTCTCATAGTTCTCCTCATTCATTGTGATGCTTGCCTTATCACTTTTCAACTGGTCATCTTCATTGAAGATACTCTCAAGAGTGACCAAGCCTTTGGGAAGTTTATTATTCTTTAGCTGAACAATTTGGTTGCCATACTGCTATTTTAGCTTAGCCTAGTTTTTAGCAGTGAACTCAGCTTCTTATTGTAAGAAGAGTGCTATTTTTTGGTTTCTATCAGACACCTGGCAGTTAGTGATGTTGTCAAGTATAGAGGGCCAGATTACTACCTTTAAGTGGTGTGAATTGTGGTCTCAACCTATTTCCTTAGGGATATCAAACTAGGCAACAACTACTACCAACCTATCTGCTTGCTTGTTATGCTCTCTAGGAATGTAGGTAACATTGAAAGAAAGAAAATTATCCACTGAGTCCCATACCCTATGTTTATATGACTTATGCAAAGAATTCTTTGTCAAATTTTGGCTCCTTAGCTGATTCACAATCAGCTCACTATCACCAAAAACCTGAAACTCTTTGATTCCTCTTTTCTTTGCCCACTCCAAACCATGGATGAGGGATTCATACTCTACAACATTGCTCATGCAATAAAATTGAAACCTGAAAGCCGAAAAGTATTTCTCCTTTGAAGGAGAAACTAGCACCACTCCACCACCAGCTCCCAACTTGCTTCTTGAGCCATCAAAGAATAACTACCATAAACCTAAGCTTTCTTGGCTTGTTTTCATTAGATTTGGTATAAGAGTACCCTCTTCATGCATGCAATAAATCCCAAGGCCTACCTCTTAATGAACTTGTAAGGATCATGCTCAAAGTTGTCACTTCCCAATTCATCTAAGAGCAGGTCAACAACTCCTTCAAGGGTAGAGGATGGAGATTGATCCACTTAGAATTATTCTTGGTCAATAATTGTGTAGCTGAAATTTGTTGCCTTGAGTGAGTATGGTTCTAGATGATCTCTATGGAGTAGCTCTGATTCAATCTTAACCTCAGTCCCATACTTGGTTCTAAAAACTAGATAGGACCAGTTTGTTACTAGGTAACAACCTATTTTTGATGTGAAATCCCTGGATAACCAAATAACAAAGTAAGGAGGTACATCTACCACTACCACATCGTAGAATCAAGATCAAACCTTTCACCACCCCAAGTGTCTTTGCTAGTGTTCCATCCAGCTATAGGACTCATTTAGTCATTTCTTCATATTTGAGCCCCAGTTTATCTGCTATGCATTTAGGGATCACCGAGGTGATTTCTCCACTGTCAATGATGCAATTATGCACCAATAAATCTCCTATGACTAAAGACAAATAAAAAGGGGGAACCTTTTCTTCTTTCTTAACTTGGCCTGATGTGGAAGGCTGTCCATTCATCATCAGAGCATTATTAGCTTTTGTTGGGATAGCTTGTTCATTCAGCTCATGCAATTTTTTTTGTAGCATGTCCTTTTGTCCTGGTATTGATAATGAATCCCACAAGGAGATATTCATGTGCATATTATTCATTTGGTCTACCACATTGACTCGAGAGTTGCCTTCTTTCAAATTTTCTTTAGGATTACTTATAGCCTGAGGTGTAGGTTGAGGAGCTGAAGGTGCAACCAGAGGTCTAAAGTTTGGAACCCTTTGGTTTACATGTGATGAAGAAGGTGGTGTTAATGTTTGGGTAGCTACTTGAGCTTCTTCCATTACTCTCCTTTTGGACCTTGTGTTGGCTGCGACATAGTCTCCTTGATTGTCTACACTACCCATGTAATTGACTGCATAGATTTCACCTTCAGGTGATTCATGAGAGTAGAATTAGGCTGAGTCTGACTTCTACCCATGATAGGTTACATTGAAGCCTCAAATCTTGGGAATTGGGTGGCTGCCTAATTGTCTTATACATTTGTGTAGTGACTTGACATTTTATTCATATAAATAGCTTGATCTTCACCATATCCCATGGTTGAGCAACTAGGTTGTTCCTGTACCAGATTATTTTGAGTGGGCACTAGAGCCTTAGATGATGAAGGGGTGCCTATATTGTAGCCTTAAAAAGGTTTGTTCTATGTAAATTGACCCTTCCCTTGATTTTAATTCTAGAAAGGGGGTTTATTTTCTTGCCCATACTACTAATATCCTTGATTTGGTTAGTTGCCTTGAGCTTGTTGCCTTTTAAGAGCCACTAGTTCATTTGTTATGCTTTGTAATAGGCTTTTGACTTCATGGAGGTCATTGGATGAAGTAGCAGCTAGCCTCTCTATGCCAGGTAGAAGATCTAAGGTAGCTGCAATAGTTTGGATTGGAGGTAGCAATTCAGGGAAGAGTGGTATATGAGGCCTAGGAGCTATTTTTCTAGCCTGCATCAGGCAATTTTCATCGGCAATAGCTATGTCATAGGTGGTAGGTAGCACATGTCCTCCCATGGACTATATCATAATAGTGATGTTGATGTTCAACACTTTCAAATAATAGAGGAAAGCATAGCTTGGAGTCAGCCTTACCAAAAGGGGATTCTATCCTATGTCTTTTAAAATCAGGTGTTTAAATCTTTCATGAATTCATGTGGAGGTCTTTTCATAGTGGTCAATTGCTTGGCAAGTGAGAGGTGGTCACTCTTCTCCCCAAATTGGTTCATTAAAAGGGTGCCTACTTCATTCCAAGAATTGACTGAATTTATGGGCAAAGTACCATACCAGTCTAGAACTTTGCCCTTGAAATACAATACCATCAATCTGATCACAATGTTTTCCTCATTGACATTGTGAATATTGCAGAGGTTAGCAATATTTATGATGTGTTTGATATTGGTAATGTGCCCCTCTCTATTAAAGAGAGGCACACTTTTAAGGACTGCTCCTAGAATTGGGTCATAATGTTGGAGATTCAAAGGACTCTAACCATGAAAGGCCACAAAAGGTAAAGCCATAACTATGATAGGATTCAACTGAGGCCTTCTTGCATAGTTGTATCTTATAGTAGGTCTGGGAAAGTGATTTGATGCATAAGGATGGGTTTTTTTAAACCTTAGTCACTTTTCTAAGTTCAAAGACAATTCAACAAATTTAAAAGGGACACCCCTAGCAGCAGATCGTGTGGTGATTTTAGGCATAGGAGGTCAAACTAGTTTTTGGTTAGAGACTGATGTTCTTACCAGTGGAGTCGTTAGATGTTGAAAATGGTTGATTTTTCTATGATAGGACTAGCATCAATCCTAGAACTTTACTAAGTGTTAAAACTTGGTCCCACAGGGGGTGCCAAAAACTATTGACACAGTGGATTGCACCCTTGACAGGAGGATGATCTCCTGTCTTCCACACATCACAATGGAAACTCCTCTCTTTTCCGTGGGTTTGGCAAAACTGATGAGAGAGTCTCTAGATAAGGGCTAGCTCCCTTTGATGCATCTGAGTTATTCTAGTAAGTTGCTAATACATACATACATACATATATACATACATATATATATATATATAATAGAGGGTGAAAAGAGAGAAGCATTACTAAAAAATAGAACCTAACCTAAGAGGGTGATGCACCAAACAATTTTAATCTACTCATACTCACACTTTGAACCATAAGAACAAATACATACACTTTAACTGGTAAAAGGACTAGACTGTAGGGAGCTTGACAGGGAGGCTTTAATGGAAACACAAAAAAATAACTTAACATAGGCATTGTACAAAAAACACATTGTCTAGTAAGCTCTTTCTACCTCTTAGCTCCAGATACAACTCTTCTTATCACTTATAGGAATGGTGCTTTATATATACCAGGTGTGTTGGTATCAAGCCTGTGAAATCATTAAGAAAGAAATGACTGAACACAAGTTTAACATTCAGACACACTCAAAGATATATCCAACCAGAATAGAGGTAAAAAAATACATATTCTATTGATTCCAGGTGAAAATTGATAGGGCTTCACCTTACAACATGAGAGATCCCCTTCTCAAAAATGAGAAGTTTACAATATATGGAGGAAGAAAAGGACTTTTGGCACCCTTTTACAAGTGGCCCATGTGCATTCTAAGCATTGGGAAGAGGAAGCCACTTGATAGATAATGTTGTGTCAGCTCCTATTTTGACTTTAGGCATTTAAGATATATTAAATGTCATATGTGTAATTATGGGCTATGTCATTTGTCTGCAAACAAGGCTGCTCCTTCAAGGCACTCACATGATTTGTCTTCCCATCAATGCAAAGTGAATAAAATGAGTCACGCCATTCACTATTTTCACTCCTTGATGACCACTTGGCAGATACTGTGTCAACCGCTGGAGTAACTCCTTGATTCGACACCTTCCTTTGCCACTTAGACTATTTTGTCCATTTCTACACTTTGTCTCTTCCTAGCTTTGTCTTTTCTAGCTCCTTTAACCCTTAAGGGCTATCTTTTGCTAATTCTTTGGCTCTTTGGGCTTCCTTCTTAGCGGTCTCTTCTTTTTGTCCTTAAGACTTTGAATTCCTTCAGGTTCACACCTTTCATTAAAAAACCAATGGTTATTTCATTTCTTCAAAGTTGACGTATGCACACCCATCTCCATTTAAAAGCCAATGGCTAGTCTATTGCCCTGAATTTGATGTCTTTAGGGATGTCATCGGACATCTAGATTCCAATGGCTAGTCCATGATGCTCAACTTTAACGTCTATAGGCCCATCACCCCTTGGTCAATTCCTTTGGCTTTTGTCTTTAGAACCTCCCAAAGGGAAGGTGTCCCTTTGGGCCTTGAGAAGGGTCCTCTTTTTGGTAGTTGAGAGTCCCCCACAAGGGTACTTGCCCTTCAAGGTCCTTCGAGCTCCTTGGTCCTCAAATCTTTTGGATAAAATGTCTGAAGGAATTCCTTTGGACATTTTGTCTGAATGATTTCTTCCTTTGTCTTTCCCGCTTATTCCCTTAGGGTTTTTCTTTCAGTCAAATTCCTTTGGACAAAAGTCTAAAGGAATTCCTTCATATTTTTTGTCTGAAAGAATTCATCTTGTCTTTTGCCACAGAAAATCTTCTCGAAAGACATTATTTTTTGGCCTTATGAATTTCTTCAGACAAAATGTCTGAAGGAAGTCCTTCAAGCATTTTGTCTAAATAAATTCTTCATCTCTTGCCTTGAATAAATCCAAATGAATTCCAACTTTTCTACCTTATTCACTTTTCCAAATAAAACCTTACCCTTATAGCCTTCTCTTTGATCCCTTTGCAAGTGTTCCCTGCCCTCTACAAGGGAACTTATTCTTCAGGATTTGGGAGACTCCCTTGAACCTTCTGATTGAACTAACTGATTGAACCATTAGATTAAACCAACTGATTGAACCAAAAATGGTTCAATAGTTCAATGGTTTAATATTATGTTCTGCTTATTCAATTGACCAGTTGAACCAACTGCTTTGAACCATTCGATTGAACCAAGCTGACTGAACCAACACTTTAAATCAAGTCATTAAACCAATTCTTTGAACTAAGCCAACTAAACCAAGTCATTGAACCAAGTTGATCGAACCAAAATAATGAATCAACTGATTGAACCAATTCTTTAAACCAAGCTAGCTGAACCAACACTTTAAACTAAGTCATTGAACCAAACCTTTGAACCAAGCTGACTGAACCAAGTCATTAAACCAAGTTGATCGAACCAAAAGATTGAATCAACTAATTGAACCAACTGAGTGAATCATTTCTTTGAACCAAGCTAACTGAACCAAGTCATTGAACCAAACTGACTGAACCAACAATGGTTCAATGTTCAAGTTTAAAGTTCTTGGAAAGCTCATGGCAGTGGACCCTGACATCAAACCATTGAACTGGTTCCTCCTTTTTTTGAAAGACTTGTGCAAAAAATCAAATTTGAAACTGGCTCAGAACAATAAGGGAAGGAGACTGATTTTGGCCTGTAGGGCCAAAATGGTTAACAAGACTGGCTAAACTCACAGAGCTTTAAGAAACAAGAGACCTCTTAATGAAAACACTAGAGTCACATCAAGCTCCGGTCAAGAAATATTTTGACAAGAGATCCATAGCAAGAGATTTCAAAGAGGGGGATCTAGTCCTCAAATGGGATTCAAATAAGGCCAAGCCAAGCAACCATACCAAGTTTGACAACTTGTGGAGTGGTCCTTATTTGATTCATGGATACAAATAACATAATGATTTTTATCTTACCCAACTGGATGGAAAGGTATTACCCATCCCAATCAATGGGATTCATCTAAATCCTTACTATTAAAAATGTTTTCAGCCATTGTATATATTATACCTTTTGAATAGTTTTTCATGTTTTCTACTAAGTTCCTTGAGCACATCTTTGTTTTTGTGTGTTTCCCTTCATAAGTGTTGGTGGCCATTTTTTTGACCCACATATGAAGCTCTTCCATGGTTTGATGAAACATTAGGTCAAAGGCTTAGAAATGGATCTGGCAGCAGTGTTTGAGGTTAGGCCTTTAAGCCAAAAGCTAAATGAAAAATCTCTTTTTCATCTAAGTCTTTTGCTTGTTCATTCTTTTAGAGAACAAGTGAAAGATGATTTATTTTGGGCTTATTTTGGTTTATTTTCTTTTTAGAAAATTTATGCAAAAGATTTACCTGAAGGAATTCTTTCTCCTTTAAACTAAGTGTTCCTTTTAGTTAATTGTTCTCTCTTCGAAAGTTTTGTCTTAGTTTCTTTCATTAAAGTGTCAAAAAATATTCAAAAAATTTATTCTGAAAGAATCATTCCAAGAAAAAGTTCTAAAAGATATCTTTTAAAGTGAAGTGGCCCAAAAAAAAAATCCAAAGGATCATTTCAAGATTTTTGAAGGGATCTTTCCCTTTGAGAAAGTCCATTTCAAGAAACTTGAAGGGATATTTCCCTTCAGGAAGGTTCATTTTCAAAGATCCGAATGGAACCTTACATTCAGAAAGGGACCATTTCAGATAAACTAAAGGGTGATTTTCAATTCTTCTAAAAGGCTTTTTCAAAATGTTGAAGTGAACTTTCTTGGCATTAACATGGCAGTAGCAGATTCTCAAAGGGTCTTTTCCTTTCAGAAAAGATAAAGAGATGATTCTTGTAGATAATTTGCCTACGGGAAATGGTGCAAAGACAAAGAGCTAGGAGAGAGCCAAAGGACCAATTCCTTTGGACAAATTGTCCATGGGAAAGTGATAAAAAAGATTAAGAAAAAAGAGCCCGAAAGGATGTCGAAGATAATGCCTAAAATGAAAGTCTAAATAAATTGATGATGGGACTGTAAACATCAAGTTTTATCCCTTTCAAGTAGCCATTAGCATTTAAAAGACCAAAAGGAGCTATGCAACCTATGGACTCACACAAACATAAATAAGAAATTTAGGAAAACCAATGTCCTTAGATTGGTTTTCCATCTATAGGGAAGATCTGGTCTAGTTTTCAAGGCAAGAGCTACTAGGTGAAGTTAATGGGGAGTCATCATCCTTTGACTTAGCCATCATCTCTGACAAATAGTCGACAAATGTAGAAGCAGCATGGCTTAGTTAGGTTTATATATGTAAGAATTTTTATCCTCATACATAAGCAGACAAGTGGAAGATGGCATGGAGATGAAAGATAAAGATCAAGCAATTAGAAAAGATAGCTCAGGCATTTAAGACATTCCTAGACTTTTCCTTTTTAGTGGACCTTGACATCATCATCCTCAGTAAGTTTTGTCTTCTAGTGCATTTCTCAACCAATGAGAGGGCTAGAAGACTTTTGGAGCTAATGGTAGTTATTTCATTGCAGAAGGATTAGTTCTAATTAACCCAAGTGTGGGTGAGAATTCATGGAGGGTGGTTGGATCTCATTTATTGATTTTTGTTTGCTCACCTCTTCTCTTTGGGTCTTCCCATTTTATATATATGTCTTGATTCTTTTCAAAAGAAGATATCCTCATTTGATAAGGAAGGACCCTATCAAAATTTATAAGAAAGACCTTTTAAAGCAATAAACATTATTTTTACCTATCTCTTATCTTAAAATCATGTTTATCAAGCTTGTGTATGATGGCCTTGTGAAGAAGTGTTCTTCCATGTCTCTTGTCCTTCCTTCTTACCTATTTTTAGGTATTTTTTGGTTAGTTGCAGGTCTGAACTTGAGCTCTTTCCACCATTAATGGATGTTTGGTGTGAATTTCAAAAATTCCTCTCTACTTCATATATGGCTTAGTGAGCCTAG
This sequence comes from Torreya grandis, assembly GCA_037957365.1. Classification (NCBI taxonomy): domain Eukaryota; kingdom Viridiplantae; phylum Streptophyta; class Pinopsida; order Cupressales; family Taxaceae; genus Torreya; species Torreya grandis. The sequence goes on from JARHVA010008415.1 coordinate 212,178, forward strand.
TTTATGAAACACTAATGCAAATTAACTAGTTATGAGGTTGTACAAGCAAAATTATCTTATGCTGAATTAGTGTTTATGTCATGCTTATGTGAGTCACTCCCTATTTGGTGCATCACCTTTCTTAGTTTAGTTTTTCCTTTCTATGTTATCTTTATCACCCTTTTCCTTGGTCAAAAATAGGTTTTAGTGTGTGGGAATAACTGAAGTGAAGAATCTAAGGAGCTAGCCTCATTAAAAATCCTAGAGGTTCAACCTCACTACATGATACCCATAGCTTGAGGTTGTTCCAATTTTGTAGCTGGGAGTGAGAGAGCCTTAAAAAATCTCCCACAATGGTGAAATTCCATGATACAATAGTTTCTAGCATGCTTAATGGGACCTTTTCAAAAAATATTGGTCAAGTTCAATACTGGTTTGATCAATTTGTAGCAGTTATAGCATTCATATTTTAGTATCTGGTGACTCTAAAGAACATCTAACAATCTAGTGGTAGAATAGTAACTATCTTTCATGCCAAAGGTGACTACAAGATTGACTTTTGTAGGTATTCCTTTTGAATTTATTGAATTACCTTTAAACTCAGTAAGAAGGTTAAGGTTTTCCCATACTCATCCATACATAAGAAACTACTTTCCTAAACCAGTCATAAGGTATACCTATGTGAGAAGATCCTTGTTAGCCCCTCTTGCTACCATGATTCTTGAAAGAGATTTTGTGGGTTTCAATGGCCAAAGTCCTTTGAATTTGCCACAATATGACCCTATGCCAGTAGTATCTCTCAAAAGTGTCTCATATTTCACAAGAGACCAAGTTGTAACTCCTAATAAACACATCACAAATAGCCAATTTCTGCAATATTCATAATGTCACAGTAGAAAACATAGCTATAAGACTATTGGCTATATCCTTCAAGGGAAAAGTATTAGATTGGTATAGAGGTCTAGCTCCTAACTCAATTCAATCATGATATCAACTAGGAATAGCCTTATGTAAGAGGTTTGCAGATAAGAGTGACCATTTGTCACTAGCAGAGTGGCTTAAGACAATCAAAAGAGCCCCCCATGAAGTCATGAAAGACATTAATATGAGATTTTAAAAGGCTTGGGATAAAATTCTAGCCATTTTTAGACCATTCCCAAACTTTACATCTAAATAGTGACATAAATGTGATGATCCAATCCATAAGAGGGGACATTTTGCTAGGTGCTTATGAGGTGGCTATCAAAGCTAAAAATTGTCTAGTCCAAGTTGACAAGCTTACTCCTAGACCCCTAATTCCCCTTTTCCCTAAGATCAGACCACCTCCTACAATTGCCCCCCCACGTGATGTTATCCTTATAACTCCAAATATTGATGTTGTACCTTCACCAAAGCAAGAGAAGGCCTCCACTAGTGGATCCAATGACTCCCAAGAGAAAAAGAACTAATTAGAACTAAAAATCATGCTCCAATCTTTGGTAAATGATGTGGTCAATGTTAAGAGGAAACAGCTTACAATAAGCCATATCAAGCTCCATATAAACCTCATTATTAGCCTTATTAATAAAATAGGCCACCCTATAAAGGAGGTTTCCAAGGATAGGGGCAGCCTAATTATGTTCGATAGCACAATTATAATCCAAATGTTGTAGGCCCTTCCAATTCCTTGGTTCTTATTCAAAAAAATATGGCTCAATAAGCTAAAGGGACGATGCCTTAGAATCAGTCTTTTGGGTAATCCATTATCCTAATTAATGGTTCTAACTAGGATTTCAATGACCAATAGCATCAGGATGTTGCTTATGGGTACAATCAAGCTCTTATAGCTCAAAATCATGGATATCTCCATGATGATGAAGCCTAAGTAGCCTCCATGAGAATAAGGACCAAATTGAGTATCAAACTAGTCAAAAGCTACAATGGTTATCAATAAGTAGGAAGAGTGTTATGCATCCAATCAGTAGGCCATCCCTAGTCTGTCTCATGTCCCAGTCTTAGAAAACATAATATTCAAAAGAAATAATATAGGGGACAACTAGGAGGCATTCAAGGAACCTCCTATCACTACTCCTTCATTAACTAAGCTAGTAGTAGTGACTCTTAAGGCGTAAACAAAAGTTAGAAATATGATCATTAACATTATTGAGCAAATGAAGAAATCCAATGTGAATGTATCAATGTGGGACATGCTTTCCATGCCTAGTCAAGTGGATATCCTTTAGGAAGGCTTGTCCAAGATAAGTGTTACAAAAACTATAGGCAAACAACCAAGCAAATAAACTGAGATCCTCACTAATGCAAACCAAGGTTCTATGGGAGAAGGGTTGAATAAGGTGGTCAAGCCTCCTATGTTCTATATTTCATTAATCATTCATGATTCCTTAGTGCATAATTTCTTGGTAGATAGTGGAGCTAACATTTCAATAATGTCAAAATTGATATCAAACTAGCTTGGTTTAAATTATGAACCCTAATCCAAGGGAGTTTTGTAGTTTGATGAAACTTCCACTACACTAGTTGGTATTATCAAAGGTCTTATCTTGACCCTACATACGTGTCTTAGTGTTTTAGTAGATCAAGATGTGTTGATTATAAAGGTGCCTCCTCATTTTTCTTTATGATTATCTAGAGAATTCATAGTAAAGATAGGAGGCTATCTCACATTAGATTGGTCATACATGGCATTCAAAACTAGGCATAGGACTAAGGTATCAATCAAGATTGAACCCATTGCACACTTTCACATTCAACCCCATCAGCTAGATAACATAAACCTCAATTGTACTATCCTTGATAAGGATGAGTTTATAATTGGTTAAGAGCTGAACACTTGTCCTAAATAAATTCTAGATTTATTCTTGGATGAGCTATGGGGGGATAATCGATTTATCAACCCTTTGGAAGGAGTTGAAGAAAGAGATATGGGTGTCTATTTGCTACATGAAGAAAATCAACTCATGCCTTCCCTCACTAGACCTAAAGATGACCTTAATGATATGTGGAAGTTATTATTTGATGGTTCAAGGATCAAGAATGGAGTAGGTGAGGGGCAATGTTGGTTTCCCCTTCAGATGATAATTTTTTGTCTTCTTATAGGTTCCATTTCATTTGCTCTTTGAACATGGAAAAATATGAAGGCTTAATCCATGGCCTTTAATGGGACACTAAAAGAGGAATCAAGTAGCTGCAAACATATGGGGATAGTGAGCTTATAGTAAACCATGTCAGGAGCCTAAACATTAAAAATAATAATTTGATGGGGTCCTACAAAAATAGGGTGTGGGACCTAATTGAATATTTTGAAGCCTTTGACATTCAAGCTATGCTAAGGAACCAAAATTAGCATTCTGATAGGTTAGCAGCTATGGGGGCTCAGTTTAACATCCCAAGTAAGCTGAAAGAAGCCAAGGTTCAACCACATGTCAAGGTGGTGGTGAGGCCATCAGTGCTAGACAATGAGGCCCATTGGTAGGTTTTTGAAAATGACAAACAAATTACTTGTTTCTTACAGCAAGAAGTTGAGTTCTCCTCCACCAACCAAGAGAAATTTCAATGCCAATATAATGATCAAATCATTCAACTAAAATATAACAAGCTCCCTAAAGGGCTGGTCACCCTTGAAGGCCTTTTCCATTAGGGAGACCGTATGAGGAAAGACAAGGTAGTAATGTCAACTGATGAATAAAACTATGAGAGAGTCCTCATCTTTAAGTACAAGCTTCTCAAGCTTGGGAAGGTAAGCAATAAATTTGAAAGGCACATCTTCATTGAACTTTGTAAAGAGTTTTTAGACATTTTTTCTTGGGAGTATAGTGATTTGAGAGGCTTTGATCCAAATTTATTCCAGCATACTATAGATCTAAAGGCTAATACTAAGCCTATGAGGCAAAAATAGAGACCTATCAACCCTAAAATAAAAGAGCTTATGAGGAAAGTGATAACCAAGTTGATTTAATCCAAGATTATCTTTCTCCTCATGGGTAGCTAATTTGGTGCCTGTAAGGAAGAAGAATAGTGAGATCCATTTGTGTGTTGACTTCAAAGATCTGAATAGGGTCTCTTTGAAGAACCATTACCCTATACAATTCATGGAACAACTTCTTCAAATGGTTGTAGGTTTAGAATGTTTTTCTCTTTTAGATGGGTACTCGGGATATAACTAGGGGTTGGTGAAAAAGGAAGATCAATACAAGAAAACCTTCATGTATGTTTATCAAAAAATCCTTTTTTTAAATCAAATGTTGGGGCCACTTTTCAAAGGGAAATGGACATGGCTTTCCAAGGGCTACTAAATCAAATGGTGCTGGTCTACTTAGATGATATGATAGTTTTCTCCAAGGATGCCAATGAATACATGGACCACTTGAGGTTGATCTTTGAGAGATGTAGAGAGTATGGGATCTCTTTGAATCCTAATAAATGTGTGTTTATTATGCATGAAGGTAAGTTATTGGGCCATGTTGTTTAAAAATAAGGATTAGCTATTGATCTTGATAGAATGAGTTCCATCTTGGCCTTATCCTTACCCAAGCATAAGTAGGGACTCCAAAGTTTCCTTAGGAAAATAAACTTTGTGAGGAGGTTTATACCTAGTTTTGCAAAACTAGCCAAACCCATCACTATTATCCTTAAGAAGAACCAAGTGTTCACTTGGTCAAAATAAGGTATTTTAGACTTCAGTCCATACCTTATGCATTGGTTGGTTAGGTTCTATTCAGAAAAGACCTCAATGGAGTGTTTCTGAGATGCATAGATGGTAACCAGGTGACCAAACTTTTAGAGCATTTATATGATGGACTTGTGGGAGGCCATTTTGCTCTAAGGACCATAGCAATAAAGATAATGAGTGTTGGCTATCACTGGCCCAACCTCTTCAAAGATGTTTATGCATGGGTGAGAAAGTGTTAGAAGTTTGCTCTCTTTATTGGTAAGCAAAGATTGGCATCCCTCCTCTCAACCCAATTCAGGTACAACAATCCTTCATGCAATGGGGGATAGATTTCATAGGAATGATCAACCCTCCATCAAGTGTGGGGAATAAGTGGGTACTTATTACAAATAAATACTTCACCAAGTGGTTGGAAGCCATTACACTGAAATAATCTAATGAAAGTGTAGCCTTAGACTTTTATGACAACATTGTGACTAGGTTTGGTGTTCCATCCACTATCATCTCTGATGATGCACTAGCATTCCTTGGTCTAAAAATAAGTGAATGGACTCTCAAGATGGGCATCTACCTTAGCACTTTTTCCAACTATTATCCTTAAGGAAATGGACTCACTGAGTCCACAAATAAAAATTTGCTAAGAATCATCAGGAGAATGATGGAAGAGAACCAGAGGACATGGCACACTAAATTAAAGATACCCTTATGGGCTAACAAGGTGACTCCTAAAGCTACCATTGGCAATTCTCCATATGTTTTAATATATGGAAGGGAGGCCAAGTTACCCATTTCACTCAATCTACCTACATTAGAGCTTGCCCATTAGTTGGAGTTGCTAGAAGATGAACCCATGAATGTGAGGTTGACAGAACTCATGGAGCTTGAAGAAATAAGAGACCTTATAATAAAGACACTAGAGTCACATCAAGCCCAAGTAAATAAAGATTTTGACAAGAGATCTATAGCAAGGGACTTTAGAGAAGGGGATCTATTCCTCAAATGGGATTCAAATTAGGCCAAGCCAAGAAATCATACCAAATTTGACAGCATGTGGATTGGTCCTTATTTGATCCATGGATGCAATAAATATACAGCTTTCCAATTGGCCTAACTAGATGGAGAGTTACTACCCATCCCATTCAATGGGATTCATATAAATCCATGTTATTAGAATATTTTTTAGCCATTATATATATTATACATGTTGTACAGCTTTTCATGTTTTTCTCTAAGTGCCTTGTGCACATCCTTTTTAGCTATGTGTTTCCCTTCCCTTAGTGCTTTGGGAATAGTTTTATTTTGTTATGGTTGTCCTTATTGCTTCAAATGGATGTCTTGATTTAGTGAAAAAGTGACTTGACTCTATAACATGGTCTAAGTTCTTTTACATTGACAGGCATGCAACCCCTATGAGCCACCAAAGATGTTGGCCATTTTTTGGCCCACATATGAAGCCCTCACATGGTTTGATGAAACATTGGGTCAAAGGCTTAGAAACGGATCTGACAGTAGTGTTCGAGGTTAGGCCTATAAGACAAATCTAAATGAAAAATCTCTTTTTTGGCTAAGTCTTTTACATGTTCATTATTTCAGAGAACAAGTGAAAGATGATTTCTTTTAAGCCTATTTTGGTTTATTTTCATTTCAAAAAAATTGTGTGGACAATTTCCCCAAAGGAATTCTTTCTCCTTTTACCTAAGTGTTCCTTTCAGTTAAGTGTTCTCTCTTTCAGAGTTTTGTCTCAATTTATTTTGTTCAAGTGTCAAAAAATCTTCAGGAAAATTGTTCTGAAAGAATTTTTCCAAGCAAAAGTTTTGAAATATATCTTTTAAAGTGAAGTGGCCAAAATAAAAACTCTGAATGATCATTTCAATATTTTTGAAGGGATCTTTCCCTTTGGGAAATTCCCTTTCAAAAAACCCAAAGGGTTCTTTCCCTTCAGGAAGGTTCATTTTCAAAGATCTAAAGGGTACCTTACCTTCAAAAAGGGACCATTTTAGATAAACCAAAGGGTGTTTTTCAATTCTTTTGAAAGGCTTTTTCAAAATACCAAAGGGCACTTTCTTGGCATCAACAGGGCACTTAACAAATTTCTAAATGGTCTTTTCCTTTTGGAAAAGATAAAGAGATGATTCCCACAGACAATTTGCCCATGGGAAATGGTGCAAAGGAAAAGAGCTAGGAGAGAGCTGAAGGACGAATTCCTTCAAAAAAATTATCTATGGGAAAGTGATAAACAAAATCTTAAGAAAAAAAGAGCTCGAAAGGATGTCAAAGATAATTCCCAAAATGAAAGTTCAAATAAATTGATGATGGGCCTACAAATGTCAATTTTGAGCTCTTGCAAGTAGTTGTTGGCATTTAAAAGACCAAAAAGAGCTACAAAATTTATGGACTCACACTGACATAAATAAGATAAATTTAAGAAAACTAATGTCCTTAGATTGGTTTTCCATCTATAGGGAAGATCTGGTCCAATTTTCAAGGCAATAACTAGTAGGTGAAGTTAATGGGGAGTCCTCATCCTTTGACATGGCCATCATCTCTGACAAATAGTCAAAAAATGTAGAATCAACATGGCTCAGTCAAGTTTAAAGATGTAATAATTTTTGTCCTCATATGTAATCAGACAAGTGGAAGATGGCATGAAGATGAAAGATAAAGATCAAGTAATCAAAAAAGATAGCTTAAGAATTTAAGACATTCCTAGACTTTTCCTTCTTAGTAGACCATGACATCATCATCCTCAGTGAGTTTTGTCTTCTAGTGCATTTCTCGACCAATGAGAGGGTTAGAAGACTTTTGGAGCTAATGGTAGTTATTTCATTGGAGAAGGATTAGTTCTAATTAACCCAAGTGTGGGTAAGAATTCATAGAGGGTGGTTTGATCTCATTTATTGATTTTTGTTTGCTCTTCTCTTTTATTTGGGTCTTCCCCTTTTCTATATATGTCTTGATTCTTTTCAAAATAAGATATGCTCATTTGACAAGGAAGGACCCTGTCATAATTTTTAAGAAAGACCTTTTGAAGCAATAAAGATTATTTTTACCTATATCTTGTCTAAAAATCATGTTTAGCAAGCTTGTGCATGATCGACTTTCAAATACGTGTTCTTCCATGTCCTTTTTCCTTCCTTCTTACCTATTTTTAGGTATTTTTAGGTTAGTTGCAGGTCTGAACTTGAGCTCTTTCTGCCATTAATGGATGTTTGGTGTGAATTTCAAAATTCCTCTCTACTTCATATATGGCTTAGTGAGCCTAGTTTATGAAACACTAATGCAAATTAACCAGTTGTGAGGTTGTGTAAGCAAAATTATCTTATGGTAAATTAGTTTTTATTTCATGCTTATGTGGGTCACTCACTATTTGCTGCATCACCTTTCTTAGTTTAGTTTTCCCTTTTTATGTTATCTTTCTCTCCATTTTCCTTGGTCAATATTAGGTTTTAGTGTGTGGGAATAACTAAAGTGAATCATTTAAGAATCTAGCCTCATTAAAAATCCTAGAGGTTTAACCTCACTATAGGATACCCACAGCCTGATGTTGATCCAATTTTGTAGCTGGGATTGAGAGAGCCTGAATATCTCTCCCATAAGGGTGTAATTCAATGTTACAATAAGGGCCTTGGGCACTTTGTTTGTTCTAGTTATCCTTGTCACTTCAATGGAGTTTCCAGATAAGGTCAACCTTGTCAAATAAAGTAGTGACTCCATGCCCAATGGATCCAATGGATCAAATGAATCAAATGACATGGGTTCTCAAGCATAGTAATCATGTTTCCCTATGAGTCACTAGAAATGTTGGACATTTCTTTTGGCATACATACCAAAATTTTGACCGATTTGAAAATCTACAGACTCTATCAGAGAACTACGGACTCCATCAGAGAACTATAGACTCCATCATAGAACTATGGACTCCATAAAAAAACCTATGGAATCCATCAAATAAATATGAACTCCATTTGAATAACTATGGACTCCGTCAGTAAAGTAGATTTACTTAAATTTCCTTATAAATTAAAAATAGTGGAAAGTCCAAAGTAGTAAGTAGTGAGGTCTAATAAGTCCAAAGCAGGCAAGTGTGGAAAACTTGATCAATCAAAATTCAAGTGTGCATGATTTAATTTTAACTTTCAAAATGTATGTTTTTCCTCATCATCTATGATTTCTTCACATGCCTCACTCCATTTTTCTTCATTTCTTGCAGGTCATGTGATGTGTTAGCCTTTAGTGCCTTTTTGAAGCATTACAAGTCATAGTGTCTCTCTTGTAGACCTATTTCTTCCTGCCCTTCAAAGTGCACCTTACCCTTTGACCTCCACACATCTACTCTACTTGCATCTCTAAAATAGGATCAGCTAGACTTGTCTTGTTTAAGTCTAGTATTAGTCACTAAGATTTCTAGTCTGAATGTGGATCACTCTCTTTTGGTGCATCACCTCCCTTAGCTTAGATTTTCCTTTTTATGTTATTCTCCTATCCCCTTTTATTTAGTTAGTAGTAGATTCTAGCATGGGAAATGAGAGCTAAAGTGAAGCATATGAGGAACTAGCCTCATTAAAAATCCTAGAGGTTCAACCTCATGATAGGACACCCATATCCTAGGGTTGTCCCAATGCTTATAGCTAGCAGTGAGAGAGCTTGAGAAACTCTCCCACAAAGGGTGAAATTCTAGCCTACAATAGGAACTTGACTAAGAATTTGGCGAGGGGATCGAATAGGCTAACTATCATTGATGAAAATAATGTTTACTTTATTAGCCATTTTTTCCATCTAAAAAAGCTTAGAGAGCTCTTAATGGAGAATCTCCTTTTTCCCAGGGATAGATAGAGCATCATATATGGACATAGTTACATTATCCTTATTTAAATGATCCACAATATTAAAAGGAAGACTAGTACCTTTGGAGGTAGAGGCATCACTCAACATTTGAGTAACATGAAGAATGAAAGGGGACCTCTACTATTATACATGGGATTGGGGCACTTGTTGATTTGTAGGATATTTAATAGCTACATCTGAAGAAGTGGATTGATGACTAGTCTAAAAAGGTGATGCAAAAGCCCTAGGTTGCCCTAAGTTATCCTCTAGAATCCTTTTCTCAGATCTTGTTTGAGCTACAATAGATTCATTTGTCCTCTAGGTTTGCCCCATATTAGTTTCTACATACTCAAACACATATTCCTCTTCTTATAAATTCATGCATGTGGTATTAGTAGGTGCTCTACTCATGCTCCCTTGTTGTTGGCTCTGAGTTTATGATCGTGACATGGTGGGCATGTTGTCTTGACTCACTTGGGGGGCTTTTGGGGGAGGCATCATGTCATGACTTTGAAATGAAGGAGTATGCTACCAATCAAGGTATTGATACATGTCTCTATTAGTGGCCATCACCATCTCATTGGATTGTCCCTCTAACTTCCATGGACCTTCTTGAGCATTAGGATTGTATTACCTTGATTTTGGCTTCTACCCTTGTCCTTAGTCATTGGTCTAATAAGGGGCCTATTTTAATAAAAATTATGATTATTATTCTAGTATGGCCTATATGGTGGAGCTTGTTACCTCTCCATTATAACCAACTTGTTATTTTGGGATTTGAAGAGACTTTCTATCTTCCCTAATTTATCGATTTTCTCACCTTCTTTTTGGTAAAATTTTGTTGATTCTATGAATGGAGCAATAGTTGGATTAGGAGGGTGTATTTTTGGAAAGAGAGGAATTTATGGCCTTGGATCCAACTTGTCTTCTTGGATTAAGCAATTCTTAGTGTGCACAACTATTTCATAGGCATCAGGGAGAACTATACCTCTCATAGATTGAATCATCATTTCCATATAACTAATAAGACCTTTTAGGAAATATAAGAATGTAGTGTTAGGAGATGTCTTACACAGTGCAGGGATTCTATCCCAGACCCTCTAGAATCTAAAGTTGAAGTCAACCATCATTTCATGTGGCACTCACGTTATAGTCATGAGATACTCTATCAGAGATAGATGATCACTCCAGTGCTTGAATTGCTTGTATAACTCCTCACCAAGCTCATCCTAGTTGTGAATGGAATTTGGTTGTAAGCCCCTTTACCATTGAATAACTTTTCCTTTCAAGGAAGAAGATAGTAATCTAACTGCAACATTATCCTAGGTGACATGGTGTACTGTGCAAATATTTGTAATATCTTGGATATGATCTATAGAGGAGGTCAAATTCTAACCCATAAAATAGGGTAGGATCTTGAGAGTGAACTCCAAAATGTCATCATATTATGCTAGGACTAATGGACTACCCACGTTAAAGGGAATAAATACTTGATTCCTTATTATAGCCATGAATGGGATGGGGAATAAACCTCACCTAGAATAGAACCTTCTAAATGGTGTAGACTAAGCTCTGAGTAGAGACTCATTTATGTTTCATATCTTGATAGGGGATAGATATACTCTATCTCTCCTTCTTGATGGCACTAGAAGCTCGATGAAGTAGAAACCAATGCCTCTTGTATATGATCTTTTAACACTTGGCATGTAAACAGGGGACTAGTCTTTACTAATCAGAGGTATTGGGAATCACTAGGTGTTCTTATTGAGTGCCTACTACACTTGATAGCAAAATAAAGGCACCAATCCTTAAGCTTATTCAATCAAGTCCCACTAGGTGTGCCAAAATTGTTAGCAGTCTAGGTTTCATCCTAGCTAAAAGGAGTGTTTAGGTCCTACTTCTAAACTTAGAATAACATGGGAATGGTCTAAGGTTTTGGGATGCCTATAACTAGACTAGACCTATAAGATTTTTTATGAGGCTAGCTCCTCATATTTTATAATTTGGACCTATACTTCTAAATCCAAGAATGATTGGGATGAAAATGGGGCAAGAGATTTTCATAAAGTAAAACCTATTCTAAGCTACAGTGATGCACAAAGGATTTAACAAACCCACTCTTAAGGCTTGAACTCTTTAACACACTAATGAAATATGAGAATAATGCAATGCTCACTATGATTTCTAAGCAGTAGTATTTCATATAGAGGTTTATTTGATGCACTTAGATTAGGGAGTAATGAAAGTAAGGTCTAGTTGAAAACACTTAAGTTTAGTTGTCCCATATATGCTTGAAAGATCAATGCTGAGACACACTATATGTCCTAAAAATAAGATTCTTAGCACCTACATTGAGTTTGTACATGAAAAAGGAAGATGATATTCACATATTTATATTACACAAACATAGAGTACTAAAATTTTGATTATCAAACCAATGCAAAAATCTCTATTCACTACTTCAAAATGTGTCTAATACAATTCTAGCAAAGTCTAGTCATACTAGCCTGAGGGATACCAATCAAGAGTTCAAAGCTAGTATTTATAAATAAAAATAAGGTAAGAGAGAGAAAATTTGGTGATGAAGGGGTCATTAATGATCCAAATCTCACTTGGATCAACCACCACTATGATCCTTCTCAAACTTTTCCCTACATTAATGTCATTATATTATTCTTTGGCATGATGGAGATTGTGAATATCAAGAACAATTACAATAAGTAATCCCCACCACCCCATGAATCCTTCTTAAGCTCCTCAGATTAATGCCATTCACTATCTTATTCAATCTTGCTTGGTGTTCTTCACATTATTAGGTAGTTTCTTGAGCTTGCTTATTGACATTTCTTCTGACATTTCATACGTAGTCACCATTCTGCCATTGATTCTAAATCCTAAATATAGATCTATTATGGATGAAAACTAATCTCCTTTATTGGTTTTCACATATTCATGATTGAAAATGGATATCCATAGGCTATGTCCTCTTTATTCTAAATGAGGCATAAAACCTATGTCTAAAATCTCTTAAAAATATTTATAGGGCTTTAATGGTATTAGATGGCTTTACGGGATTTGCTTTTGGTTATCCAGATCATGTTTGATCTTGCATTTATGTATTTTACCTATTCAAGGTGTCAATATATTTTATCCAAATTGTTTTCCTTCATGACATCCTCTATTTTGACCTCAATTGAATTTACCCAACATTGAAGTCCTCTAGCTTTCAAATTTTAATGTCGACCATCGATCTTGATTTAGGCTCTCCACATTTTGCTAATTATTAGTTCTTCAGATCCTACTATTATCCCTTTGAATCCTTGACTTCATGCACACCATAAATCTCCCTCTACATGGATGCCCATGATCCATCAATATTTCACCAGTCAAATGCACTTATGCCACTTATCACGCACCCATTGATCCTTGATATTTACTAACCCTTTGAACTCTCACTCGCCATTGATCTTCAATGTAAGGTTGATCATGCACCATTGATCTAGAATTAATATCCCATGATATTTCCACTTGGTAGAACCACATTTAGTTGGGGGTCCCTTTGTCAGCTACTTGAATAGGTCCACCTTGCTGGAAAGATCCTTAAGAGAAAATTTAGAGGACACTTGCCCAAGAAATTGACCCTTTGTAATTTTGAAAAGTGCCCTTTGGGAATTTGAAAATTTCCATTCAGGTATTCTATTTTGGTCTACTTCCATATGAAAATATCCTTCAGGCTTTGTGTGGAGAATTTTTTTTGAAGGAAATTGATTACTTTGTCTTTGCCTTAGAGAAATTCATTTGGACAAAATGTCTGAAAGAATTCATGTCTTCAGGATCTCTATCTCAAATAAAAGTTTAAAGGAATTCTACATTAGTCTTTTATTCTGGGACAAAATCTCTAAAAGAAATTTACCTTTGAGAAAATTGTCCCAGATAATTTTCTCAAAATAATTGTACCTTTAGAATTGCCTTTTGGAACATCTGCATTGGACCCTTTTTGAAAGAAAAGTACCCTTCAAAAAAATTGAAATGGACACTTTCCCAAGAAAATACCCTTTGGGAAAAATGTTTGGGGCACTTTGATTACAAAAATACCTTTCAAGATTTCTATTTTGGACCAATCTCACTGAGGACTTACCCTTTGTAACCTTTGAAAAGTGCCCTTTGGGAAAATGACCCTACAAGAAAATTGTTTTGAATAATTTTTTTGAAATAGTCCCTAATACTTAGCCAAAAAACCCTAAAACAAAAGTCCTAAAATAAATCAAGCCTTATACATGTTGGCCATTTTTGGCCCACATATGAAGATCTTGCATGGTTTGATGAAACATTAGGTCAAATGATTAGAAATGGATATGGCAGTAGTTTTTGAGGATAAGCCTGTAAGCCAAAAGCTAAATGAAAAATCTCTTTTTCAGATAAGTATTTTACTTTTTCATTTCCTTCGAAGAATAAGTGAAAGGTGATTTATTTTGGGCCCATTTTGGTTTCATTTTCTTTTAGAAAATTGTTTGGAAAATTTCCCTAAAGGAATTCTTTCTCCTTTTAGCTAAGTGTTCTCTCTTTGGGAGTTTTGTCTCAGTTTCTTTCATTCAAGTGTCAAAAAATCTTTAAGAAAATTGTTCCAAAATAATTGTTCCAAGAAAAAGTTTCAAAATATATCTTTTAAAGTGAAGTGGCCAAAACAAAAACTCTGAAGGATCATTTTAGGTTTTCTAAAGGGTCACTACCCCTTTCGAAGGAACATTTCCATTTTACCTAGGAAAATTCTCATCAGCAATGGGGGCACTTACAAAAAGTCTAAGTCCTTTGCAAAAGGCCTAGGTCTATTACTTAAGCAATTTTTCACTTTTATAGAAGACCATTACAATATTTATAAAGGTCTCAAGCAAAAAATTTGAAAGGTATGTTACCCTTTGAGAGGTGCCATTTAAAAAATCCTAAAGGGTCTCTTGCCCTTCAGGAAAGTCCTTTTCAAGAAACCCAAAGGGCTCTTTCCCTTCAAGAAGGTTCATTTTCAAAATTTTGAGGGTACCTTATAAAATCCCAAGAAAAAAGAGCCTAAAAGGATGTCGAATTCAATGCCTAAAATGAAATTTTGAAGAAATTGGTGATAAGCCCACAAATGTCAAGTTTGAGCCCTTGCAAGTAGCCATTGGTGTTTAAAAGCCCAAAAGGAGATGTGCAACCTATGGACTCACATCAACATAAATAAGATTAAGCTAGAAAAACCAATGTCCTTGGATTTTTTTTCCATCTATATGGAAGATCTGGTCTAAGTTTCAAGGCAAGAGCTAGTAGGTGAAGTTAATTAGGATTCCTTGTCCTTTAACATAGCCATCATTTCTGACCAACAACTAATAAATATAGAACTAGCATGGCTCAGTCAGGTTTATAGGTGTAAGAATTTTATCCTCATATGTAAGTAGACAAGTGGAGGATGGTGTGGATATGAAATATAAATATCAATCAATTAGAAAAGATAGCTTGGGAATTTAAGACATTCCTAGATTTTTCCTTCTTAGTGGACCATGACATCGTCATCCTCAACAATTTTTATCTTCTAATGCATTTCTCAACCAATGAGAGGGATGGAAAACTTTTGGAGATAATGGAAGTTATTTTGTTGAAGAAGGATTAGTTATAATTAACCCAAGTGTGGGTGATAATTCATTGAGGGTGGTTGGGCCTCATTTATTGATTTCTATTTGCTCGCCTCTTCTCTTTGGATCTTCCCATTTTCTATATATGTCTTGATTATTTTAAAAAGAATATATCCTCATTTTGACAAGGAAGAACCCTATCAAAAATTTGTAAGAAAGACCTTTTGAATCAATAAAGATTATTTTTACCTATCTCTTGTCTAAAAATTATGTTTAGCAAGCTTGTGCATGATGGCCTTGTGAAGAAGTGTTCTTCCATGTCCCTTGTCCTCCCTTTTTACCTATTTTTATATGTTTTTAGGTTATGTAAAGGTCTGAACTTGAGTTCTTTCTATCATTAATGGATGCTTGGTTTAAATTTCAAAATTTCTCTCTAGTTTATGTATGGCTTAGTGAGCCTAGTTTATGAAACATTGATGCAAATTAACATGTTATGACATTGTGTCAACATAATTATCTTAAGATAAATTAGTTTTTATTTCATTTTTATATGGGTCACTCTCTATTTGGTGCATCACCTTTCTTAGTTCAGTTTTCCCTTTTTATGTTACCTTTCTCTCTCTTTTCCTTGGTCAACAATAAGTTTTAGTGTGTGGGAATAGTTGAAGTGAAGCATCTGAGGAGCTAGCCTAATTAAAAATCTGAAAGGTTAAACCTCACTAAAGGATACCCATAGCCTAATGTTGCTCTAATTTTGTAGGTGGGAGTGAGAGAGCCTAAAAAACTCTCTGACAAGGGTATAATTCCATGCTACAACAATTTTCGGCACACCTAGTGGGACTTTTTCAAGAAAGATTGGTCAAGTTTTATGCTAGTTTGATCAATTTTCATTAGTTTTAGCTTTCATCTTTCAGTATCTAGTAACTCTAAAGAACACTCAAAAATTTGTTGACAGAGTAGTAACTATCTTTCATGCCAAAGGTGATTACAAGATTGACTTCTACAGGTATTCCTTTTGAATTTGTTGAATTGCCTTTAAACTCATCAAGAAGGTTAAGGTTCACCCATATTCACCCTTACATAAGAAACTATTTTCCAAAACTAGTCATAAGGTATACCTATGTGAGAAGATCCTTGTTATCCCCTCTTGCTACCATGATTCCCCAAAGAGCTTTTGTGGGTTTCAATGGCCAAAGTCCTTTGAATTTGTCACAATATGACCCTATACCATTATTATCCCTCAAAATCATCTCATATTAAACAAGAGACCAAGTTGTAACTCCTACTAAACACATAATAGACATAGCCAATTTTTACAAAATTCATAATGTCATAGTAGAAAACATAGCTATAAGGCTATTAGTTGTATCCTTTAAGGAAAAGGCATTAGATTGGTATAGAGGTCTAGCTCATAACTCTATCCAATCATGGGATCAGATGAGAAAAAAATTTTGTAAGAGGTTTTCAGATAAGAGAGATCATCTGTCACTTGTAGAATAGTTGACCACAATCAAGAGAGCTCCCATGAAGTCATGTGAGACTTCACTACAAGATTTCAAAAGGCTTGGGATAGAATTATAGCCACTATTATGCCATCCCAAAACTTTGTTTTCTTGTATTATTTAAAGGATATAAATAATGATATAGCAATAATGATCCAATCCATGGGAGGGGACATATTGCCAAATGCTTATAAGGTGGATTTTAAAATAGAAAATTGCCTAGTCCAGGTTGAAAAGGTTACTCCTAGACCCCTAATGCCCCTTTTCCCTAAGATCAGAACACCTCTTGTAGTTGTCACCCCACTTGATGTTATCCTTTCAACTCCAACTATTGCTATTATGCCTGCACCAAAGCAAGAGAAGGCCTCCACTAGTAGATCCAGTGACTCCCAAAAGTAAAAGAACTACTTAAAACTTACGAGCATGCTCCAATCCTTGGGGAATGATGTGGTCAATTTCAAGAGGCAACATGCCATATCAAGCTCCAGATTAGCCTTAATAATAGCCTTATCAAGAAAATATGACACCATACAAAGGAGGTTTTTAAGGACAAGGGTAGCCAAATTATGCTAGATAGCAAATTATAATTAAAATGCTACAAGCCCTTCTAATTCCTTACTTCCTATTCAGAACAATATGGCTTAAGAGGCTGAATAGATAATGCCTTAGAATCAATGTTTTGGGCAATCCATTATCCCAAATAATGGTTCTAACTAGGCTTTTAATGACAAATGGCAACAGGTTGTTGCTTATGGGTACAATCAAGCTCTTATGGCTCAAAGCATGGAGATCCCCGTGATGACAAAGCCAAAGTAGTTTCCACAAGAGCAAGGACCGAATCAAGTATCAAACCAATCAAAAGCTACAATGGTTATTAGTGAGTATAAAGAGTGTTATGCATCCAATCAATAGGCCATCCCCATTTTGTCTCATGTCCCAGTCTCATTAAACACAAGATTCAAAAGAAAGAATATGGGTGACAACCAAAAGAACCTCTTATCATTGCTCTTTCTTTGACCAAGCTAGTAGCAGTGACTCCCAAGGCACAAGCAAAATTTATAAATACACCAATTAACATTATTGAGCAAATGAATAAATCTAACATGAGTGTACCAATGTGGGACATTCTTTCCATGCTCGATCAAGTGGATATCCTTTAAGAAGGCTTATCCAAGATAAGTGTTACAATAACCTTAGGCAGATAACGAAGAAAATAAATTAAGGTCCTCACTAATGCAACCCAAATTCTTATGGGAGAAGGGTCAAGTAAAGTGGTCAAGCCTCCTCTGTTCTATATTTCATTAATTATCAGTGATTCCTTGATGTATAATTTCTTGCTAGATAGTGGGTCTAGCACTTCAGTAATGCCTAAATAAATAGTAGACCAGCTTGATTTAAATTATGAACCCCAATATAAGGGATTTGTAGCTTGATGGATCTTCCACTAAACTAGTTGGTATTATCAAAGGTCTTATCTTAACCCTGAATGCTTGTCTTAGTGTTTCAGTGGCTCAAGATGTGTTGATTATAGAGGTGTCTCCACATTTTGCTCTATGCTTATCTAAAAAATTCACAGTAAAGATAGGAGGCTATATCATAGTAGATTGGTCATACATGGCATTCATAACTAAGTATGGGACTAAAGTATCAATCAAGGTTGAACCCATGGCACACTTTCACATTGAACCCATCAACTAGATAACATAAACCTCAATTGTACTTTCCTTAATGAGGATGAGTTTACAATTGGTCTATAGCTGAACACTTGTCTTCAAGAAATTCTATATTTTTTCTTGGATGAGCTATGGGGGGATACTCAATTTCTCAACCCTTTGGAAGGAGTTGAAGAAAGAGATATGGGTGTCTATTTGCTACATAAATAAAATCAACTCATGCCTTTTGTCACTGGACCTAAAGACAACCTCAATGGTATATGGCATTTGTTATTTGATGGTTCAAGGAGTAAGAATAGAGTAGGTGTAGGGAAAATCTTGGTTTCCCCTTTAGGTAATAATATTTTCTCTTCTTGTATGTTCCTTTTTATTTTCTCTTCAAATGTAGTAGAATATGAAGGCTTAATCCATGGCCTTCAATAGGCTAGTAAGAAAGGAATCAAGCAACTGCAAACATATGGGGACAATGAGCTTATAGCCTGAACATTACAAATAATTCTTTGATGAGGTCCTAAAAAAATAGAGTGTGGGACCTAATTGAATATTTTGAAGCCTTTGACATTCAAGCTATCCCAAGAAATCAAAATTAACATGTTGATAGGTTGGCAGCCGTGGGGGCTCAGTTCAACATCCCATGTAAGCTAAAATAACCCAAGGTTTAGCCACATGTCAAGGTGGTGGTGAGGCCATCAATGCCAGATAATGAGGCCCATTGGTAGGTTTTTGAAAATGACAAACAAATTGCTTGTTTGTTATAGCAAGAAGTCAAGTTTTCCTCCACCAACCAAGAGAAGTTTCAACACCAGTATGATGATCAAATCATTCAACTAAAATATGAAAATATCCCTAAAGGGTTGGTTACCCTTGAAGGCCATTTCCATGAGGGAGACAATATGAGGAAATACAAGGTAGTAATATCAACTGATAAATAAAACTATGAGAGAGTCCTCATCTTCAAGGACAAGCTTCTCAAGCTTGGGAAGGTAAGTAAAAAATCTGAAAGGCATTTCTTCATTAAAATTTATAAAGAAGTTTTAGAAACTTTTGCTTGGGATTATAGAGATATAAGAGGTTTTGATCCAAAGTTATTCCAGCATACTATAGAGCTGGAAGCTAATACTAAGCATGTGAGGCAAAAGCAGAGACCCATCAACCCCAAAATAGAAGAGCTTATGAGGAAAGAGCTAACCAAGTAGATTGAATCCAAGATTATCTTTCCCATCAAACACTCATCATGGGTAGCCAATTTGGTGGATGTAAGGAATAATAATGGTGAGATCCATTTGTGTGTTGAATTTAGAGATCTAAACAAGGTCTTCTTGAAGGACCATTACCCTCTACCATCCATGGAGCATTTTTTTCAATAGGTCACAGGTTTAAAATTTGGATGGGTACTCAAGATACAACTAGGTGTTGGTGAAGGAGGAAGATAAATACAAGACTAACTTCACCACAAAGTGGGGCATGTATGCTTATCATAAAATTCCTTTTGGATTATCAAATGTTGAGGCCACTTTTCAAAGGGCAATGGACATGACTTTCCAAGGGATACTAAATCAAATGGTGATAGTCTACTTAGATGACATCACAGTTTTCGCCAAGGATGCCAAAGATCATATGGACCACCTAAGGTTGATCTTTGAGAGATGTAAAGAGTATGGGTTCTCTTTGAATCCCAAAAAATATGTGTTTACTATACATGAAGGTAAGTTGTTGGGCCATGTTGTTTTAAAACAAGGATTTGCTATTGATCCTGATAGAATGAGTGTCATCTTGGCCTTATCCTTTCCCAAGCATAAGAAGGGACTCCAAAGTTTCCTTGGGAAAATAAAATTTGTTAGGAGGTTTATACCTAGTTTTACAAAATTGGCCAAACCCATCACTACTATGCTTAAGAAGAACCAAGCATTCACTTGGTCAAATGAAGGTAAATCAACATTCAATGTTATCAAGCAAGCCATTACCCAAGCACCCACACTCATGAACCCTAATTTATCAATATATTTATTATTTTATGCCTTTTCTAATATTGATGATATATCAGCTATGCTAATGTGAAAGAATGGTGAAGGACTTGAACAACAAATAGCTTTTTTCAGTCAAGGGCTACAAGGATATGAGGCGAGGTATACTTTCATAGAAAAATAAGTAATTGAAGTGGTAAGAAGCCTTAAAAGGTAAATTCCCATGATCTCCAATATCAAAATCTATATCATGGTGTCTCATCCCAGAGTGAGATATTTCCTTCTTAACAAAAACTTGAACAAAAAGAGGGCTGGTTGGATTACCAAGGTCATGGAGCATGATGTAGAGATCAAGGTCACTAAGGTAGTGAGAGTAAAAGGTTTTTTCAAGCACATGGTTGATGACCTTAATGAAAATAAAGAGGTTATTTTGGTAATAGAAGACAACTCACAAATAGATGCACTCTTACCTCACAATAGTTGGCTTCAGGATATGACACATTTCTTGATGACAGGTGAGTGCCCACAAGGTATAGATAGAGAAAAGAGAAGGTATTTTAGACTTTAGTCCATACCTTATGCATTTGTTGGTGAGGTTATATTCAAAAAGGACCTCAATGGAGAGCTCTTAAGATGCATGGATGGTAACCAGGTGACCAAGCTTTTAGAGCATTTCCATGATGGACCTATGGGAGGCCATTTTACTCCAAGGACCATAGTATCAAAGATAATAAGGGTAGGTTATTACTAGCCCAACCTTTTCAAATATGAGTATGCATGCATGAGAAACTGTTAGAAACTTGCCCTCTTTATGGGTAAGCAAAGATTGCCATCACTTTCTATCAACCCAATTCAGGTAGAGAAACCCTTCATGCAATGGGGGTTAGATTTCATAAGAATAATCAACCCTACATCAAGTGTAGGGAATAAGTGGGTGCTTACTACAACCAACTACTTCACCAGGTGGGTAGAATCCATTGCATTGAAAAAAGCTAAAGAAAGTGTAGTCTTAGACTTTTATGATAGCATTGTGACCAAGTTTGGTGTTCCATCCACTATCATTTCTAATAATGCCCTACATTCCTCAATCTAAAAATGAGTGAATGGGCTCTCAAGATGGACATCTACCTCGTCACCTCTTCCAAATATTATCCTCAATTAAATGGACTGACTGAGTCCACAAATAAACATTTTCTAAAAATCATCAAGAGAACCATGGAAGAGAATCAGAAGGCATGGCACACTAAACTAAAGATAGCCTTATGGGTTGACAAGGTAACTCCTAAAGCTGTTGTTAGTAATTCTCCATATTTTTTATTATATATAAGGGAGGACAAGTTTCCCATTTCTCTTGAGCTACCTATATAAGAGCTTTCCCATCAACTAGAGCTACTGGAAGATGAGCCCATGAATGTGAGGTTGGTAGAACTCATGGAGCTTGAGGAAATAAGAGACCTTGCAATGAAGACACTAGAGTCACACTAAGCCCAAGTCAAGAGAGATTTTTACAAGAGATCCATAGCAAAGGAATTCAAAGAATGAGATCTAGTCCTCAAATGGGATTCAAATAAGGCCAATATAGGAAATCATACCAAATTTGATAGCATGTGGAGTGGTCCTTATTTGATCCATGGATGCAAACAACATAATGTTTTCCAACTAGCCTAACTAGATGGATAGGTACTACCCATCCAAATCAATGGGATTCATCTAAATCCATGTTATTAGAAGATTTTTCAGCCATTATACATTTTGTATAGCTTTTCATATTTTTCTCTAAGTGCCTTGTGCACATCCTTTTTAGCTATGTGTTTCCCTTCCCTAAGTGCTTTGGGCACAGTTTTGTTTTTTTCTAGTTTTCCTTATTTCTTCAAAGGGAATTTATGAATTAGTGAAAAAGTGGCTTGACTCCATGCTCAATAGATGGGTTTGATGAGGCAACATGGTCTAAGTTCTCTTGCATTGATAAGTATGCAACCCCTGTGAGCCACCAAAGATGTTGGCCATTTTTGGCCCACATATGAAGCTCTTACATGGTTTGATGAAACATTGGGTCAAAGTATTAGAAATGGATCTAGTATTAGTGCTCGAGGATAAGCCTGTAAGCCAAAAGCTAAATGAAAAGTCTCTTTTTTGGCTAAGTCTTTTGCTTGTTCATTTCCTTTAGAGAACAAGTGAAAAGTGATTTCTTTCAGGCCCATTTTGGTTTCATTTTCTTTCATAAAATTGTGCAGACAATTTATTTGAAGGAATTATTTCTCAATTTAGCTAAGTGTTCTCTTTTCAAGAGTTTTGTCTTGATTTCCTTCGTTCAAGTGTCAAAAAATCTTTAGGAAAATTGTTCTGAAATAATTGTTCCAAGAAAAAGTTTTGAAAGATATCTTTTAAAGTGAATTGACCAAAATAAAAACTTTGAAGGATCATTTCAAGTTTTTTTAAGGGTCACTACCCCTTTTAAAGGGACATTTCCATTTTACCTGAGAAAATTGTCATCAACAGGGGGGGCACTTACAAAAGTCTAGGTCCTTTACAAAAGGCCTGGGTCTATTACTTAAGGGCTTTTTCACTTTTCTAGAGGACCATTGTAATATTTTTGAAGGTCTCAAGAAAAAAAATTTAAGGTTATGTTACCCTTCAGGAGGTGCCATTTAACAAAGCCTGAAGGGTCTCTTGCCCTTCAAGAAAGTCCTTTTTAAGAAACTTGAAGGGCTCTTTCCCTTTGAGAAGGTTCATTTTAATAAATCCAAGGGGTACCTTAAAAAATCCCAAGAAAAAAGAGTCTAAGATGATGTGAAAGACAATGCCCAAAATGAAATTCCAAATAAATTGGTGATGGGCCCACAAATGCCAAGTTTGATCCCTTGCAAGTAGTCATTGGTGTTTAAAAGACTAGAAGGAGCTATGTAACCTATGGACTCACACCGACATAAATAAGATTAATTTGAGAAAACCAATATCCTTATATTGGTTTTCCATCTATAAGGAAGATCTAGTCTAAGTTTCAAGGTAAGAACTGGTAGGTAAAGTTAATGGGGAGTCCTCATCCTTCAACATGGCCCTCATCTCCGACCAATAGCTGAAAACTGTAGAAGCAGCATGGCTCAATCAAGTTTATAGGTGTAAATTTTTTTCCTCATACGTAAGTAGACAAGTGGAGGATGGCATGGAGATGAAAGATAAAGATCAAGAAATTAGAAAAGATAGCTCAGGCATTTAAGACATTCCTAGACTTTTCCTTCTTAGTGGACCATGACATCATCATCCTCAGCAAGTTTTGTCTACTAGTGTGTTTCTCAACCAATAAGAGGGTTGGAAGACTTTTAGAGCTATTGGTAGTTATTTCATTGAAGAAGGATTATTTTTAATTAACCCAAGTGTGGGTGAGAATTCATGGAGGGTGGTTGGGCCTCATTTATTAATTTTTGTTTACTCACCTCTTCTCTTTGGGTCTTCCCCTTTTCTATATATGCCTCGATTCTTTTAAAAATAAGATATACTGATTTTGACAAGGAAGACCCCTATCAAAAAAATTTAAGAATGACCTTTTAAGAAATAAATATTATTTTTACCTATCTCGTCTGAAAATCATGTTTAGCAAGATTGTCCATGATGTCCTTGTGAAGAAATGTTCTTCCATGTCCCTTGTCCTCCCTTCTTACCTATTTTTAGGTATTTTAAGGTTAGTTATAGGTCTGAACTTGAGCTCTTTCTACCATTAATATATGTTTGGTGTGAATTTCAAAATTCCTCTCTGCTTCATATATGGCTTAGTGAGCCTAGTTTATGAAACACTGATGAAAATTAACTAGTTTTGAGGTTGTGTAAGAAGAATTATCTTATGCTAAATTAGTGTTCATTTTATGCTTCTGTGGGTCACTCTCTATTTGGTGCATCACCTTTTTTATTTTAGTTTTCCCTTTTTATGTTACCTTTCTCTCTCTTTTCCTTGGTCAACAATAAGTTTTAGTGGGTGGAAATAGCTGAAGTGAAGCATCTAAGGAGATAGCCTCATTAAAAATCCTAGAGGTTCAACCTCACTACATGATACCCACAACTTGAGGTTGCTTCAACTTTGTAGTTGGGACTGAGAGAGCCTAAAAAATTCTCCCACAAGGGTGAAATTCCATACTACAATAGTACATTTCCTTCAAGGTTTGTGTAGAATATTTTTTTCAAATGAAAACTGATCACCATACTTAACCAAAGGTTGGAAAAGTAAAACTTAGGCCTTTTCTAGATCTATTCCTACAATTGCTTAGTATCATGAAAACCTACTTGGATCCCTTCACTTGCGACATTAAGCTTGTTTCAAAACCTCTTGATCCATTCATCAACTATTAGGACCCTATTCAACTATTTAAACCAGACAAAATCTTGATATGTGGGCCAAAATAGTCAATAGTTTGTAAAGCAAATTGTGATACATGATTTAGCTCCTCTCCCTAAGTTATTGTTTTTATGTACAAATCGACTTGGTCTTATTCCTACAATGGCATTTAGAGCACTAGAAACTTATTTTATGATTCTCTTAGGGTTTGTGGATGATTTGAGGAGAAAGGTCAGTTCACAAGATCCCATGGAAGGGAAGTTTCTATCTATGCCTCCCATGGCTCAATTACAGTGCCCAATCCTGAAAATCAACCAACTATGTGCAAACCACCATGAAAATACTTGGGTTGATGTGGTGAAGAAGTTGGTAAAATGGGTTTCTAGGGGTTAGATCGTGATGTCTCACTGGTTTAACAAGTCTCTAATCATAGAAACTGGGTTAGACACTCCTGTTGTCACCAACACCTCTTTGGCATTTGTTCCAAAAGGTAAAGGTCCAAGAAAGCAAATGAAATGTGAAGTCATCAGTGAGATGGAGGATAATTTTTATAGAGGTAGTGAGATCATTTTTCTAGATGACATGGATACTGAGATTCAAGTTGGTATCAATCTCTGAGGCTAGTTTGCATCCTCTTTTTTGGTCATGCTGGTTTGGTCCTTTGTATGATCTTGTTTTGGTTTTTTTGTTTATTGGCTATGGTTTCACATATACCCTAGATTTTTTGGGTCTTTTATATGGTTGGTTGTTGATAGCATTTTGATGGTTATGTTTTATTTAGGTCTATGCCTATGATCTATTTTTTGTAAAACTCTTTCTTTTGGGTTAGGGGTCGTATAAAAACCCTATAATTATCTTTAAAAAATGTAGGGCACAAATTAAATATTTCATTCATCAAAATACTTGTCAAAATTATAAATATTACAACTAAATATTATACCTTCAAACCTATTTTTTATGAATTAAATATAGGACTAAAAATTACAAACACCAACTAAATATAAGAATGTCTAGTTTTCACAATCCCTCATCAAAAATTAGAAAAATACAACCATACAAAATACCTCATCTAAATTTTCCTACCACATATGATTGTAAAATATTATAGAAATATTTGTTAAAGGTATATATGATTAGACATCCAAATCACCATGAAATTTCACTAAAACCTATAATTTCTAACCCACAAGGGGGTTCGCTACCCTAGGATATGGATTCCTACTACTGCATTATCCTTCCAAGACCCTTCAAAAATTGTGCTCAGCCTTTAATGACCCTCCAATAGCTATGTTCCACACCCAAACTACCCTAGTAATCTGAAAGTATTAATTTATGCTCAATGTAACCCTTGAAATAGAACTACCCCACTAAAGATTAATAGTTTTCATCCTTACTTCAATCTTCCAATGAAAATTTTCATCTCCAATAGATGCAAGTCAAGCAAAACATGTTCAAACTTATGATTTCAATTGATAAAAATAACTTGATCCCTAAAATAAACCTCTTTTTTCTCTTTATATCCTTTCCTCAACTCAATCTCCAAACTCTCCTTTGTTTTAAGATTAAACATAAGTTGTCGACAAATAAGTTATTTTTTGGCTTGGTCATATTATTATTTGTACTTCAAGTATTTAAGAATATTTTTTATTTTAGTAAAAATATTATTATTTCTAATTTAGAAAATATTATATTATAGAGAGAGCTCCCAACTATTGTGTTGTCCCTTCAAGATGCTCTAACTATTGTGCTCAGCCTTCAATAGCTACAAAACTAATTCACTGACCCTCTAAAGCTGCCAATATTGATTCAATGTCCTTCAAACTAGCCTAATTTGTTCACCACTCTCTATAAGTAACCTGGATAGTTAAAAATGATTTTTTTAAACAAGTGTGACCTCTAAATAGGCACCCAACTGATATATTTGAGGGTTTTCATCTTTGAATACTGACACTAATGAGGTCTTCCAACCTCACCAGCTACAATGTAATAAATTAT
Source organism: Torreya grandis (assembly GCA_037957365.1). Lineage (NCBI taxonomy): Eukaryota > Viridiplantae > Streptophyta > Pinopsida > Cupressales > Taxaceae > Torreya > Torreya grandis. Next base: position 238,714 of record JARHVA010008415.1, read on the forward strand.
GCTTAGAAAGCAAAAATTTATTCAAATATAATAGATAGATACCCAAAATTAGATCTCCCTATCTCCCTTAATACCCCTTTTCCCTCCAATATACTTTATAAATTAAGGGCTGACTTATGTCAAATTAATGAAGTCTCCTTCTTTATTATAATTCAATTCAGAAAGAAGTTGTTGACATGTTACTTTTTAATAACTTAAATAGAGAAGCAATGTTTTTCTTGATTCTTCCTATTGACCAAATTTGGACCACATAAAAATTTTGCCTAGATAGAATGCCATGTCCTGGAGATCAAGTATCAAGTAGGTATCCAAATAGGTTTTCATGGTATTCAAGCCTTCAAGGATCCATCAGCAAGGAAAGTTACACAAGTCCACAAAAGCCAATGACCTAAAAAGCTAAGTGCTAATTTTTTTGGGCTTTTAATTTAGCTAAGTTCAATTCTTTCAGACCTTCTATTTAGCTAAGTACTAATATTTCCTTTAGGAGAAATGTTTTGATCTTTTTGACTAAGTGTTAGGAATTGTTTCAAACATTTTGTCCAAAACAAAATCCTTGAAGACTCAATTTATTTCAAACATTTTATCCTAGGAAAAAGCTAAGTATAAATTATTTTGGACATTTTGTCCAAAACAAAAAATGGATGCAAGACATAATTATTTTGGCGAAGTTGTTTCACAAAAATCCCACAAAAAAAGGAACAATGCATGAATTTTTTTGAACTTTTTATCTGAATCAAAAATTTTGAAGGGTATCCTCCAGGGGAATTTGTCTAAAACAAAAGCTCAGAGGGTCTTTTTTCAAGCAAAGTGTCCAAAACAAAATTCCTAAAAAGTCATTTCTTTGCCAAAATACTCTTAGACCAATTATTTTGAAATAAATGTCTTGGCACAAAGCTCACAGCAAATGTCTCAAATAAAATCTTGAGGAAAATGGTTTTGACAAAGACAAAATACCGAAACAAAATATGAAAGATGGGTTGTCTTAAAGAAGTTGATCTAACAATTTGATGTCTATTCAAGAGTCAAAATCAAGCTTAGTAACTAGATATTTGATTTCAAAGTGTGACGGGCTCACAGACATCAGTGATAGTCACATGGATGTCATTTGATGGTCACACAAATGTCAAATTTAAGACATGAAAAATAGCCATTAAAGTTCAAATATCTTAGTGATGAGTGCACAAACATCAAATACATTCACATGAACATAAAAGATAGGTGTGAAAACATAAAATTTAAGTCTTGTGAAATATCCATTAGAATTTAAATAGAAATATCAATGATCGATGTCAAGTTATATAGGAGATCTGGCGGTGAGCAGTGGTTGATAGTTTAATGGGCCCAGGCAGATCTAAAAAAGTGTGTTTGAACATAAAAAATTAGATCAATAGTGTGAATGAAGTTGGAGAAGTCAAAGAGCTTAGAGGACACCATGTGGTTCAAATATGGAAGTGAACAAGCTGACAAAGGGATCCTGAGGATCAACATAGGGCTGTCAAGTGGCACCAACTCAGACAGAGTTGACAAGTCAAGCAAAGATCTAGCATTCATATTCACCCATGCCATTAATATCAGACCATGTGAGAGAAAGTGAATAGGTCAATGATTTGAGTCAACTTTTTATATCTAATGAGAAAAGTGGGGCAAGCCCAAGATTTTTTATGGGAGTCAACAAAGCCATTTTTGACCAAGGTGAGTAAGTGGTAAATGGAACCAAGCTCGAGCATGATCTAGGTTGGACCAAGAATAAGTATTTTAGGACTAAATGGAATCATTAAGACTCTATAAATATAGAATAGGTCATTTTGACCTGATATAGATTAGGGTAGGCTACTAAATTGATCATATGACATAGATATGTCTAAGTAGATGTATCAATTATAGGAAAATTGATAATTTAAATTAGTTTTCAATCTATAGTAAGCCTAGGTACACATTTCAAAGTAGAGCCACATATATGTAAACAATGGAGGAGCCTCTTGAGCCATGCTCTCAACTACTAAAAATAGACATGATCATGGCTTTGAATGTAAAAACCTTGCCCTACAAAGAAGAACATTGATATAAAAGAACTCAAGAAGGTTATCACTATAGTAGGGATGGCTCCTAGCAACTTGTCTTGATTTCATATCCTCCATCATGCCAAAAAAGTATAGAGTGACATTAATATAGGAGTAGGTGTTGGGGATCAACCAACAATGTTGATTACAATATGAAAGCAATTAAATGTGAAATTAAACCAGAAAGATAAGTAACTAGAATCAGATAATAGAAACAATAAGAGATACAAGAAACCACCCTAAAAACTTGTATTAAACTCTTTACAGAAGGAATAAAATTGAATAAACTTCTTTTCTTCCACACCTCTCTCAGATGTACAGATCTCTCTCTAGATCTCTTTCCCTCAAGAGCTCTCTCTCTCTCAATTACAATCAACTCCAACAACCTAGATTGATACACATATACAATTCTATACTGTTCAACATTCTACTAATACAATAAGCTATGAAGATCTATCCTATTATATAATAATTAGGAAACATGAGCATACAACTATAGCCATCAGATGCACCTCCTAATCAAGGGCTCTAAACAGTCTTACTAATAATAGAGATGCAGACTTAAGACTATCACTTAATCCTAACATGCAAACACTCTATTCTATCCACAGAAATAGCTTTCTAGACGCACAAGTAACCGACATCGGTTCTTACCTATTTGCCTATGACCAACATCAGCCAATCCCTAACCGATGCCAGCATCTCCTAGTCTGCTCCTGACTGACGTCGGTCACTCCTGACCGACATCGGTGACTGTGTAAACCTGCAACTTTGCAATTTGCTCACTTGGTGAAGCTTTTAGCTCCACACCTTAACAATCTCCCACTTGGAGATAAACAGTTGCACCAGTACCTGTATATCAACATCTTCTATCTCCTCCATCTTTAACTCAATCATGAAGACCAATAGAAGTTGAATGAAGATTCAACTTCTCCTTTGTTACCGGCTTGGTTAACATATCAGCAGGGTTCTTATCTGTATGGATCTTCTCTAGCTTCAACTCATCATCCTCCAATACCTGTCTAATGAAGTGGTGCCTAAGCTGTATATGCTTTGTTCTTGAATGAAAGGCTGAATTCTTAGCCAAATGAATTGCACTCTGACTATCACTGTATAATTTGCAACTCTCTTGCTCGTTTCCAAGCTCTTCCATGAACTGTGTCATCCATATCATCTCTTTGCTAGCCTCTATGACTGCAATATATTCTGCTTCTGTAGTTGACAAGGCAACAACCTTCTACAACTTTGATATCTAGCTAACCACCATTCCACCAATAGTGAAAACATATCCTGTGGTGCTTCTCCTGCCATCCAAATCACCTGCCATATCTGAATCTACATAACCATGTAGAGAAGTATCTGAACCACCTATTAGTCAATCCAACCAAAAACTTTGATACCAACTGTCAAGTTGGTACCAACCTAGTCAACCTGCTCAACCTGGCTCTGATACCACTTGTTGGGGATCAACCAACAATGTTGATTACAATATGAAAGCAATTAAATGTGGAATTAAACTATAAAGATAAGTAACTAGAATTAGATAATAGCAAATAATAAGAGATACAAGAAACCACCCTAAAAACTTGTATTAAACTCTTTACAGAAGGAATACAATTGAAGAAACTTCTTTTCTTCCACACCTCTCTTAGATGTACAGATCTCTCTCTAGATCTCTTTCCCTCAAGAGCTCTCTCTCTCAATTACAATCAACTCCAACAATCTGGATTGATACACATATACAATTCTATATTGTTCAACATTCTAATAATATAATAAGCTATGAAGATCTATCCTATTATATAATAATTAGGAAACATGAGCATACAACTACAGCCATCAGATGCACATCCTAATCAAGGGCTCTAAATAGTCTTACTAATAATAGAGATGTGGACTTAAGACTATCACTTAATCCTAACATGCAAACACTCTGTTTTGTCCATGAAAATAGCTTTCTGGATGCACAGGTAACTGACATCAGTTCTTGCCTATTTGCCTGTGACCAACGTTGGCTGATCCCTGACTGATGTCGGCATCTCTTGGTTTGCTCTTGACCGATGTTGGTCACTCCTGACCGATGCTAGTGACTGTGTAAACCTACAACTTTGCAATCTACTCACTTGATGAAGCTTTTAGCTCCACACCTTAACAAGTGGTATAGGTATAGGTGCAGTTGTTTATCTCCAAGTGGGAGATTGTTAGGTTATGGAGCTAAAAGCTTCACCTTGTTGCAAACATGGAGGATGCTAAGTATGCAATCATCAGCATCGACAGGATCACTGACATTGGTCAGTGGATAGTGCAGAAGGAAACTGACCTCGGTAGTAGTTGGCTGACGTCGGTCACCTCTAGTTAGATAGGGACTGACGTCGGTCACCTATGTGGTTCTAGAACTACTATTGATGAACAGTCAGTTAGTTGAATGGAGATTTTGCATGATAAAGACTACTTCGAGTCTTGAGCCACTTGTCTAAATTAGTGTATGCATGAGATCTATATAATAGACTCATGGGTTGTATTGTTATGTGTATAACTAGGAGAGTTCTTCCCATGGTAGAATCAAGTAGGATTCTTCATGTATGTAAGATCAGGTTTGATTTTTAGGGTGTGCAAGATCATGGTGGAGATCTACATGTGATAAGTAAGATCAGGTTGGTCTGTAGGGGTGTGTGTATGCAAGGGTCAAAAGGAGATCGACAGGGGAGCAAGATCCAAGGTGACAGCAATACATTAAGGAGAAAGATCATGGTGAGATCTACTTGGAGTACCAGTTTGTACTCGGTTGTACTGGCAGTACAATGAGGTGAACAACAGCTTGTGTTAGCTGTGAGTTGTGACCTATTGAGAGAAGATTACTCTTGAGGGAAGATTTCTAGGAGCCCTTGAGGAGGAAGCCTCACGGAGGTGGAAGAAAGAGTGTGATCTCTTTGTTGTAATTTCCTTCTAACTGAGTTGAATACAATTGTGTGTTGCCTCTCATATTATGTGCTATTTCTCATTGATAGTTATTTGTTCTTCTAGTTATTTCCACATGTTTAAGTTGCTTATACAAAGGTAATCATGTGTGTTCTTAAATCTGACAAGCTGTGTCAGAGCTTTGGGGAACCTAGGTTCTGTCAAATGGTATTAGAGTGAGGTTGGATGTTCTCAGAGCAAGTTTGACTAATAGATGGCTCAGATCTGGTTAGTGGTTTTTTGATTACAGGTTACTCATAGGTGTTTTTGTTTGAGTGGGAGTATAGCAATGGCAGAAGAAGGTAAGTTGAGAATGGAGAAATTTAGGCACAGGATTAACACCAAAAGGAGTGTGGTGGGTAATCTTCAAGATTGAGCTTGAAGAGGAATACAAGCCAGGATGCAGATTAGACAAAGTACTGGTATAGGTATAGGTGCAGCTATTTATCTCCAAGTGGGAGATTGTTAGGCTATGGAGCTAAAAGATTCACCTTGTTGCAAACATGGAGGATGTTGAGTATGCAGTCACAAGTGTCGGCAAGATCACCAACGTTGGTCAATGGATAGTGCAAAAGGAAATTGACCTCAGCAGCAGTCGGCTGACGTCGGTCACCTCCAGTTAGAAAGGGTTCCGACGTTGATCACATGTGTGGTTCTAGAACTACTGTTGACGAATAGTCAGTTAGTTGAATGAAGAGTTTGCATGATAAAGACTACTTCGAGTCTTGAGCCACTTGTCTAAATTAGTGTATGCATGAGATCTATATAATAGACTCATGGGCTGTATTATTATGTGTAGAACTAGGAGAGTTCTTCCCATGGTAGAATCAAGTAGGATTCTTCATGTATGTAAGATCAGGTTTGATTTGCAAAGGTGTGCAAGATCATGGTGGAGATCTACATGTGATAAGTAAGATCAGGTTGGTCTGCATGGGTGTGTGTATGCGAGGGTCAAAAGGAGATCAGTGAGGGAGCAAGATCCAAGGTGATAGCAATACATCAAGGAGCAAGATCATGGTGAGATCTACTTGGAGTACCGGTTCATACTCGATTGTACTGGTAGTATAATGAGGTGAACAACAGCTTGTGTTAGTTGTGTGTTGTGACCTATTGAGAGAAGATTACTCTTGAGGGAAGATTACTGGGAGCCCTTGAGGAGGAAGCCTCACAGAGGTGGAAGAAAGAGTGTGATCTCTTTGTTGTAATTTCCTTTTAATTGATTTGAATACAATTATGTGTTGCCTCTCATATTCTATGCTATTTCTCATTGATAGTTATTTGTTCTTCTGGTTATTTTTGCATGTTTAAGTTGCTTATACAAAGGTAATCATGTGTGCTCTTAAATCTGACAAGTTGTGTTAGAGCTTTGGGGAACCTAGGTCCTATCAGTAGGCTTAAGGAGGAGGGTGGTGATGGTTGTTCTAGGTGGGATTGGGCTCATTAATGACCCCTTTAGTTCCATTTCTTCTCTCTTCCCCTTTTTTCTTCCTATAAATACTAGCTTTGAGCTCTTGATTTGGATCCCTCTCTAGGCATGACTAGACTCTACCAAGATTGAGTCTTGTAACCTCTTAAGATTAATAGATGGTTATTTTTTGATTTTATTTTTTTATTCTAGTGTGTTCATACCAGCTTGATTTACATATGTGGTAGAGCTCTCTCCCTTGTCAAGTCATGGTCTCACCTAGCTAGTAGATTGTCTAGTTATGCAGGTCATGTTTAGTGTTTAAATGTCACTTGACTAAATGAATAGTGGATACATCAATTGGATTAATCATTTGAATTAGACATCTCCATCATTTCCCTCTAGCTTTGATCACTTTGTCAAACCTCTAAATGAAATATTGGTGCATGACAGACATTTGGAGTCATAGATCCAATCATTTATCTATCCTATTAGTATTTTTTAAGCTCAAGTACGAGTGGATGAACAATCTTTTAGGTGCATCACTGCCATTAGTTTAGGTTTTCCTTTCAGTTGCTCTCTTCTCCTTTTTCACCCTAAGCAATCTATAGGTTTTAATATAAATGAGCTAAGTAATGCATCTGAGGAGCTAGCCTTATTAAAAACCCTAGAGGTCTAACCCAAGTTTAGGTAACCCACAACCTAGGGTCATTCCCATACTAGACTGGATTTGAAAGTAGGACTTGAACATTTTTACTTTTAGCTAGGGTGCAATCTACATCCTTAATAGTTTTGGCATACGTAATGGAACACATTGAAGTAGGTATATAGCACATTCATCTTCAGAAGTAGTTTCAAGTATTCCTTGATCCTTATCTCAAGGTAAAAGACATTCTTATTCATGATTTCAGCTATCTTCATGTTTTCTAGGATATGGCAGCCTATAGAGAAGAGTTTTATCTTTCCTCTTCTCATTAATAGCTTCAAAATGATCCATATCCATCTTGATATAACCCTCACCAGTAGTATGAGAACATATGTTAGTCATACATGTAGGAGTATTGCCTTGATCCTCCTTACAAGTAGTTAGTCTACCCCAGTAATGAGCCCCCTTATTACCAATATCATCAAGCCTTCTATGAGTCTCATCTACCCCCTCTAAATCTTGGTTACCCTCATAATTATTCATTGCAACTGGCCAACATTCCTAAACACCCTACTCATACCCCAAGCCACCCTATATATAGCCTTAAAAAATCTCTATTAGACCAAGAAAAGAATATGATAAACATCAAAACATTGAAGGTGTATGGGAAAGAAATTATAAAACATGTCATTAGAGGGGTTAAGAATTTAGTGCAGTAGGAAAAGGAGGATTGGATGTCTTTCATTAGGAGAAGCTATTCTAGAAATAGCAGTGACATGCTTGACATAGATGGACTCATCTCTGAAATTGAGTAGTTGGGAGCCCATGAAAAACATCTAGCATCCCATCACCCACCCTACCTTCCCTCATTCACTCCATGTCATCCTCATATTAAGCTTCCCATCACCACTCATAAACCTTCACCACATGATTTTTAAGGTCATAATAGTTCCCCTCAACTTCCCTCAACCTTCCCCTCATGGAAATCTATCCAAGGGAGAGTCCAGGAGGAAAGATAGGTTTGTGTTGAAGAAGCCAACCATCATGAGTAGTCAAGGTCTGATTTTGAAGCCTCCCTTACTAGGAAAATTGAATTTGTAGATAAAAACTTGTACCAAACATTGGCATCTAAAAAGGCAACATCACCTTGACTACACATACCTCCTTTCACTCCTTAGGCCTCAATGTACACTATGAAGGAAAATCATGAGCCCAAATTTCCATCTTGGAGTTAGGTCATGTAGTCAAGCAAATCCAAAGTTTCTTAATCTCCACCCCTCCCTCCTCATGAATATAAGTCATTCCCATCTTGGAAATACATCTAGAGAAGTTTGCAAAAGGAGGAAGTGGTGATTTTTGAAGCCAAACAAGAGACCATTCAGCATCTACTTCCCTCTCCTTAGGAACCCAAGTCCTTTCCTTCATGGAAAGGAATTCAAGAAGTAGTGCAACAAATGGAGGAGGTTAATGCGATCCAAGAATAGAATCTTCATGAGGAAAATTAGGTGTCTATGGTTACTTCTATGGACCTTTCTCATCTGATTGAGTACTTTCAAGGGTCTATTGTGCCTATCCTAGAGAAAGAGCCTCTCTTTTGTGAGGCAAGTCAAAAAGATGTAGTTGAGGAAATAGAAACTTCCCTAATCATGCCTCAAGCTACAATACATTTAATACCAGAGGTTCAAGTTTCACCTCTCCTTATTCAAAGGCCCAAATTATTTCCTTCATGGAAAGGAATTAAAGAAATAATCTCAAGGGTGAAATCAGGTATCTATGGCCCAACCATTGGACCTATCTCATCTCCTTGAGTATTTCCAAGAGTCAACCATGCCACTCTTATAGAAAGAACATCTCCTTTATGAGGTGAATGAAGAAGTTGCGGCTAAGATGAATGAGGTTCATGAAGATGAGAAAGAGGTTTCAAGTTGTAAAAAGGTTCACTCCATTCCCAACTCCATCACATCTCATCCTTCACCTCAAACCCATGAGCCTATCCATCAATCTTACACCTTGTTCTTTCTTGAAAAAGAGCCTATCTTGAGGGAATCAAGTTAAGAGGAAAGGTCTCAAGTCATGGTTGATCAAGAAGATGTCATGAGTGACTATGAGGAAGAAATAACCATAGGGACTCCTCTTGGTGAACAAAAAATTAACTCAACCTTCTTGAATGAAGAGAAACATATGGAATATTCTTCTATAGCCTTACATGAGATAAAATGTACTATCAAAGATGAAGGAGAGTAGTTTCAAGTCATTCCTTAAAAGGTTGTGGTCCTAGGGGAATATCTTGAAACCAAGGTGGAGGTTGTTATTCTTAGAGATGATTTAATACCTCGGCCTAATCTTGGACCACTCTCAAAAGATTGGCAGCATCAAGTGGAACTTTTCCAAGAATAATATGATGAGTTTGTAGCTAGTGATGAGGAAAACAAGGTCACTAGAGGTTCTTAAAATCCTTAAGGATAATGCTTGGATAAAGTGTCATTTGTATGGATTGTAGCTGATGAGTAGGATGAGAAGGATTATAAAGAACAAGACTAGTTTATCTTTATTGGTGACTAGTTTATTGTTGATGACTCACTCTAGAAGATGTTAAAAGAGTGGGTAGGTAGGAAGAGTTCCTCATTAAAGGTCATGTTTAATAAACATCTTTCTCTGTAACTTATACCACATCTTGGATTGGGTGAGTCTCTAAATTTCTCTTCTGATCTAGGTGAATCATGCTTTGTCATGGTTAGTTAGGTTCCTTGTATATATTAGGGTAGCCTTGTTGTTTCCCTCCAAGTGATATTATAGTACATTTATTGGCCCCTAATTTTTTTAGGTTAGTTTTCTTGTTTTTGTTTTCCCTTTCTCACTCTACTCAGTGTTATTTTGTCAATAAGTTGCTTCCAGTCAAGGTTCAACTTGTCATTATTCCAAAAGTCTATAAGTAATGTAAGTATCTGGGTTCTCAACCATAGCAGGCATGCTTCCCTGTTGAGTCACCAAAAATGTTGATGAGATTTGGCCCACATACAAAATTTGCCTAGATAGAATACCATGTCCCAAAGATCAAGTATTGAGCAGATATCCAAATAGGTTTTCATGGTATTCAAGCCTTTAAGGATATATCACTAGCGTAAGTTACACAAGTCCATAAAAGCCTACAAGTTAAAAAACTAAGTGTTAATTCTTTTAGTCTTTTATTTTGGATAATTTCATTTATTTTAGACCTTTTATTTAGCTAATTACTAATATTTCATTTAGGATAAATGTTTTGGGCTTTTTGACTACATGTTAGGAATTGTTTCAGACATTTTATCTCAAATAAAATCCTTGAAGACTCAATTTATTTTAGACATTTTGTCTGAGGCAAAATCTAAGTATGAATTATTTCAAACATTTTGTATAAAAAAAAGGGTGTAAGATAATTCTTTTAGGGAATTTGTTTCACACAAAGCTCATAACAAAAGGTACAAGGCAATAATTCTTTTGGATGTTTTATCTAAATCAAAAGTTTTGAAGGGTATCTTTTGGGGGAACTGGTCCAAAACAAAATCTTGAAGGGTCTTTTTTCAAGAAAATTTTCTGAAACAAAATTCCTAAAGAGTTATTTCTTTGCCAAAAGGCCCACATACCAATTATTTTGGAAGAAATGTCTTGGCACAAACAAATGTCCTAAAATAAAGCTTGAGGAAAATGGTTTTGACAAAGATAAAATACCAAAATAAAGTTTGAAGGATGGTTTGTCTTGGAGAAGTTGATCCAACAATTTGACATCTGCATAAGTGTCAAAATCAAGCTCAATAACAAGCTATTTGAGTTCAAAATGTGACAGGCTTGTAGATGTCAGTGACAGACACATGGATGTCATTTGATGATCATGCAAATGTCAAATTCAAGACATGAAAAATAACCACTGAAGTTTAAATATCTTAGTGACAGTCTCATGAATGTCAAATACATTCATGTGGATGTCAAATATAGGTGTGTAAACATCAAATTTAAGACTTGGGAAATAGCCATTGGAATTCAAATAGCAAGATCAATGATCAGTGTCAAGTCATATAGGAGATCCAATAGTGAGTGGTGGTTGATAGTTTAATGTCCCAGGAAGATCTAATAGAGCAAATTTGAATGTACAAAAGTAGATCAATGGTGTAAGTGATGTTATAGAAGTCAAAGAGCTCAGATGTCACCACATGGTGCAAATATAGAAGTGGACAAGCTGACAGAGGGATCCTGAGGATCAACATGGAGTTACCAAGTGGCACCAACTTAGACAGAGTTGATAAGTCAAGCAAAGATCTAGGTCTCATGTTTTCTCATGAAATGAATATCAAACCATGAGAGAGAGAGAGTCAATAGGTCAACGAGTTGAGTCAATTTTTGATATCCAATGAGCAAAAGGGGGCAAGCCCAAAATATTTAATGATATTCAACAAAGCCATTTTTTACCAAGGTGAGCAAGTGGTAAATGGAACCAAGCTCTATCATGATCTAGGTTGGACCAAGAATAGATATTTGGGGCTTTAACGATGCCATTAATACTCTATAGAGATAAAATAGGTCCTTTTGACCTAATATAGATCAGGGTCAGCTACTAAACTGATCCTATGACACAGATATGTCCAAGTAATTTAAATTGGTTTTCAATCTATAATAAGCCTAGGTACACATTTCAAAGTAGAGGTAGATAGATGTAATTAATGGAAGAGCATCCTGATCTATTCTCTCAGCCACTAAAAATAGACATAAACATGGCCCTGAATATGAAAACCGTACCCTTCAAGGAAGGACATTGATACAGAAGAAATCGATAAGGTTCATGTTGCATCAAGGATAGCTCCCAATAACTTGTCTTGATTTCATATCCTCTATCTTTCCAAAAAAGGATAGAATGACATTAATATGAGAGCAACCTCAAAGAGGAGGATGATGATGGTTGTTTTGGGTAGGATTAGGCTCATTAATGACCCCTTCAATGCCATTTCTTCTCTCTTCCCCTTTTTTCTTCCTAAAAATAGTGGCTTTGAGCTCTTGATTTGGATCCCTCTCTTGGGCATGACTAGACTCTACCAAGATCGAGTCTTGTAACCTCTTGAGATTAATAGATGACTATTTTTAGATTTCATTTTATTAGTCTGGTGTGTTTCATGCAAGTTTAATTTCCATGCGTGGTAGAGCTCTCTTTGTTGTCAAGTCCTAGTCTTACCTAGTTGGTATATTGTCTAGTTATATAGGTCATGTTTAATATTTAAATGTCACTTGACTAAGTAAATAGAGGATACATCAACTGGATTAGTGCCTTGAATTAGGCATCTCCATCATTTCCCTCTAGCTTTGATCACTTGGTCAAACCTCTACATGAAATATTGGTGTATGATAGATATTAAGAGTCATATATCCAGTCATTTGTCTATCCCATTAGTGTTTTATAAGCTCAAGTACAAGTGGATGAATAATTTTTTAGGTACATCACCACCATTAGTTTAGGTTTCCCTTTCAGTTCCTCTCTTCTCCCTTTTCACCCCAAATAATCTATAGATTTTAGTGTAAATCAGCTAAGTGATTGATCTAAGGAGCTAGCCTCATAACCCTAGAGGTTTGACCCAAGTTTAGGTAACCCACAACCTAGGGTCATTCCCATGCTGATCAAGATTTGAAAGTAGGACCTGAACATTTTTACTTTCAACTAGGGTGCAATCTATGTCCTTAACACTTCCTAACCCCCCCCCCCTCTTTAGCTGACTAAAAATAAATGAAAATAGGCTAAGGGTACATTTTATTTTGATAAAAATATTATTAAGTATTTCTAATTTAGAAAAGGGGACATTACAATAAGTGGGAACAAAGAGATGTTAAATAACATAGATGAATCAATCAAATCTAAAATCAATATGGGAAACAATGACAAAGTCTTTGTTATGGGCTAAGTCAACATTTCTATTTGCATCAAACAAGGTGATAAGAGGCAAATTTAGGATGTTTATTATGTATCATGGTTGAAGCACATCCTAATCAACATTGGGAAACTAGTTTAGAAGGGATATAATGTGAGATTTGAAGATGTATAATGCATCATATATGATAAAAGTGGAAACAAAAAGTAGAATGCATCAATCAAGATGACAAAAAATGAAATTTTCCTCTTGAGAATGCAAAATGAGTTTTCAACTGCATTCAAAACATTTGCAATTGATCAATCCACTCTTTGGCACCTCAAGGATGTTCATTTGAGTTTTTTGGTTGAACCTTATTTACAATAAGCATATGGTAAGAGGTTTGTCTTTAATTAAATAACCAAATAAATTTTGTGAATTATTCATATTATGGAATCAATATAGAAACTTTTTTATCGTAAGTCTATCTTGGAGAGCAAGTGCTCCTCTTGAGTTGATTCATTTAGATCTATGTGGTCCCAGGAAGACCCCCTCCTTATCCAAGAATGGTTATTTCATTATATTCATAGATAACTTTGACAAAAGGACATGGATATACTTTCTGAAGCATAAATTAGAGGCATTTGATATCTTCAAGCAAATCAAGACCATAGTTGAAAAGCATAGTGGTCATTACATAAAGATTTTGAGAACTGATAGAGGGGGAGAATATATTTCAAATCATTTGATGAAATTTTGAAAGGATAATGGATCAAGAGGAAATTTACAGTGAGGTATACACCATAAAAAAATGGTATAGCTGAGAGGAAAAACCAAACTATTCAAGAAATGGTAAGAAACATATTATAAGCTAAAGGATTGTCCAATGAGTTTTGGGTTGAAATAGTTACAACAATAGTCTATTTGTTGAATAAAATTCCTACTAAGAGTGTTCAAGACATAATTCATTAAGAGGCATGGAGAGGAATGAAGCCAAGTGTTGAAAACCTAAGAGTTTATGGATGTGTGGCATATGCACATGTGCCCAATCAAAGCAGAACAAAGTGGAATGATAAAGGAGAAAAATATATTTTCATTAGATATAGTGGGAAATTAAAAGCTTATAAGTTGTACAATCTAGTCATCATAAGAGCTGATAATCAATAGGGATGTTTAATTCATTGAGGATACAACACGAGATGATAGACAAGAGCAACATCAACCACAAATAAGGGTCAGTGGACCCATACCTAAAACTAAACCAATAAGTGATACAACCACTAATACATCTAGTTGTAATCCTATTTCACAAAGGGCTAATTCATCTAGTAGTAGCAGCTAAGGAGCTTAAGATGTAGATCATGAGATAACTTCATCATTTTAAAACTCAAGTCAACACTTAGATAGAATAAGGGGCTTGCAAGAAATCTATGAGCAATCAAGGTATGAAGATCATGAGGATGAAATAATTAATTTTGCTCTATTTACAATCATTAATCTTATTTATTATGAGGAAGTAATTAAGGACAATAAGTGGTGTGAAATAATGGATGAAGAAATGCATATGATAGAGAAAAATCAGACATGGGAACTAGTAGACCTTCTAATAGGAAAAGAGGTCATCAGATTCAAATGGGTTTACAAAACCAAAACCATTCGAGAAGGCAAGATTGAGAGACACAATGCAAGGTTAGTTATCAAAAGGTATAAGCAATGACCTGGACATGACTACAATGAGACATTTTATCCCATAGCAAGGCTAGAAAGAGCGAAGCAATGGATGATGAAATGCATGAAATTCAAAAATTAGACTTGGGAGTTAGTCAACCTTCGAATAAGGAAGGAGGTTATAAGTGTCAAGTGGATTTACAAAACCGAAAGAACTCCAAAAGACATGATTGAGAGACAAAAGGCAATGTTAGTTATCAAATGATATAAGCAATAGCTTGAACATGACTACAATGAAACATTTGTTCCAGTATCAAGGCTAGATGTTGTGAGAACAATAACAGCAATAATTTCTCAACACAAGTGGAAAGTATACCAAATGGATATCAAGTCAACCTTTTTGAATGGTGAGTTATAAGAAGTGTATGTGGGATAACTACCTAGTTATGAAATTTTAGAGCGTGAATACAAAGTGTATAGGTTGAAGAAAGCATTGTATGGACTCAAGCAAGCACCTAAGGCATGGTACATCTAAATAGATTCATACTTGTTGAGAAATAAATTATGAAAAGTGGCATCGAACCTACACTCTACATCAAGGCAAGCAAATAATGTATTTTTATTGTTATATTATATGTAGATGATCTAATCTTTAATAGAAATGAAAATCAATCTATAGAAGAGTTCAAATCAGCCATGAAGGAATTTGAAATGCTTGATTTGGGTTTTTTGAAGTACTTTCTTGGAATTGAGGTCAAAAAAATGGAAGATGGAATTTTTGTGGCACAAGCCAAGCATGTAAAGGATATTTTGGAGAGATTTAGAATATTAGACAGCAAACCAACATCAACACTAGTTGAAACAAGTTTAAAAATTCAAAAGGAAGATGGTACCAAAAATGTGGATCCCACATATTAAAAGAGCTTGGTAGAAAGCTTGATGTATTTGACTACAACTAAACTAGATATCATGTATACAGTCAACCTAATTTCTATATTCATAGAGACTCTAAAAGAGACACATTGACAAGAAGTTAAAATAATTTTGAGGTATGTCAATGGCATAAAAAGCCATGTAATTTTGTATGTAGCAAATAATGTTTTATAGTTGGTTGGATATATGGATAGTGATTGGGTCGAAAGTCTTAATTATAAAAAAAACACATCTAGATGTGTGTTCATTATTGGGTAGGAAGTCTTGATGATAGAAAAAAAACATTTGGATATGTGTTCTTTATTGGGTCAAGAACCATTTCATGGATGTCAAGAAGCAACTCATTCTTTCACTCTCCACAATTGAAACCAAATATATCACAACAAATTGAGTATCATGCCAAGTTATATGGATCAGAAGAATCCTATCAAATTTATATGAGGAGAAAAAAGGAACAACTACAATCTTTTTTATATTCTATCATCCATAGCTCCTTCAAAAAATCATGTTTTCCATGGGAGAAGCAAGCATATAGCAATCAGGTATCATTTCATTAGAGAATTATTTGAAAATAGAGAGAATGAGTTTAAGTTTTGTAAGTTAATCTAACAACTCATTGATATTTTTACTAAGACATTGTCCAAAGAAATTTTTGAACATCTAAGAGATAATTTGGGTGTCATAAATGAAGCAAAAATAGCTCTAAAGTGTCTATTCATGCATCCTAGACTAATAGAAATAATGCAAGACTATATACAGTTAGTGCCAGACTCACACAATCAACTTCAAACTATACACAACCATATACATAGGTAGTACTAGACTCACACAACCAATGCTAGACTATTTTCACATGCTAAGAAAGGTTCAATAGAACAAGTAAAATGTGTCAAGATTAAGAGGGAGTATAGAAATATATAATCTTAACCATTTGGAATTTAATGCCATCTATTTTTCTCTGATTAAAAGTCTTTTTGGGATCTAAACCCCCTCCAACTATTGCATCCACCAATAACCATTAATGTTGAAGTGACAAAAGGATCCAACAATAGTTACATTTTAATTTTTGCAATAGATCAGAGTAAGTAGGAAAATAATATGCAATAGAATAGAAGAAAATAAAAAGGAAATATAGAAGATGACAAAAAGAATGAAATCAACAATCAAAGGATAGATAAATATGTACTCAACATAACATTAGAATAATAGAGTACAAGAGAAAATTAAAAAGGGGAATGTGCAGCAACACCATACAGTCAGCAACAAAATAGAGTGTGTGTGCAAACAACAATAGCAGTCAGAAGAAGAAGCTCTGGAGGTAAATAGGAGATAAAGAAAGGAAGGGTGTAAGATAATAGTCTGAGTAGAGAATGTAATATGCAACCTAACATATAGATCAACAGTCTTAAAGTATCATAAACATTTTGTTTTTTTTCAGATTCTAATAGCATATTTTGAATCAATATAAATATATCTATTTGTGTGTGCATTTGTTGTTTCATACCCTATTGTTTTTAAGATAAAACTTAGCCTCCCCTATTTTGTCTAAGATTTGTCCCACTTGGATTTATTTCCAACAACCGGTATCAGAGCTCCCCTTTTTTGGATTTATTTCAAATAGAAAACCTCTAGATAAAAACAAATTTTATATAACCTGAGTCAATAAATAAGATAATGTATTTGGTTGTGTTACCATTTGAAAATAGGTCTCAGGTTCAATACTCAATGCTCCATTTTTGCATGTAGTTAAATTTTAAAATAAAAACATGCAAGTACAAGTTATATATCAGTTTTATAAAGTTTTATGAGGTGCATGTGCAGATGAAGTGGTTAAACAAGTGTGTATAAGGATTTGTCAACCTATAGGTTTGAGGATCAAAACCAAGAAGTGGTTCTGTTAAAAATTTGCATTTTAAATTTATATGTATTGCCTAAAGGTATTGGTGCCATGATTTTGTAAATACATGATAAACTAGAGATCTTAGGTTCCACTCTTACTTGAAATTGTACTTTTGTTTTTCAAAATAAAACATGTATTTTTTTAGAATAATAAGGATAAATTTTAGATAAATAAGCATTGTAACAAGGATCTACTAGAAGGTAAAGGTATAACACTAGTAGCATACTTATTTTTTGTATTTTATTTTTTGTGAGAGACAACATGGACAGAATAGTTAGTCTAGTCTCAGAAGCAAAAAAATTGACATACTGAAAGCTACAAAGATTAGAGAATGGGCATGGACAACACATTTGTTTTTAATGATCTTTGAAATTTGGTTGAAAACCAACCTCAACCCCTACTGATGCTGCTAAGTTGCCTAAGTTTCAAAAATGAGATAAGAGAGAAATTTCATTGTTAAAGTCTTTTTGTTCTTCACAAGTTATCATTCACATATAATCCATTAGGATCAAAGATTGGAATGCTTGGAAAACACTTAAAGACTTAAAAGACAAATAGCCAATATATAAGAAAATTGACCTACTAATGCAATTGTTGAACACTAAACTTAATGATGAGAAAAAAGTTTTTGAATACATCTCTATGATGAAATGTACTACATGTGGAAAAAATGATGATTATGTGTTAATCTCTATTATTTTAAATAAGTTCAATTTAAATTATAAAAATTTCTTGGAAATATTGCAACTCAATGATAAATCTAATAAAGCAATGTTTGATTCAAATTGTGAATTGAGTGTCAATTCCTAAAGAAGAAAAGTGTTAAGAATATAAAGGATGTTTATTTCACAAAGGTAGGAAAACACAAATTGGAGAAGAAATATGTGAAAAAAATCATTTCCCACATTCTTCCAAGCATACATTTAAGCATTATTCTAGACATAGTGATTAGACAAGTGATACTTCTTCATCTACCCATAATAGTAGTCATAAGTCATCTCACAAGGCCAATAAAATGGGAAGATGTTATGAATGTGGTTGTTTGGGAAACCACGCTAATGAATCCCCTTATAGAAAGAAGTCCCCCAAACATAAAAAGAAGATAAAAGTGCATTATGTAGTTGAGCCTAATGGAGATTCATTTATTTCAAAGACATCATCGTCTGGTAAAAAAACTTCTTGATTTTCCAAAGCTTATGGTCTACAAGGCCCTGAAAATATTTTTTGAGAGACAGAGATTCTCCCTTCTTGAGTTCACTGCTAATTCAAAGATAAGGAAAGTGATGGAGTGGAAATTTTTTTTTTTCCAATTTTGTTTGTGTTTTCTATATGTTAGTAGTTTTCTAAGTTTTTTTTGGGATTTTATGATGAGGATCATCTAGTTATCTAGTGGTTTTTTGTTTCATGGACTTATCGCATCTCATTTGATAGTGAGAAGATACTTTTTTGGTTTTTTATCAATCTTCGGTGATTTTACAGCTGACAAGGATTGTAAGCACCATTAGTGTTTGTAATGTCCCCAACTTGACACAAATATGGAAATAAGGGTTTTCCAATAAACCCTACCAAATCTAAAACCCCTTCCTATGAATAATCTAAAAATACAAATTCATCTAACAACGCAATTATGAAAATGGAAGAAATATTCAAAAATTTCTCTATCAAACCCTAGGCAACTAGGGCAAAAATCAGATTTGATAATTCTAACCCTCCAAAAATTATAAAATGAGTTTTATATTTCAGCCACTAATTTTAGAAGTCAAAATATTCACTCAAAAGCCTAAACTTAGAATTCTAGAATTTATTATTGAAAAATATAGTGGAACTTCATAAATTCAAAACTTCCACAATACTTGAATTTACAATACAAATGATAACTAAAAATGATAGCTATCAATCAAGACCAAATTCAAAATTTTCCCACCATGGGAAACCACCTAAAATCTACCTCAAAATTCCCAACAAAGTTGCCCAAGCTGGAAATGGATGAAAATACCTTGGCAATGCTTCCAAAAATTATATAAAGATTATATGACAATTCAACCAATAATAACCAGTAAAAAACCTGATTTTTGAAATGTTCAAGGGCTGGAAAATATTACAATAAATTCATAATAATATTAAAAAAATTCATAATATTTTTTTGGGCATGAATTAGCCCCAAACCCTTCTCAAAAAAACCCTAGGGCAAGTTACCCAAGCTAAAATAATTAATTCCAGCCCTAATCCATGCATCCCTACAATGTAGGGGCCTTCAACAATCAACAACTAAACAACCCTTCCCCAAAATAAAGTCACCAACCCTTGGAATGTCCTTTCCAAATTTGATGCTCAATGGTAGCTCCTAGGTAAGTTGCCTCAATGAGGAATGAGGGTTTTTGTCCCCAAACCATTCTGTCCTTGAAGGTTTTCATCTTCAAGTCACTTAGCCGAGTGTTTTGTACTTAAGCCTCAAAATCAAATATCATAAGTTCATGGTAACCCTTCAAAATATCATCATACCACCTTTTATACCAAATCTTCCTACAAGTCCTCCTTAAAATGGGGTACTCCACTTAGAAGGAGAGTTAAAGTGAATTTAAAATATCTTTTCCCTTTTCTTCATTAAGGGTTAACCTAACCCTTTCTCACAAGTTACCTTTTAAGTTATAATATAAAAAGATATATAAAAAAGGGTTTCTTTTATAACTTAAAATTAGAACCAATGTTTCCCTTTTTCCCTTTCTTCCCTTAGCCTAGGGAAAGCACCAAATAACTAGGCTAAAGGTCATGTTTGTGCTTAGGCCAAAAAGGGGGACATAATAATGTTTGCAAAGTGGTCATAGCTATTAGGCATCATGTAAGATGTACCATACATGAGGTATAAAATTATCATCAAGATAGAGATAGATATGGTTAGATATTCCCATGATGATGCTCCTACTGTAGTGTAGGCAGGATGATGAGAAGAGATGAATATGCCCAAGATGATGTTCATCTTCATGTTAGGTAATGTTTCAGGGCACAAGGCAAAAGGAAGTTAGTAAAACTGTAGTAGATGTGTTGACATAGGTTGATCAGTGCCAAATGTATAGAGGGCCAATTTATAAATTATGATAGGTATTGTTAAATGGCTTTACAATCATTTTTTCTAGATCTTCTTTTGGTCCTCTTTGGATCAAGGGTAGTTTGTTGGGTCTAGTGATCCAAAGTTTATTTTATATTTATTAGTTATGTACATGACATTCATCTCAAAATAAGCCACCATCTTTAGTATGTTTAAATTTTATTAATATTTGTTAGTGGGTTAAGTTATGTAGGTAGTCATAGGTGGTTTAGTCCTATTGGCCATTTTTTGGCCCACATACCAAGCTTGTGCCCAAATGAATAAGCTGAGAAAAATTCTAAAGATTAAAGGTCAAATAATAGTTTTGTGAACAAGTCTGGAAGGGATATTAGACTTTGGAAAAGCTAAGTACAAAACCTTTTGGGCTAAATCTTTACTTTAGAATTCTTTCAGCCTTTTCATAGCTAAGATAGTTTCTTTTGAGACCCATTTTTTTGGCTAAGTGTTGAATTATTTTGGACAAGTTATCTAAGATAAAGTTTATAAAGGGATAATCCTTTTGGATAAAATGTCTAAATCAAAACACAAAGACCTTTTCTTTTGGGAAAATTGTCCAGGACAATTTTCTCAAAGCATAAATCTTCAATAAAATGGTCCTTTTCAAAATTCCCAAAGAAATTCTTCCATAGCAAAGTGTCCTAAACACTTTTTCCAAAGAGTCATTTCCATGCCAAAGTGTCTTATATAGTAATTCCTAAGTGTATATTTTAAGGAAGTGGAGCTTTTCAAAAGTCTCAAAGAATTTTTCTTTCAAGAAAGTGGCAGAAGAAAATTTGTTTGAAGGGTCTTTTCCAAAAAAGGCTGACAGTTCATTTCAAAAAAAAAATTGAAAGATCATTTTCCAACACCAAAGGGCACTTTTCTCAGCAAAAAGGGACCTTTTAAATTTTTGAAGGGAATTTTTAAAAGTTTCAAAGGGATTTTTCAATAATATTGAGTGATACTTTCCTTTCAGAAAGGTACTTTTCAAAAATGCCGAAGGGTTTTTTTCTTGTCGAAGGGCACTTCTCGAGGAAAATAGAGCTCCCAAAGACATGATTTCCTTTGGACATTTTGTCCACAAAAATTTTTCAAGGCCAAAAGGCCTAAATGAATTCCTTTATAAAAAGGGACTCAGGAAAAAGCTCAAAAGGATAAAGCTAAGAGGAAAAAAAATCCAAAAGAATTCCTTTGGGAGAAAAAGCTAAAAACAAAATGTCCACAAAAATAAGTATAAGGCAAGAGTCCATGAAAAATCATAAACAAAGTACCTTAAGGAATAGTGGCCAAAGGAATAAGTCATGTAGGAAAGAAAAAAGGTTGAGGAACATTAAGGTCAAATGGTCAGCAAATTCAAGGGGCTAATCGGTCAAGGACAAGTGACACAAGGGCATCAAACTAAAAAAGAGATCAATAGTTCACAGAGATCCAAGAAAGGAGATCAATGAATGATAAAATTTCAATTTTTAAAAGGATCCTAGTGGGATTTAGATTATCCAATCATAAAAAGACAACAATGACTCCTCTTTTCAAATCTAATGATGTGGTCTATAGCATGGCATTCAGAACATGTAAAGTGGTAAAACTAAGGATAGATAAGTCTAGGTGGAGCAACAGACATGTGAAAAACCAAGGAGGGTATTGATTTTAATCTATAGAAAATATATAGGTCCAAATTAGTAGTAAGGAACATGTCAAGTTTTAAATGCAAAAGATCAAATCATTTACACTTAGTGGGGACATGCAGCTACCCGCAACATGGCTCTCTTAGTTCCAAAAAGGGGATACGTGAATGCACAAAGGGATCAAAGAGATTTACGGTGATCTTAGGTGGTTCATCTCATGATCAAGGTAGCTACATGTTTTGAATGCAAAAGAGCTCAAGGATAATAGTGGTGGTTGCAACCATTTATGACCTCCCCTCTCCACTCACATGATCCCCCTCTTCTATCATCCCTTTTTGCTATATATAGAGGATTTCGATTCTAAAAAGAGATCCCTCAACTGGTGATAGAGTGATTCTATCAAAATTGCCTTGTAAACACTCTCTTGAAGCAATATAGGATAAACTCTTTGATTCTAGTTTGGAGCCAAGTGTGCATTATTGGGGTTTTAATTTGTAGAATGTATGTCTCTTTTCATCATTTATGCGTCCCCCATGTACCTTTATTCAATTTTGTTGGTTCCTTGTAGGTTGTGTGAAGTGTTAGATATTGATTCTTTCTTGAAGTGTCACAAGTTTATAGTGTCTCATATAGACCTATTTATTTTGGTCCTTTATATTGCAGGGTTTCCCTTCAACCTCCATACAAAATACTCATGCTTATGGCCTTTAGATAGGATTAGATTAATCTGTGTCTTGATTAGGTTCATTAGTAGTTTTTAAGGTTTCTAGGCTGAAAGTGGATCATTTCATATTCTGGTGCATCACCATCCTTAGCTTAGGTGTCCCTTTCATGTTATATTTCTCTCCATTTTCTTGATTCAGTAGTAGATTCTAGTATGGGAAACAAGCCAAAGTGAAGCATCTAAGGAGCTAACCTCATTAAAAAGCCTAGAGGTCCAACCTCACTACAGGATACCCATAGCCTGAGGTTGTTCTAATATTATAGCTAGGAGTGAGAGAGCCTGAAAAACTCTCCCACAAGGGTGAAATTCTAGCCTAAAATAGTTTCTATCACACCCAATGAGACCATTTTTAAGGAAGATTCATCAAGTTTGATGCTAGCTTGATCAATTTGCAATGGTTATAGCTTTCATCTTTTAGTATCTGGTGACTCTGAAGAACACTCAATAATCTAGTGGTAGAACAGTAACTATATTTTATGCCAAAGGTGACTACAAGATCAACTTCTAGAGGTATTCCTTTTGAGTTTGTTGAACTCTCCTTAAATTTAGCCAAAAGGTTAAGGTTCACCTATACTCACCCATATGTAGGAAACCATTTTCCTAAAAAAGTCACAAGGTGTACCTATGTAATAAGACCTTTATTATCCTCTTTTGTTACCATGATTCCCTAAAGAGCTTTGGTAGGCTTCAATGGCCAAAGTCCTTTCAATCTGCCACAATACAATCCTATGCCTGTAGCAGCTCTCAAAAGCATCCCATATTTTATAGGAGACCAAGTCATAACCCCTACTGAACACATCAATGACAGCCAATTTTTGTAATATCCATAATGTCATTGCATAAAATATAGCTATTAGACTATTAGTTGTATCTCTTAAGGGAAAAGCTTTAGATTGGTATAGAGGCTTAGCTCTTAATTCTATTCAATCATGAAATCAGCTAGGAGAGGCCCTATGTAAAATATTTTTAAACAATAATGACCATTTGTCACTAGTATAATAGCTTAGCACAATCAATAGAGTCCCCCATGAAGTCATGCAAGACTTCAACACAAGATTCCAAAAAGCTTGGGATAGAATTATAGCTTCTGTTAGACCTGTTATAGGATATAAATTCACCCTTATGAGAGGGTTTTGGCTCTCTCACTCCTAGCTACAATATTTGAATAACCTCAAGATGTGGGTATCTTGTAGTGAGGTTTAACCTCCATAGAAGGCTGGCTTCCTCTTGGTAGATCACCTAAAACTAAAGCTAAACTAATGCTCTATGGGGATAAGGGTTAGAAAAGGGATAAGGGCTCCTAAGAAAGCTAACTAGGTGATGCACCAAAATAAAATGGGAAACTTCCATAAGCTTGAACCCACATTAGTTCTATAGAGGACAATACTAACTTACACAACCCCAAGATCAAGCTAGTGCATTAATATTTCATAGAGGTTGTTCAGGAAGCAATGAATGCAAACAAAGAGGAATTTTAAGACTCACTAAAAATTCACATCAATGGTGGAAAGGGCACTCAACCAGACCTAAAAATAGCATTGAAAAAACACACTAAATAAGTTTAGAAAGGAGGACCATGGATGAGGAAGATTCTCCTTCACATAATACCATAGTGCGCAACTCAATAGACACCAATCCAACGCAAGAGGTAGGTAAAAAAAATCCTTTATTGCATCAAGAGGTAGTTCTTACAAATTCTTGCTAGGGTTGAGCCTAATAAAGCTGAACATATTTTTCAATATCTTAAAGAGTATCCTAGTTCCTGTAAAATTTCTAAATCAGAGAGAACTATCCTCTAAAATTTTCAAATCAGAGAACCCCTTTTCAAATGAAAATAATGGGATATATAAAAGAGGGAAGAGATATAGAGAGAGAAAGAAGAGGGGCACATTGTCCATGATAATTAAATGAGCTCTACCTTTCAAGGGATACACCACCACCCCTTTTGTCTAATCAGGTCAAGTCCATCATCAACATTTATCCTTCAATAGTTCTAGTTAGTTCTCAAGTTCTTTTCATTGGCTGAGTAAAATGCACTAAAGGACAAGAGTTTTTTTTATATGGTGAGTCATGATCCTTTCAAGGATAAAATATCTTTGAAGGTTTTGATCATTATTGAATTCTCTAACGATTTCTTTAATCTCCCAAATTTTCTCCATGAATCTCACCATACCTACCACTTGGCTTCATTATGAGGATAAGGTCCCCATATCTTAAAACTAATAGAGCCATGTCATGTGTGATTTGAGCAGCGGTTTGTCAAAATCATAAATCAGGATGCTCTTTTCATTAATCACATACCTTCTGTATGCTTTGGTACCTAAACCTGAATTAATTATAGGTTCAAAACTAATCTAAATTATTAGTTTTCCTATAGTTATAATAGATGGCACTCTACTCAATACCTAGTCTTTTTCCATCGATAAGTTGCTGACCTTTGATCTATACTAGGTCTGAAAGACCTATTCTATCCCCCACTCACCATTGATCTAAATCCACAATTAAACATGTGTTATTGATTTGTTTGAGCCCATCAACCTATCAGTCACCACTCACCATTGGATCTTCTATATGATTGAATGTGAGCCATCGATCCTTTTTTTTAACCCAAACATATATTTCATGAGGCTTCATTTTGACATCTATGCACCTATATTTGACATCTATATGAATGTATTTGATATCCATGTAACCATCACCATGTTATTCAAACCTCAATGGCTATCTTTTGTGATTGAATTTGACATTTTTAGGAACGTCATTAATCCTTTTGGGCCCTTTCCCAAAGTTATTTACTCAAAATTTTTGCCTTGGCCTATTTATTCAAGAATTTTTTTCTCAAACACTTTTCCCAAACTAATTCCTTCAGCGCCTTTTTCCCGATCTTATTTCCTTAAGACATTTTTCCTAAACTTATTTCTTTAGGCCAAATTTCTTTAGGTTTTGTTTGAGACTTTTACTTTTGGAGACTTTTCTTGAAAGATAAAGTCTTCAAGATTTTTAATAAGTGCCCTTTCTAAAGGGAAATCACCCTTCAAATCTCTCAAAAATGCCCCTTTCAAAAAAAGTATCCTTCAGAATTACTGCATAATGTAACATTTCAGCATGGAAATGACCCTTCAAAAAACATAATTTGGCCCTTCAACTTTTTGAAAATAACCTTTTCCCTAAGAAAAGATATCTTTCAAAAAAAATTAAGTGCCATTTCCTTTGGGGAATTGAAAATTACCTTTTGGAAATTGTTTCAGACAAAATGTCTGAAACAATTTCTTCATATTTGAACAAAAATTCGAGGCAAAAAATATCAAAGAAAGAATAAGTAGCTAAAAAAGAAAATATTCCTTCCAAAAAATTATGTATATAATTTTCCCAAAAGGAGACTAAAACTAAGCTTAAAATAGGCCTGAAAGAATTCACCTTTCACTTAGTCTCCATATAGAGTCTGAAAGAATGAACAAATAAAGACCTAGCCAAATAAGAGATTTTGCACTTAGCCCTTTCAGTCTATGGGATCTTCTAGGTTTAGTCTTGAATAGTTGCTTGATCCTATGACGGCTCAAAACCATGAAGACTTACTCAGATCCTTCATCTTTGCCATGTTGAGCCTACTTCAAAGCTTTATTATGTGGGCCAAAAATGGCCAATAAGATTGTCCCCTAACTTTGCATTCATATACTACTTGAAGGCTCTAAATAGTGATATAGTTGTAATGATCTAATCCATGGGAGGGGACATATTTCTAGATGCTTATGAGGTGGCTATTAAAGTAAAAAATTACCTAGTTCATGCTATCAAGCTTACTCCTAGACCTCTAATGCCTCTTTTCCCTAAAATTAGACCACCCCCTGTGGTTATTTCCCCACTTGATGTTATTATTTTGACTCTAATGATTATTTTTATACATTCACCTAAACAAGAAAAGGCCTCCACTAGTGGATCAAGTGATTCCCAAGAGTAGAAAAACTACCCAGAACATAAGAGCATGTTTCAATCCTTGGGAAATGATGCGATAAATGTTAAAAGTCAGCAAACTTAGTTCAATAAACCTTATCAAGCTTTATATCAACCTCAGTAGAAATATTATCAAGGGAATAGACCACCCTTCAAGGGAAATTTCCAAAACTAGAACCATGAGCAAGGGCAAGGATAGCCTAGCTACAATAAGCAGAGCAGCTATAACCTAAATGTCGTAAGCTATTCCAACTCCTTGGTTCCTATGCAAAATAAGATGGCTCAAGAGGTTGAAGGGACCATACCTTAGGATCAATATTTTGGGTAATACATTGTCCCAACTAATGGTTTTAACCAGGCTTTCAATGACCAATGGCAGCAAGCTATTGCTTATGGATGCAATCAAGCCTTAATGGCTCAAAACATAGAGATCCCTATGATGACAAAACTAGGACAGTCTCCACAAGACCAAGGATATGATCAGGTACCAAACCAGTTGGATGCTACAATGGTCATTAGTGAGTAAGAAGAGTGCTATGCACTCAATCAGTAAGCTAGCTCTAGCCAAACATACATTCCAGTGGTAGCTAATACAAGGTTCACAAGAAGGAATATGGGTGGTAATCAAGAGGTGGTCCAAGAACCACCTATCATTACTTCTTCATTGCCTATGCCTAATGAACCTATTGTCACTTCAAAGGTCCTGACACCTCCTAAAAATTAGAATCAAGGAACCCATTTTGATCCACAAAACTCACAAATTCAACAAATAATAGTAGTGGCCCCCAAAGCATAGGCAAAGGTTGATGGTCCATGTTCTCCATTTTTGGCCCACATAATAAATCTCTTGCATTATTTAATGAGTAAATGGATCAAAAGGGCTTAGATAAGGATCTGAGAAGTTCTTTAGGGGGTCAGTGGTAGTGTTCAAAAAATAATCCTACAAGCCAAAGGGCTAAGTGCAAAGTTTGTGCAAAGTTTTTTCATTCAGCTAAGTCCATGTTCATTCTTTTGGGCTTTATAATAACTAAGTGTTTCTTTTCCCTTGGGCATTTATTTGGTTTAAATTTCATGGTTTCCTTTGGGATAATTATTTGGACAATTTTTTTGAAGGAATGTTTTTCTTTCAGCCAAGTGTTTTCTTTTCAGGATTTTCTTTTCTGACTAAGTGATGAAATTCTTTCAGACAATTTGTCCAAAAGAAAGGTTCCAAAAAATAATCTTTTTTCAAGCAAGTTTCCCTTCAAAACTTTTTTTAAAGGTTCTTTCTCAAGAAAGTGGACCAAAATAAAAATTTTGAAGGTCTCTTTTGAAGAAATGGTCCATCTCAATAAGGTCACTTGGAAAAATCCCAAAAGGTATCTTTCCCTTTAGAAAGTCCTTTTTAACAAAGTCGATGGTTCATTTCGAGTGGCCGAAGGGCACTTACAAGATTTTTAAAGGGTATTTTCCCTTTAAAAAGGTCCATTCATGTTCTTGAAAGATATCTTTTTATCCTTCAAAATGGCTAATACTTTCTATCTTGAAGTTACTTTCTCAAGAAAAAGGTCCATTTCAAAAGTTTCAAAGGGCATTCCCAAGTTCAAAAAAGGTGGGAATTTTCAAGGACCATTTCAATTATTCCAAATTCCTTCATATTTTTTGTCCAATGGAATCAGGCCAAGAAAAATTATAAATAAATTCATTCAAAAGGAATTCCTTTAGGAAAAAGTGTCAAGACAAAGCTCAAGGGACCATTTTCAAATGCCAAAGGGCACTTTCTCTGAAGGGTATTTTCCTTTTGAAAAAGATGAAGAGATAATTCACATGGAAAATTTGCCCATGGGAGATGATGTAATATTCAAAGTTTGAAGATACATTTCCTTCAGACTTTCATCTGAAGGAAAATACAAGGGATAAAGATACAAGCAAGAGGTCTAAAAGAAATAAACTTGTAGGAAAGCATCTAAATAAATAAATGATAGTTTCATGGATGTCAAATTTAGCCACAGCAAATAGCCATTGGGATTTAAATATCCCATGACATTCTTGCAACTATCAATGTTGGGCCTTGTCAAGTAGTAATTTGCGTTCGAAAAAAATCAAAGGATTTGCCAAGACCACTATAAAGACCCTGGCAATTTTGGCCTTTAATTTTTCATTTAAACACCTAGGAATTTTGTCAAATAGTTGGCAAACCATATCTTTCTAGCTGGTAAATGTTTTCTTGTGTAGCTTCCCACTTTTTGACTGATGATAAGATGCATAAAATAACTTACTAGTTTGCCAAATGACTACAAATGAATTGAAATGTAATGCAAGGTGATTTTTTGAATTTCTCAAACTATATGATGGATGGAAATGATATATAGCCATATGAATGAACATCTATAGCTAAGAGGTATTTTTACAACACTTAATATGCAAACTTCACAACTCCAAGTGACTAAATATAAAATACATGTACAACTACAGCTATATGACAATATATCAAACAATTGACATGCAAACTCCCAACTCTATTAAGACTAAAACTTATGCAAATATGAAGTTATAGCTAAAAGGCATTTTTTCAAACATATGTTATGCAACTTGTTGGGTGAATATTTTGTCACCAACTAACTGATGGGAAAAATAGGTTATTTCAACCATAATTTAAGGAGATGGGTCAGCCAAATGTGCAGGGTTACCACATCAAAAGGGGACAAATCTCTCCTCTCATCAAGGGGAGGTTCCCTATAAAATATGAGGCACTGTGTATGTATGTATGTATGTATGTATGTATCTAAGTATGTATGTATATATATATATATATATATATGCAGAAAATAACACTCAGGGGTAGGATAAAATCATCCATCTCTCTTTTTTTAGAGATGATATTCACAGACAAAAGAGAAATCCTGGGTGATTGCTAGAGGAAATTCTCTTTTTTTAGAAGTAATACTCAGTCAACAACTAGATTCCTTCCTGGGTAGTAAAAGTAACTAGAATAGGGTGCAATAACCAACAGAATGAGGTGTATCACAAAGTCTCCCCCTCAACTACCAAAGAGTGAAATATGAAGGATAATGAGGGCACAAAGTCATCTCAAGGCCCTTTACACAGGAATAGAAAATAAACACACTAAAGACAATTGTGGCAGCACAAAGTCTCTCCATAATTGGCTTCAGGACACCTTCCTGGTTACTTCCACTAATTTTACTTATTTAATTAAATGGACAAGAATGCATTCAGGAAATAGACATAAGAACAATCCCCTAAATAACACAAGTTATTATAGCACAAAGTCTAAAATTAACCTTCTTTCTCATTCATATAACAAAATATGATTAACAATCTAAGCTCAAAGTCTCAGTAAATGCCTTTCAATTTGGGTAGAGTTTCACTTCTGATAATAGAGAGATATTCTTTGCATACAATAAGAGATTACAATATATAGCAGCCAAGAAAGACTTGGCACTTTATTTCACAAAATGGCCCATGCTGCATTTAATGCCTTAAATGCATTTTTAGTTCTGTCAAGGGGCCATGCTAGAATAGGGCATTGGCCTTAACTGTGGTATGTCAATTCATCTAAAATGTCTCCTTTAAAGTATGGGCCACCTGGTCTTCTTCTTGATATGTGTGCAGTTGTCCATTTCTCCTTTACTCAATGGATGAAAATAGGCCACATCTTTGAGTGCTCGTGCTCTTTGATGTCCACCTAGTGGACTGTTCCACTTACTGGAATAACTTTCCTGTAGATATTTTTGGTCTTTCTACATTTTTCCCTCTTCCCTCACCATGTCTTGTTGTATTTTGTCCTTTTCTTCATGATCTGAGCTCTCAAGCTACTCCTTCAGCTAGTCACTGAGTTTGTTTTAAGGTTTTGTGCCATATTTGAAAATCAATAGTTATTTCATGACTTCTAAATTTGACATCTATAGGGATGTCATTGGTCGTTGGTCACTTGAATCACTTTAAACCTTGAACCTTTGAACCATGAGAGTTCATTGGTTCAATGGTTCAATGGTTCAGGTAGTTCTATCGGCTCTTTGGTTCAATCAGCTCCTTGGTTAAATCAGCTGAACCATCTCTTCAAACTTATCTCTAGAATCTTCCACTTCCTTCCTTCACTCAAAGATTCCTTGTGAACTTTGAACTTCTTAAATTGGTTGAAATCTTTGAACCATTTGAACCTATGAACCATTTTGGTTCAAAGTTCAACAATTCAATAGTTCATTCTCTTTCTTTGAGTCCTTTGTTCTGTCAAACTTTCTAGATCCTTTTCTTTTTTGTTGAACTCATTGAACCTTTGAACTTTGAACTCTTTTGGTTCAAGGTTCAACAGTTCAATGGTTCATTCTTTGTTCTTCAAATTCTTTATTCTTCTAAGTCTTTCAAACTTTATTGAACTCGTTGAACCTTTGAACTTTGAACTCTTTTAGTTCAAGGTTTAATGGTTCAACAATTCAATCTTTCTTCTTTGAAGTCTTCTTTCATTTAAGTCTTTTGAAGCCACTTGAACTTTTCAAAGCGGTTGAACTTTGAACTTGCCAAAGTCTTCGAACTCATTGAACTCTTCAAAGCGGTTGAACTTCTTTGAAGTTGTTGAGCCCTTAACTCTTTTTGAACATTTGAACTTTGAACCTTTGAACCCTTTGAAGTAGGGTTCAATGGTTCAATGGTTCATTCTATTTTTTTAAAGTCTGATGATGGACCTTTTGATTGAACTTTGGCATTGAACCAGCCTTGAAATGCCTAAATGTTTGAAACTTGCTTCTTTGTGAAAGCCCACTGGTTGAACCTATGGAACCTATTGAACCTGCGAGTTCCTTAGCTAAAAAATGTGTGAATAATTGAAGAACTTGGATGCTTAGAACATTTTTTGAAAGGGAAGAGAGAATTTTGGCCTGCAGGACCAAAATAGTTGATATGTTGTCCCCAAAAATGAGTGATAGATTTTGGGAATAACAGCTGGCTCTAGTTGGGAAACTTCCATTGATTGTAAAAATAATCAAATGGAGTAGAATCTAGAATCTCTAGTGCCTTTAAGTATGCCATTGGGCTATGAAGTCATGCTACCCAAAAAAGAAAGGTGCCAAAAAAAAATGAAAATGAAAAGCACCAAAAAGAACTAAAGACTATACAAAAATTATACATATGTACAAGTTGATCTTATCTGATACTTTAAGGATTGAAGTGCTTCAGATGCCACCCACTGTGAGACAATGAAAATGGCATTCCATCCTGATAAACTAGCAAGAAACCATTTTCTCCCTAGAATTGGTGATGGGTGAATGGAACTCTGCACCAGGAATCACATTTTTTGTGCACTCCATTTGGTTCTCTCTTCTTGCCCCATGGCAAGACGTGGTCTCCAATCTAAAAACCATAAATCCTTTCTCTCTTGGTGAAGAGTTTCTTTTCCTAACTTTGGCATGCAGTAGTATGGTTCACTACCATAGCTTGTTGCTCTTCTAGTCTAGTGAAGCACATGATTTGATTGTCAGCATCAAACACCTGTGAATGGTTAACTTCATCAGGCACACTTGGTCAAAATACTAGTTTGATAGTGTACCTATTATCTTCAAAGTCTTTATGAAGAACCATGAGGGTTGTAGAGACAGCCAATGAATCTGCACAATTATGAAGCTCTCTAGGCACTGCATAAATATTGAAAGCATTAAAACTTTCAATATAGTCCCATACCAGATTGTGGTAATAGCACAATCTTTTGTTCTTGGTTTAACACAGGTTCCTCACCTGACAAACCATCAGTTTAGTATCTCCTTTAGCATGAATGAGTTTAACACCTCTATTTTTAGTTGCCTTCAACTCGAGTAATAGAGATTCATACTCAGCAGTGTTGTTGGTGTTGTTGAACTACAACTTGTATGAAGAAGGAAAAATATCTCCTTGAGAAGATATTAGAACAATCCTGGCTCCAACACTAGTAGAATAATAGCTGCCATTAAATTCCAAAATCCATATGCCATTATCAGAAACTGATCTTTTTTTTAGATTCCTCCTAGTCAGGGAGGGAGGATTCTTTTGCATCTCAACTTTGCTCTACCAATTCTCCTACTGTCCTGTCTAAAATTTTTGGATTATCACCTATAGGAATTTCATTAGATGAAATAGGGACATCCTATGTAGATAGGAAAAGGTTACCCCTTCCTAAAGACTCAAACAAAATTTGGGCTTCAGGCACTGATATTTGAGTGACAGCATATTTTGCCTCCTTTTTAGGGAGTAGCCTCTACATGACACCTTTGACAGGGATCCTTGCCTCAGACAGGTCCATGCTTAATTCACCACCAACGTCCTTGCAAAAATTTCACCTAAGAAGGATTCCGTATGAGGTTGGGACATCAGCCACCAGGAATGTCATTTTGATCCTTTTATCTAGGAATGCCACAAATGCAAATTGGGCATCCTTGATTTGTCCTAGTAGTGGCACTTGTTTTTTCTCCATGGGGAAACATCTCCCAAAGGTCTTGGTCAGCATGATTCCAAGAGATTCTACCACTTTGGTAGGCATGACATTGTCTAAAGCTCTGTAATCAATGACATAGTTGCTCAGCTTGTGACCATTTATCAATAGGGAAACATAAAAAGGCTCTATTTTCCTAGGGTCAGTAGGAGGAGTAATGACAAGATTTTTTGGGATGGACATGTTCCTTGGGAGATCATGAGTTACTTTCTTAACATCTTGTCCTACAGAGATGGCTTTATTCTTCACACACTCAACCAACCTATCCAACTACTCAGGGTTGGCTTGTAAATATTCAAACTTAGTCATTTGAATTTTGGTCTTCTTAACATGGTTAATAATATCAAATGAATGGAAAGAATTGGGAATAGAGGAAGGAAGTTCATCCTTCTAGTTTTTAGGAGGGGGTACTAGTTTGTGAATTTAAAATTTAAGATGAAGGAATGTTTGGAGTAATTATTTTTTTACTGCTCATCGGGTTGTTTGATTAAAAAGGCATAGTGGTTCCCCACTTAGCAATTAAAATTGCTGGTTGAGAATATTTTATTTTTTTATTAGCTTGTTGGGCTAATTAGTTCCAATATCAGTTGAATATAGCATATGATCCATCAACTGCTTCACCTTTACTTCTAAGTTCATCTTGGTAATTCAAGAAACTAATATTAGAGTCACCAGCAAATTCTTTTTCTCCCTCTATGAAGAGATTAGCATCATCTTCTATGTTCAACTCAAGTTGAAAAGAGAAATCAGATTCTATTTTCAGATATCCAACTACTGAGTTAGCTGGTGCTACTTCAATGGCAAGTTTCCCCTATGGGGGAGGCAGATGATTTGGTTGCCCTTGACTTTTGGCAGCATTGCCTTGATATGACTGGTTCTGAAATGTCCTCCTTGGCATATCCTGATAAGGAAGAGCAAACATACCTTGGGCCATTTGTCTTTTCAAGGCTAGTAGTGCATTTTCCAATTTTTGCACCATTTGATCAGTGGTGCTTGTAGATGGATATTCAGAAGATGAAGAATATTTACCTCTGTTAGGATCTCTCCTTATCTTCCCTACTAAGATGAGATCATCTTCCACCTCAGTGGCCAAATCCTACATTGTAGCAAGGTCTATGAGGCCAGCCCATCTCAATAGGAAACTCACTTCAAGTAGCTACCAATTGATGAAGAAGCATTTGAGATTCTCAGCTATTGGCTAAGAAATTATGGGAATCCTATTTCTCAAGTTGTCAAACTTAGCTATGAAATCCCTCATAGGTTCATGAGGCTCTTTTTTCATCTGTGTGAGCTGAGTGAGCAGGGCATGCTCATCTTCAACAAGCTTAAACATGGCCTCAAATTTGGCTTTAAGGGTGTTTTAGTCAGTCATGGTCTGGGCCTATAGATGATAAAAACCTGTCTACATTAGCACCTTGTAAAGTTTTTATGAACAGCCTGACTGCTATATCTTCGTATTCCATGCCTATCATGCCACAAGCTATGCTGAAGGCTGTAATATGTTCATCAAGATGAACTCTCCCATCACCATAGAATTTTAGGAAATTCTTCCTAGAACTATGAAGTAGCTCATGTAGAGGTGGAGTTAGATTGAGTGGACCAAAAGAGTTACCCTAGGGGCCTTGAACTACCATTATTTGACTACTAAAGGGAGGGATAACAAATGCTTGAGGGGTATATATTGACAAAGGTCTGCTAACAATAGAAATGGATGCTTTGCTTGGTAGTGGAAACCTGACTTTTGTAGGAGGAAAACTCCTAGTTTATTGGAGGTGAGATGGTGAAGGAAATAGATCAAAATTACTTTGTTGTACCAACTCGAATACAGGGTCAACAATACCTTTGGACTTTTTGGCTTCTTGTATATCATGGAGTTGCCATATTATAGAATAAAAATGGAAAGAACTGGCCCTGCTTCAGCTTGGAACTTGAGGCTTTAAATTGTGTGTTCTTCCCCAACAGAGTCACCAAAAACTGTTGGCATGGAGCTAGCAGAGAATTGTTTTTTGAGATGAAATGCTTGATCTCCAGCATCTCTAGTTTTTTAGCCTAGAGTATATAATGGAAATGGATAAAGCTATAATGATAATGGATAAGACATAGGTGATGCTACAATCTGAAGCTTGAGGCTTCAAATTTTTCAAAATTGCTATGTCTCCAGTGAAGTCATCAAAAATTGTTGGGTGAATATTTTGTCATCAGCTAACTGATGGGAAAAATAGGTTATTTCAACCACAGCATAAGGAGATTGGTTGGCCAAATGTGCAGGTTTACCACATAAAAAAGGTAAAAATCTCTCCTCATCAAGGGGAGGTTCCCTATAAATATGAGGTGTTATATAATATATATATATATATATACGCAAAAAATAACACTGAGGGGTAGGATAACACCATCTATCTCTCTTTTTATAGAGATGATGTCCATAGACAAAGGAGAAATCTTGGGTGATTGCAGGAGGTACTTCTCTTTTTTTAGAAGTAATACTCAATCAACAGCCAGATTCCTTCTTGGCTAGTAAAAGTAACTAGAATAGGACACAATAACTAGCAAAATGAGGTGTATCACAAAGTCTCCCCCTCAACTTCCAAAGAGTGAAATATGAAGGACAATGAGGGCACAAAGTCATCTCAAGGTCCTTTACACAGAAATAGAAAATAAACACACTAAAGATAATTGTGGCATCACAAAGTCTCTCCATAGTCAGCTTCAGGACACCTTCCTGGTTAATTCCACTAATTTTGCTTATTTAATTAAATGGACAAGAATGCATTCAGGAAATAGACATAAGAACAATCCCCTAAGTAACACAAGTTATTATAGCACAAAGTTTAAAAGTAACATGCTTTCTCATTCATATAACAAAATATGATTAACAATCTGAGCTCAAAGTCTCAATAAATGCCTTTCAATTTGGGCAGAGTTTCACTTTTGATAACAAAGAGATCTCTTTTGCATAAAATAAGAGATTAAAATATATAGTAGCCAAAAAATACTTGGCACTTTATTTCACAAAATGGACCATGTTGCATTCAATACCTTGAATGCATTTTTAGTTCTATCAAGGGGCCATGCTGGAACAGGGCATCAGCCTTAACTGTGCCATGTCAATTCATCTCAAATGTCTTTTTTAAAGTATGGGCTGCCTGGTCCTCTTCCTGATATGTGTGTAATTATTCATTTCTCCTTTACTTCATGGTGAAAAATAGGCCACATCCTTGAGTTCTCGTGCTCTCTAATGTCCACCTAGTGGACTTTTCCACCTATTGGAGTAACTTTCCTACAGATATTTTTGGTCTTTCTGCATCATTCCCTCTTCCCTCACCACGTCTTGTTGTATTTTGTCCTTTTCTTTGTGATCTGAGCTCTTAGGCTAGTCCTTTAGCTAGTTGCTGAGTTTGTTTTAAAGTTCTACACCATATTTGAAAATCAACAGTTATTTCATGACTTCTAAATTTGATGTCCGTGGGGATGCCACTGATCACTGGTCACTTGAACCACTTTGAACCTTAAACCTTTGAACCATGAGAGTTCATTGGTTTAATGGTTCAATAGTTTGAGCGGTTTCATCAGCTCTTTGGTTCAATTAGCTCCTTAGTTCAATCAACTCCTTGGTTCAATCGGTTGAACCATCTCTTCAAACTTATCTCTAGAATCTTCCACTTCCTTCCTTCGCTCAAAGCTTCCTTGTGAACTTTAAACTTCTTGAACCGGTTGAACTCTTTGAACCATTTGAACCTATGAACCATTTTGGTTCAAATTTCAACAGTTCAATAGTTCATTCTCTTTCTTTGAATCCTTTATTCCTTCAAACTTTTTGGATCCTTTTCTTTTCTGTTAAACTCATTGAACCTTTAAACTTTGAACTCTTTTGGTTCAAGGTTCAATGATTCAATGGTTCATTCTTTGTTCTTCGAATCCTTTATTCTTATAAGTCTCTCAAACTTTATTGAACTCATTGAACCTTTGAACTTTGAACTCTTTTGGTTTAAGGTTCAATGGTTCAATATTACTTCTTCAATGTCTTCTTTTGTTTAAGTCTTTTAAAGCCTCTTGAACTTTTCAAAGTGGCTAAACTTTGAACTTGCTGAAGTCTTCAAACTTGTTGAACTCTTTGAAGCGGTTGAACTTCTTGAGTGCTTAACTCTTTTTGAACCTTTGAACCCTTTGAATCAGGGTTCAATGGTTCATTCCATTTGTTTGAAGCTTACCGATGGACCTTTTGATGGAACTTCAGTGTTGAACCAGCCTTGAAATGCCTAAGTGTTTGGAACTTGCTTCTTTTTGAAATCCCGCTGGTTGAACCTATGGAACCTATTGAACCTGTGAGTTCCTTAACTGAAAAATGCGTGAATAATTGAAGAACTTGGATGCTCATAACATTTTTTGAAAAGGGAAGAGAGAATTTTGGCCTACAGGACCAAAATAGTTGATATGTTGTCCCCAAAAATGAGTGACAGATTTTGGGAACAACATAACCTTTAAAATTCATCTTGATATTCAGAACTAGAATTCTGATTTTGCAGATAATTGATTACAATGCTCAATAATCTGATTATAATGATTTGGCATATAAGAACATTTACATAGCAATGCAATATTAATGATAGTGATTATACTTAAAAATTTTGACTATAATTTTGGCATGACATATGTTGATAAGATAGTGAGTTAATGACTGAAACAATGCAACCTATGAAAATAATAAATGACAGACTTTAAGTAGCAATGAGGAGAACCTAGTCGACCCAATGAGCCCACGGTTTGTACTGAAATTGTTGTTGTAGATGTAGACCACAAAATTCATTGATACTCTTTCAAACTGATATTATTTACCTTCAAAATTGATTACCTATGTTGTTAGAATGAGTCTAGAATGATGCTTAACTATTGCCAACACTGTTCATGCACTATAACATGCACTATTCATGTTATTATTCATGGCATTATTCATAGCACTATTCATGTCACCTTCAATCTCTCCAAATACTCTCAAATGGAATGCCCTTCTCTCCTCAACAAAAATGATGCTAAAATAGAAGTCAAAAGGTACAAATTTGAAGACTCCACACCTAATCAACCTCTAAGAATATTGAAGCAATAAACCCCCATGTGAAAGACTAAAGTATCTCTCACCCAAATTATGCAACCCTTTAGAGGATATTTCACCACCTCGATTATTCCAATCAAAGAGAGTGACCGTTCTCAATGACTGAAGTAGAAATATGTAGAAAACCTAAGCTCCTAATTTGGGCAACAATTTGGGTGACAGTTAATTCCTCAAATTCTATTTTTTAAATCTTCACCCATTATTTCCTCGAGTTCTATATTATTTTAAATCTTGGAAGTCAAAATCTTGGGTGACAGTTAATTCCTTGAATTTTGTATTATTTTAAATATTCACCTGTTAATTTCTCAAGCTCTATATTGTTTTAAATCTTGGAAGTCAAACCACTCAATCTCCTGCAAGATTGGTGACCTTCCACATCCTCCCCATGATTTCAAAATGTGTATAAATGAAGAGGTAACCCAAAATGTGAAGGCAGACATCTCTTCCCAGAGATAAGCATATATTTGTATTGTGATCTTGAGTAATACTACATGTCTTCTCAGAGAATTCATTTTTATTGTGTTATTTCTATGCTATTGAAATATTTATCAACTAGAACTTCTAAGTTTTGGATTAGTAGTATCAGAGTGGTTTGTCTTCAGAGTGTATGATCCCGAGGATGAGGTCAGGATACAAGAAACTTGGGTGGGAAACAATAGAGCTTCCAAACTTTGCACCTGTTTGCTCCAAATGACTTAAAATGGTAGATGACACTAAGACATCTAATCCTTTCAAGGAAATGGTAAATGAAGCCCTCCAATGACAATAAGCACAGATGCTGCAATAATTTGCCCAAATTCTTCAAACACTTTTGATGGGAAATTTTGGCTCTGTGGCTACACTTCCTAGCTTCTCATCTAGGGAACATCCTTTCAGTGCCCTAACACCCTTCAAGGTTCAAGTAAATTTTGATATTCCCACATTTGAAGGCAAAATCAATGCTGATGTAGTAAAAAATTGGTTGGATCAACTATCTTCCTACTTATCTGTAAATAAGTTCACTGATGGAGAAAAGATCACGTTTGCTCTTTCTAAATCATCATTGCCCATGAAAAACTAGTGGAAAGTGTACAAAAAGAGGTTCAGTACAGATGTCATTAGCCTTGAGGTGGAACCTACCTGGGATGATTTTGTGAAAGTAGTGAAAAAAGAATACTATCCCATCAGAGCGTATGATGATCTATACATACAGTGGCAACAACTTTGCCAAGGTAAGGACCAATCTATTCAAGATTACATAGACACTTTTCATTATTTGTCTGCAAGATTGGGCATTCAAGAAAGTGAGAAACATAAGACTCTCAAATATCATGGTGGACTACAATGGTACATACAAGTGGAAATGGAACTCTTCAATTTGGAAACCCTCGGTGAGGCATATAAATTTGCAGTGAAGATTGAATAGAAGCATGGTAGAAAGAATACAAAGAGTCAACCCTCAAAATGGAAAAGTGACAAGGAAGGTCAAACACGAGGCCAAAATTGGAAGCAAAAGGAGTTTTAGGATAAGAAATCCTAGAAGGGGAAGGCTAGAAAATGGTGTGATTACCACAAAACTAGAACTCACTCCAAAGAAGAATGTCGAGCCATCAAGTCACTGCTCTCTGAGTCACAATACTTGACATCTACTACTCTGCTTCATATAAAACCCATAGTAGAAGAGGATGAAGAAGAAATTGTAGATGCTGAGCCTAACACCATCATCACTTCATCACAGGCCTATGAGGAAAGACTAGATGACAAAGAAATATTGTTTCACTCTAAATTATGGGTAAAAAGTAAGCCTCTGCATTTCATTCTTGATAGTGGGAGTCAAAAGAATTTAATCTCTACTAAAGTTGTGAAAAATCTAAATCTATCCATGAAGCCTCATCTAAATCCCTACAGTATTGGATGGTTGAGCCCAAGGAGAGACCTTCATGTCACCCTTCAGTGTCTCCTTTCATATGTTATAAAACCATTTCAAGATAAAGTCTTGTGATGTGGTCAATCTAGATGTTTGTGATGTACTCCTTGGTCAATCGTTCATGTATGAGCAACATGGCATCTATGAATCATGAACCTAAAGGATCACCCTCACTCTTGGAACACAGTGTTATAGGGTACTAGAGGTACCACCTCCCACATTTGTCTCCCTGATCAATGTTAAGCAATGCAAGAGATTGGTGGAGAAGAAAAAGCAATTTGTTCTCATGGTGGTCAAACCACAGAAATCCAAGAAGACCGATGTTGCAATCCTAACTACATAATCAACACAACAACAAAAGTAGATAGGATGAATCACAAGAGAATATGATGACTTATTCAAGTCACCCATATGAGTTCCACTGCATTTCTAGGTAAAACATTCTATCGATTTGATCCCAAGATCACCCTTGCCTAATAGTCATATGTATCACAAATCAGTTTTGGAGAATGATGAGATAAAAATATAGATTCAAGAATTGATCCAAAAGGGTCACATCAGGCCAAGCTTTTCACCTTGTGGTAGCCCAATTGTCTTGGCACTGAAGAAAGATGGAAAATGGAGGCTTTGCATTAACTACTGAGCCCTGAATAAAATCTCTGTGAAGAATTGCTACCCTCTCCCTAGGATTGACGACCTGTTGGACCAGCTCTATGGTGAGAATTTCTTCACCAAAATTGATCTCAAATTTGGTTATCACCAAATTCCCATCGATCCCACTGATGTCTGGAAGATTGCATTCAAATCTAATGAGGGGCTCTTTGAATGGTGGTTATGCCTTTCAGCTTAACTAATGCACCTGCAACCTTCATGAGGATGATGGATGACATCCTATGACCCTTCACCAACTCATTCATGGTTGTCTACTTAGATGACATACTCATCTATAGCAAAACATGGGAAGAACATTTACAACATGTTCATAAGGTGCTTCAGACTCTTTAGGAGCACAAGTTGTATGCAAATATTGACAAATGCACATTTGGGATGACAACAATTTAGTACCTCAAGTACATTGTGAATGAGGAAGGGGTCCATGTTGATCCAAAAAATATTCAAGTTATTTGAGAATGGCCCACACCAAGGACCCTCACAAAGCTTCGCAGCTTTTTGGGTCTTGCAAATTTCTACCGCAAGTTTGTTCTTGGAATTTCACATGTTGCTTGGTCACTAACCCAAGTGACTAAAGGAGGAGCTAAAGCTACATTTCAATGGGGTAAAATATAACAAAGGGCATTTGAGAATTTTAAGAATAAACTTTGCTTAGCCCCTATTCTTGCCTTGCCAGATTTGCATCAACCATTTGAGTTGATGATAGATGCATCTAAATATGCCATGGGAACTGTCATCATGCAACATGGCCATCCTATTGCATATCATAGTGAAAATTTCACTGATATAGTCAAGAAATATCTAACATATGATAAGGAGCTCTATTGCATTGTGCAAGCCTATAAATAATGGAAACACTACATCTTGGGGAAAGAGATGGTCATCCACACTGACCACAGACCATTGGAATTCATCTAGATGCAAATTAGACTATGAAATGAGAGGCACCAAAATTGGGCCACATATATTCAAAAATTCCACTTGATAAACAAAAACAAAAAGGGGAGCTCAAATACAGCTGTAGATTGTCTGAGCTGCCCACCAATTGTTGCACTCACAATAGTTCTTGACCTATGCAGACATGAGACTACCACTTAGGGTACTCTATATGAAGTATATCCTACCTTTGATGATACATATCAAGCACTTAAAAAAGGTAAACATGTTTCTAATTTTTGTTTACAAGAAAATGTCCTCTATCATATGGGGCACATCTGTGTTTCAGTTGTAGAGTAATAAAAGATGATATGGGAAGCACACTTCAGTAGGACAACTAGACACTTTGGTATCGAAAATACATTAAAATTTCTTCAAAAACACTTCTATTGGCCCCATATGTGAAAATATGTGGAAAGATATCTCAAATCTTGCACACCACTAAAATAGCCAAGCTAACAAATAAGAAGCAAGGATTGTACATGCCATTGCCATAATCAACTAGGCCTTGGGAATCCATATCAATGGATTTTCTCTCAGGTTTGCCCACTTCAAAACATGGTAAGGACTATATTTTTGTGGTAGTTGATCATTTTTCAAAAATGGCTATCATGATTGCTTGTAAGAAAAATATATCTATTAAGGAAATTGCTCAACTATATTTTAGTCGTGTATGGCTCCATTTTGGTCTCCCCAAGTCCATTGTCTTAGATCGAGATAGCAAGTTCTTGAGCATCTTTTGGTCCACTCTATGGAAGATGATGGATACTAAGTTGATAAAGTCCATAGCCTTCCATCCACAGACTGATGGTCAGATAGAGGTGGTAAACCATTTGATTGTTCACATGATCTAGAAGTATCACTCCAAACATCCATGCACATGAGATGAGGGACTTCTTTTCATACAACATGGATAAAATTGGGCACTGCACAGCTCGACCAAGCATATTCCATTCTAAGTATGTTTTGGGTTCCAACCCATGGCACCAATTGATATAACTATTCCATTTTTCACCATGGAATACACACCTCATAAAAGATTTGAGGCAGCAAAAGCAACAAAGTTTATTGAACAAATGCAACACATCGAGCAACAAGTTCATTACATCTTGGAGAAGATAAATCAGAAGTATAAGCAACACCATGAAAAACATAGGATTGCACACCATTTTGCTGTGGGTGACAAGGTTTGGTTATGGCTTTAGAAGGAGCGACTTCTAGGCCCACATAGAAAGATTCAGCCTCTATGATATGGTCCATACACCATCACCAAAAAAGTTGACAAAAATGCTTTTGAGATGAACCTACCAGCCTACCTTGGTCTACATCCAATATTCAATGTGGAGCTCCTCAAACCATATCACCCACCTCTATTAGACACTTCAGTTGTAGCAAAACAACTAGACATTGACGATCTTGATCCACAGAGTTTTGTTCCAGTGGAAGAGGATCAAATTGTGGATACTTGGATGAAGACAACAAGAGGATGCTCTATTTTGCTTTATCAAGTGGGCAAAAGGGGCCAGCTTAGCCACCAAGGTGAGTGGCTCACAGAGAATCAAATCAAGACACAACTACCACACCTGATGGGGAATATTGATGCAATGGGGACCATTGCTTTTCAAGGAGGGAGGAATGATTTGGGCAACAATTTGGGTGACAGTTAATTCCTCAAATTTTGTATTATTTTAAATCTTCACCTGTTATTTCCTTGAGCTCTATATTTTTTTAAATCTTGGAAGTTAAACTATCGAGTGACAGTTAATTCCTTGAATTCTATATTGTTTTAAATCTTCACCCATTAATTCCTCGAGCTCTGTATTGTTTTAAATCTTGGAAGTCAAACCACTCAATCTCTCGTGAGATTGGTGACCTTCCACATCTTCCCCATGCTTTCAAAATGTGTATAAATGAAGAGGTAACCCAAAATGTGAAGGCAGACATCTCTTCCCAGAGATAAACATATATTTGTATTGCAATCTTAAGTAATACTACATCTCTTCTCAAATAATTCATTTTTACTGTGTTATTTCTATGCTATTGAAATATTTATCAACTAGAGCTTCTAAGTTTTGGATCAGCTCCACAAATAATTCATCAAAGCAAATGTCATGTATTGGATGTGAAACAATGAGCCTAGCCCTCTATTTGTTCTTTTTCACCAAGAGGGGTTGGCCCCTTCTAAAATATTCTCACTTTTAAAATAATATTTAATTGCACTTTAATAATGTTAAAATATTATTATAATATAAAGTGAAAATAAACATTATAACATGATAAATATATTATCTCACCCCAAAACCATAAAAAATCAAATGTGAAGCCATAAGCAACTACCCAAATGACCCTCTTGTCAACTCCTTGGCCTACGAGGGTCCAATGATAGGCCAAACTCCAATAATGTCTGAATACTAGTTAGAATGGGACATTACAATCACCACGAGCTTGACACTTGTCAAGATCCCATGATTGAAGATTGATAGTGCAAGGGTAAGCTTAAACATTAGTAAGACCAAGAACACCAGTGGCTCACCTTTTAACAAATGAAGAAATCCAATGGAGTGAATTCAATTCAAAAGGTCAAACAACTTGAAGAGCTAATTACCTGAGGACAAGTGGCATAAGCATT
Source organism: Torreya grandis (assembly GCA_037957365.1). Classification (NCBI taxonomy): domain Eukaryota; kingdom Viridiplantae; phylum Streptophyta; class Pinopsida; order Cupressales; family Taxaceae; genus Torreya; species Torreya grandis. Next base: position 283,243 of record JARHVA010008415.1, read on the forward strand.
TCTAGCTGGTAGAGAGATCAATGAGTCATAGGCATCCATATCAAAAAGATCTATGAGGCAAGCTAAGGATTTAAGGAAACTTTCAATGACCAATTAGAGCTTAGAAGAGTCCAAGCAACTGATAGGAGATGGTAAGTGTAAATTAATGAAGGTTTTTGTCCTTTTATATGGTTCTCACTCTCGATGAATGGTTGCACAATCAAATTTAGCATAGTTTATCCTAAGTTTTAAAGTATGGAGACTTGATTCTTCTTCAGACAAGACACATGAAGTTGAAATGAGTGTGTTGATTTTTAATGCAAGGATCAACTCAGTCACACCAAGCAAAGACATTCATCCACATGTGGCATGGTTCCTCAAAATATACCCAAGGGTGACTTGAATACAGGATGGGCTCAGGTGACCTTAAATGACTCACTCCATGGTCAAAGAAAGATGATGGTGGTGGTTGCAAGGAATTTATGGCTTCCCTCCTAGTTTATCATGAGTTTTCTTCTTCTCCTAGCCTTTTTTGTTACAAATAGGGTCCTTTGAGCCAAAAAACTAATCTCTCGACTGGTGATAAAGTGACTCTACCAAAATCACTTTGTAAAAACTCTTTTAAATCAATATAAGGAAAGCTTTTTTATTTTGGTTAAATTCAAGTGTGCATATTTGGATTTTATTTACAAAATGTATGTTGTTTTTCATCATCTGTAGCTTTTTCAAGCATCTTACTTTGATTTTCACTGGTTCTATGTAGGTTGTGTGAAGTGTCTAAACATTGATCCCTCATTAGAGTGTTATGGACTCATAGTGTCTCACACAGACCTATCCCTTTCCATCCTTCAAAACATAAGGCTCCCCTTCGACCTTCACACAACTTTTCATGCCCATGGCCTTGAGGTAAAATTAGAATAGTCTACATCTTGGTTGGGTTCATCAGTAATTGACTAGATTTCCAGACTGAAGTGGATCATTTCTCTTTTGGTGTATCACCCCCATTAGCTTAGATTTCCCCTTTATGTTTCCCTCCTATCCCTTTTATTAGCCAGTAGTAGATTTTAGTGTGGGAAATAAGAGCTAAATCGAAGTATCTAAGGAACTAGCCTCATTAAAATCTTATAGGTTTAACCTCACCATAGGATACCCATAGCCTCAAGTTGTCCCAATGATTGTAGCTGCGAGTGAGAGAGCCTAAAAGAACTCTCCCACAAGGGTGCAATTCTATGATACAATAGTTTTTTGCATGGTTAGTGAGACCCACTACCATTTTTATTTCCTTTTCCAAGGAATATTGGTCAAGTTTGATACTATTTTGATCAATTTATAGTAGTGGTAGCTTTCATCTTTCAATATCTAGTGACTCCAAAGAACACCAGTTATCTGGTGGCAGAATAGAAGCCATTTTTCATGCCAAAGGTAACCAAAAGATCAACTTATAGAGGTATCCCTTTTGAATTTGTTGAATTACCTTTAAACTCAATAAGAAGGTTAAGGTTCACCCATACTCATCCATACATAGGACACCATTTTCCTAAATTAGTCATAAGGTACACCTATACAAGAAGATCCTTGTTAGCCCCTCTTGCTACCATGATTCCCCAAAGAGAATTTGTGGGATTCAATTGCCAAAGTCCTTTAAATTTATGAAAATATGACCCTATGTCATTATTATCCCTCAAAATTGTCCCATATTTCACAAGAGACCAAGCTATAACTCCTACTAAACACATCACAAACATAGCCAATTTTTACAATATTCATAATGTCACAGTAGAAAATGTAGCCATTAGGCTATTAGCTATATCCTTTAAGGGAAATTATTTATATTGGTATAGAGGTCTAGCTCCTAACTCGATTCAATCATGGGATCAACTAGGCAAATCCTTATTTAAGAGGTTTATAGATAAAAGTGACCATTTATCACTAGTAGAATAGTTGACCACAATTAAGAGAGCTCCCCATGAAGTTATGCAAGACTTCAACATGAGATTCCAAAAGGCTTGGGATAGAATTCCAACCACTGTTAGACCATCCCCAAACTTTAAATTTTTATATTATTTGAAGGCTCTAAATAGTGATATAGCAATAATGATCTAATCCATGGGAGGGGACGTATTGTCATATGCTTATGAGGTGGCTATTAAAGCAAAAAATTGCTTGGTTCAGGCTAGCAAGCTTACTCCTAGACCCCCAATGCCTCTTTTCCTTGAGATCATACCACCTCCTACAGTTGTTCCTCCACTTGATGTTATTCTTCCAAATCCAACAATTGCTTCTATACCTTCACCAAAGCAAGAGAAGGCCTCCACTAGCAGATCCAGTGACTCCCGAGAGTAAAAGAACTACTTAAAACTGAAGAGCATGCTCTAATCCTTAGGGAATGATGTGGTAAATTTCAAGAGATAGCAATATTATAAAAAGCCATATCAAGCTCCATATCAGCCTCAATAACAATCTTATCAAGCAAATAGGCCACCCTACAAAGGAAGTTTCTAAGGACAAGGGCAGCCTAACTATGCTAGATAGCACAATTATAATCCAAATGTTGTAAGCCCTTCTAATTTCTTCATTCATATTCAAAACAATATGGCTCAAGAGGCTGAAGGGATAATGCCCTAGAACTAGTCTTTTGGGTAATCCATTGTCCTAACTAATGGTTCTAACCAAGCTTTCAATGACTAATGGTAGCAGGCTATTGCTTATGGGTACAATCAAGCTCTTATGGCTCAAAGCATGGAGATCCCCATAATGATAAAGCTAGAGTAGCCTCCACAAAAATAAGGACCATATCAAGTATCATACTAGTTGGAAGCTACAATGGTTATCAATGAGCAAGAAGAGTGTTATGCATCCAATCTGTAGGCCATCCTTAGTTTGGCTAACATCCCAGTCTCAACAAATACAAGATTCAAAAAAAGGAATATGGGTGACAACCAGGAAGCATTAAAGGAGCCTCCTATCACTACTCCTTCATTATCCAAGCTAGTAGCAGTATCTCCCAAAACCCAAGCAAAGCTTGGTGGTACACCAATCAACATTATTGAATAAATGAAGAAATCCAATGTGAGCATACCAATGTGGGACATGTTTTCCATGCCCGATCAAGTAGACATCCTTCAAGAAGGTTTGTCCAAGATAAGTGTTGCAAGAACTGTAGGTAAACAAGCAAGCAAGGAAACTAAGGTTATCACCAATACAACCCAAGGTCCTTAGGAAGAAAGGCTAGGTAGTGTAGCCAAACCCCCTCCATTATACATTTCATTAATTATTAATGATTCATTGGTGCACAATTGCTTGGTAGATAGTGGGGCTAGCACTTTAGTCATGCCAAAGTCTATGGCTGATCAACTAAACCTTAAATATGAGTTTCATACCAAGGGAGTCCTATAGCTTGATGGTTCTTCTAGAAAGTCATCAAATATCATCAAATAATTGAGCTTGACTCTGCATGTTTGTCTTAGTGTTTCAGTGGTGTAGGATGTGTTGATCCTTGATGTCACCCCTCACTTTGTGTTATGTCTTTCTAGAGAATTCATAGCTAAAATTGGGGGTTACCTTATAGTATATTGGTCCTACATGGCATTCAAAACAAGGTATGGGACTAAAGTATCAATCAAGGCTAAACCCATGGCACAATTCCACATTGAACCCCATCATCTAGATAGAATAAACCTCAATTATACTATCCTTGATGAGGATGAGTTTACAATTGGTCAAGAACTGAATACTCATCCTAAGGAAGTTCAAGACTTGTTCTTGGATTAGCTATGGGGGGATAATCAATTTCTCAACCCTTTAGAAGGTGTTGAAGAAAGAGACATGGGTGTCTATTTGTTGCATGAAGAGAATAAACTCATGCCTTCCCTCATTAGACCTAAAGAAGACCTCAATGATATGTGGAAGTTGTTATTTGATGGTTCAAGAAGAAAAAATGGACTGGGTGCAGGGACAATTTTGGTTTCCCCTTGAGGTAATAAGCTTTTCTCTTCTTATAGGTTCCATTTTAGTTGTTCTTCAAATGTAGCAAAATATGAAGACTTGATCTATGGTCCCCAATGGGCCAATAAAAGAGAAATTAAAATGTTGTAAGCATATGGAGATGTGAGCTTATAGTGAACCAGATCAAAGGCTTGAATGTTACAAATAATCCTTTGATGAGGTCATACAAAAATAGAGTGTGGGACTTAATTTAAGATTTTAAAGCCTTCGACATTCAAGTTGTGCCAAGAAATCAGAACCAACATGTTGATAGGTTGGTAACCGTGGGAGCTCAGTTCAACATCCCAAGTGATCTAAAAGAAGCCAGGGTTCAACCACATGTCAAAGTGGTAGTGAGGCCATCAGTACCAGACAATGAAGCCCACTAGAAGGTCTTTGAAAGTGACAAACAAATTTATTATTTCTTATAGTAGGAAGCTGAGTTCTCCACCAACCAAGGTAAGTTTCATCATCAATATGAAGATCAAATTGTTCAACTAAGGTATAACAAACTTCCTAAGGGACTAGTTACACTTGAAGGCATTTTCCATGAGGGAGACTATGTAAAAAAATAAAAATTATTAATGTCCACTAATGAAGAAAACTATGAGAGAGTTTTTTTCAGTTGTGTGTTTCCCTTCCCTAAGTGCCTTGGGCATAGTTTGCTTTGTTCTTGTTATTTCAAGGTGAATTTCCAAATAGAATTAGAAGTGTTCAAAGAAATGAGTGAATCCATGCCCAATGGGTTGAATTAAGTAATGAGTTGGGTTCTTCAAGCATAGCAAGCATGTTTCCCTACGAGTCATCAAAAATGTTGGCCATGTTTGGCCCACATAATAAAGCTCTTGCATTTTTTAATGAGGAAATGGTTTGAAAGAGATTAGAGAAGGATCTGAGTAGTTATTTAGGGGGTCAATGGAAGTGTTAAAAAAATAAGCCTACAAGCCAAAGGGATAAGTGTAAAATTTGTGCAAAGTTTTTTCATTCAGTTAAGTTCTTGTTCATTATTTTCAGATTTATAATAACTAAGTGTTTCTTTTCCGTCGGGCATTTCTTTGGTTTTAATTTCATGGTTTCCTTCGGGAGAATTGTCTGCACAATTTTTTTAAAGGAATGTTTTCTTTTGGCCAAGTGTTCTATTTTCATTTCCAACTAAGTGATGAAATTCTTTTAAACAATTTGTCTAAAAGAAAGGTTTCAAAAAATGATCTTTTTGCAAGCAAGTTTCCCTTTACAACTTTCTTGAAAGGTTCTTTCTCAGGAAAGTGGAGGAAAACAAATTTTTAGAAGGTCTCTTTTGAAGAAATGGTCCATCTCAGGAAGGTCACTTGGTAAAATCCTAAAGGGTATCTTTCCTTCAGAAAGTCCTTTTCAACAAAGCTAACAATTCATTTCACGTAGCCAAAGGGCACTTACAAGAGTTTTGTTGAAAAGGTCCATTCAAGGTCCCAAAATATATCTTTTTGTCCTTCAAAATGGCCAATACTTTATTTCTCAAAGGTACTTTCTCAATAAAATAGTCCATTTCAAAATTTCCAAAGGGCATTCCCAATTTTGAAAAGGGGGGGGCATTTTCAAGGACCATTTCAATTGTTCTAAATTCCTTTAAATTTTTTGTCTGAAGGAATTAGGCCAAGAAATTTTTTTAAGGAATTCCTTCAAGAAGAAGTGCTAGGACAAAGATTGAGGGACCATTTCTAAATTCTAAATGGCACTTTCTCTGAAGGGTCTTTTCCTTATGAAAAATATGAAGAGACAATTCCCATGGACAATTTACCCACAGGTGATGATGCAAGATTGGAAACCCAAAGATAAATTTACTTTAGACTTTCATATGAAGGAAAATACAAGGGATAAATTTGTAAAAAAGAGGTTTGAAAGAAATAAACCCACAGGAAAGCATCCAAAGAAATCAATGATAGTTGTGTGGACATCAACTTCAGCCATAAGAAATAGTCATTGGGATTCAAATATCCCATGACATTCTCATAGCTATCAAAGTTGGGCCTCATCAAGTAGCCATTTGAATTTGAAAGAAATCAAAAGACTTGTCAAGACTGATGTGAGCTTGACACTTGTTAAGATCCCATGATCGAAGATCGATGACATAAGCGTAATCTTGAAAATTAGTGGGACTAAGCACACCAATGGCTCACCTTTTAAATAAATGTAGAAATACAATGGAGCAAATTCAAGTCAAATTTTCAAATAACCTAAAGAGATAATAACCAAGGATAAGTGGCATAAGAATTTCCATCTGGCAGGGAGATCTATGATTCATAGGCATCCACATTAATAATATCTATGGGGTGAGCCAAGGATTTGAGGTAACTTCCAATGACTAATAAATTCAAGGAGAGTCCAAGCGACTGATAAGAGATGGTAGGTGTAAATTAATAAAGGTTTTGGTCCTTCAATATAGCTCTCACTCTCAATGAATGGTCACATGATCAAATACAGCATGGTTCAGCCTAAGTTTCAAAGTATGGAGACTTCATCCTTCTTTAGACAAGACACGTGAAAGTGAAAGGAGTATGTTGATTTTTAACATAGGGATCAACTCAATCATGCCAAGTGGAGACATCCAGACACCTATGACATGACTCCCTCAAAATCCACCTAAGGGAAACTTGAATGTAGGATGGGCTCAAGAAGATTGAGGTGACCTTGAATGACTCACTCCATGATCAAATAAAGATGACAGTGGTGGTTGCAAGGAATTTGTGGCTTCCCTCCTAGTTTTTCATGAGTTTTCTTCTTATCCTAGCCTTTTTTGTTATAAATAGGGGCCTTTGAACCAAAAAACTAATCTCTCAACTAGAGATAAAGTGACTCTACCAAAATTGCTTTGTAAAAACTCTTTTGAAGTAATATAAAGAAAGTTATCTAATTCTAATTAAAGTCAAGTGTGCATATTTGGATTTTATTTACAAAATGTATGTTGTTATTCATCATTTGTAACTTTTCCAAGCATTTTTCTTGGTTCTATGTAGGTTGTGTGAAGTGTCCAAATGTCAATCCCTCCTTGGAGTGTTACAGACTCATAGTGTCTCACACAAACCTATCCCTTTCCATCCTTCAAAACACATGGCTCCCCTTCGACTTTCACACAAATTTTCATGCCCATGGCCTTGAGGTAGAATTAGAATAGTCTACATCTTGATTGGGTTCATCAGTAGTTAAGTAGATTTCTAGACTGAAGTGGATCATTTATTTTTTGGTGCATCACCTCCCTTAACTTAGAATTCTCCTTTATGTTACCCTCCTATCCCTTTTCATAGCAAGCAGTAGATTTTACTAGGGGAAATAAGAGATAAAGTGAAGTATCTAAGGAACTAGCCTCATTAAAAACCCTAGAATTTCAACCTCACTACAGGATACCCATAGCCTGCAATTGTCCCAATTCTTGTAGTTGGGAGTGAGAGAGCCTAAAAAAACTCTCCCACAAGGGTGAAATTCTATGCTACAATAGTCCACCAATCAAAATTGTTGAGAAAATGAAGAAATATAGTGTGAGTGTACCAATCTGGGACATGTTTTCCATGCTTGTTCAAGTGGATATCCTTCAAGAAGGTTTATCCAAAATAGGTGTCACAACAACTACAAGCAAACAACCAAGGAAATAAACTAAGGTCCTCACCAATGCAACCCAAGGTCTTATGGGATAAGGATCAAGTAAGGTGGCCAAGCCTCCTCCATTCTACATTTCATTAATCATTGGTGATTCCTTGGTACATAACTACATGGTAGATAGTGGAGCAAGTACTTTGGTGATGCCAAAGTCATTAGTAGACCAGCTTGGTTTAAAGTATGAACCTTGATCTAAGGGATTTTTTTAGCTTGATGGATCTTCCACTAAACTAGTTGGTATTATCAGAGGTCTCAGCTTGACCCTCCATGTTTATCCTAGTGTTTTAGTGGCTCAAGATGCGTTGATTCTAGAGGTGCCTCCTCATTTTGCTTTATGTTTATCTAGAGAATTCATAGCAAAGATAGGAGGTTATCAAGTAGTAGATTGGTCCTACATGACTTTTAGAATAAGGTATGGGACTAAAGTATCAATCAAGGCTAAGCCCATGGCACAATTTCACATTGAGCCCCATCAGTTGGATAGCATAAAACTCAATTGTACTATCTTTGATGAGGATGAATTTATAATTGGTTAAGAATTGAATACTTATCTTGAGGAGATTCTAGACTTATTCTTGGATGATCTATGGGGAGATAATCAATTTCTCAACCCTTTAGAAGGTTTTAAAGAAAGAGACATGGATGTCTATTTGTTACATGAAGAAAATCAACTCATGCCTTCCCTCATTGGACCTAAAGAAGACATAAATGGTATGTGGAAGTTATTCTTTGATTGTTTAAGGAGTAAAAATGGAGTAGGTTTAGGGGAAATGTTGGTTTCCCCTTTAGATGATAAATATTTCTCTTCTTATAGGTTCCATTTTAGTTACTCCTCCAATGAGGGAAGGCACGAATTAGATGTCCATATTTCTCTGAACCCATATAAGTGTAGTTTGATGTCCATGAAGGCCATCTCATACCTCCCTTTCCCAAGTCATAAAAAGAGTCTTAAAATCTTCATGGGAAGAATAAATTTGGTCATAAGGTTCATGCCAATGTTTTCTAATCTAACCAAGTCCCTCATATCAATGCTTAAGAAATGTGTTACATTCAGCTTGACCCTAGAAGGCAAAAGTATTTTTGAGGCGATCAAGTGCACTATCACATAAGCCCCCACCTTGATCAATCTAGATTATAGTAAGGATTTCATATTTTATACATTTATAAGAGATGAAGGCATATTAGCCATTTTTCATAGTAAAATAATGATCGTATGGATTAGTTTTTTGCTTTATTTATCTAGGTTCTCAAGGATTATGAGCTTCATTGTATATTTGTGGATAAACATTCCCTCACAATAATAAGGGTACTTAAGAAGTTTAGACACATGATCTCTAACAACAAGATATAACTCATGGTCATGCACATAGGTGTAAAAGTGTTTTTACTTAGTAGGGACTGTTAGGGTGTAGAGCTAAAAGCTTCAACTGTTTGCACACACATGAAGAGGATGTTGAAGAACCAGAGCCACCGGCATCGGCAGTATGACCAACGTCGGTCAGATGTAGTGGAGAAGGAAACCGGCGATGGTAGAGAGTCGGCTGATGTCGGTAGCACCAGACAAGCAGGGACCAGCGTCGGTCGCCTGTGCGGTCTAGAACTACTGTTTACGAACAGTCAGTTAGTTAAACCGAGTGTTTGCATGCTAAGAGGATAATTTAAGTCACGAGCTATGTGTCTAATTTTAATAGTTAGATTTCTATTTTTGTAACCATGGGATTCTATTTAAAGACCCATGATGCATGTATTGTAATTATCAAATTGATCAAGTAAGAGCATTGAAGCAAGCAAGGTCAAGGAGATCTACAGGTGTAAGGTCAAGGAGATCAGCTGAAGCATTCAAGGAGGGATAGCAACTCAGGTTTTAGAGTTGGGTTTGTGTTGAGCAAGAGAGGGAAGAAGGTCTTGAGGTGTGGCAAGCCTTTGAGGTGGAGGGAGAAGTGGCATCTTCCTTATTGTATTTTCTTCTAGTATTATCTAATACAAGCGTGTGTATTGTCTCTCAAATTCTTTGTTGTCTCATGTTTCTAGTTTATTAATCATTCTGGTATAATTCCATGTTCAATTGCTCATATATAAGTAATCAATTGTGCTTTCGTTGGATAAGGGGCCTCCTAACAGTTGGTATCAGAGCTACGGTTTGCAGGAAGCAGGTTATTTTTTTATTACAAGTCATTCACAGGGTTTTCTGATTAAGTGGGAGTTCAGCAATGGCAGAAGAAAGTAAGCTATGAATGGAGAAGTTTAACGGCAAGAATTATCAACACTGGAGGATGCAGATTGAGGACTATCTATATCAGAAGGATTTGTACTTACCATTGGGTGGGGTTGCATGCAAGCCCATAGATATGAAGGATGAAGAATGGAGTGTTCTTGATCGGAAGGCTCTCGGTTCCATAAGGTTGAGTCTTGGAGCATCTGTGATTTCCAGCTTATCACAGTGCAGGGCAACGGAAGAGTTGATAAAGTCCTTGACGAATTTATACGAAAAGCCCTCGGCTTCTAATAAGGTATACCTTATGAAGCAGCTATTTACTTTGCAAATGCAGGAAGGTGGATCGGTACATACTCATCTCAGTGATTTCCATGGTTTGGTAAACCAATTAGCTTTAGTCAATATTGTTTTTGATGATGAGGTAAAGGCTCTCTTGATTTTATGTTCTTTGCCTAAAAGTTGGGATAGTTTGGTTATGGCAGTAAGTAATTCTGCATCTGCTTCTAAAATCTTAAAAGTTGATGATGTTGTGAGTGTGATCTTGAATGAGGAAATACGCAGGAGAAGCACAGGTGAATCATCAGGGACTGCTCTAAGTGCGGAAAGCAGGGGAAGGCAAAGGGAGAAGATTGAGCAAGGGAAATCAAGGTCGGGAAGGAGATCTGAGTCCAAAGGTATTACCTGCTGGTTTTGTGGAAAGAAAGGACATACAAAGAAGGAGTGTTGGTTGAGAGATAAAGAGAATCAACATGCAGGTATTGAAGAAGCAAAGGATGCAAATATCGTGGTACAGGATGCTCTCATACTTTCTTTGGATAGTCAGGTAGGATCATGGATTTTAGATTCTAGTTCATCTTTTCATGCATCCCCAAATAGAGATTTGTTTCATGAGTATGAACAGGGAGACTTTGGAGTGCTCTATTTAGGGGATGGTACGCCTTGTCAGATAGTTGGCAAAGGGAAAGTGCAGCTGAGATTGTAGATTGACAACACATGGGTGTTGAAAGAGGTCATGCATGTTCCAATTCTGAAGCAGAGTCTAATTTTTGTAGGAAGGTTGGGTGATGAGGGATGCACAATAACCCTCACAGGGGACTCTTGGAAGGTTACCAAGGGAGCACTTGTTTTAGCAAGAGGTAAGAAAGTAGGTACTCTTTATCTATCTACTTGTACTACTGATTCTACTTCTGGTATAGATTCGAAGATGTGGTCTAATAGGCAGGGTCACATGAATAGGAAGGGAATGGAAGTTCTTGATTCAAAAGGTATGTGTTCAAATTCAGAAAGCATAGATAGAGCTCATTGCAGGAAAAGGAAATTTGAGGCTTTTGACAAGAACAGGGATGTCTTGGTGTTTATGGAGGAGATGAAGGCCAAAGAATAGTTACAGGCACTAAATAAATCTAAGCAGGGCAGCATGGACAGAGATCTGATCCAAGAAGAGCTCGCGGATGAAGAATTCATCACTCACGAGAACACACAGGCACCGATGTCGGTCACTTGGAACTAACGTCGGTCAGTCAGACACTGACATCGGTCATGTGCAGACCAGTAGGGTCGGTAGGACGGGCAAGAGAAGTCTGACGTCGGTCATTAGGACCGACGTCGGCAGGGGGGACACCGGCGTCGGCCAGGGGTAACGACGTCAGCAGTCAGGGTCAGTGTAGGGAACCAACATCGGTCAGGAGCAGACTGGGAGATGGCCGAGATCGGTCACTGAAACGGATGATGGGTGGATAGTTAGTTGTCAAGGAGTCTCAAACACCCATAAAGAGGTTAGAAAAGGTATGTGAACCTCATATTTTTTGTTCACCTTCTTTATATTGCTTATTGATAGTCATGAACTAGGAAGACAGAAGAAGCAATGCAGGTAGAATCCAGAAATAGTGGGAGCTTGACATGGATGAGGAGTGTGAGTCCTTGGAATAGAACCAAATAGGTATTTGTTGGTGGAGTTGTCAGCTGGATAGAGGGATGGATTCCTGTTTTAGAGAAGAGAGTGGATGGACATCTGAGACAGAAGGCTATGGTATATGGTCTTGAGTTAGGCTGCGGACAATGGAGATTTGACCATTGTATTTTATCTTTACCAGGTTGGATAATATTAGCTACATTATCCTATTATTGTATTGTGTTACTTTTTGCAGGGTTGCATATACAGGGAGTTTTCTGAGCTAAGGGTAGAGTTGGTTCAGAAGTATGTCATGTAAAATTTGGGAGAAGCAAAATTATTGTGGCATAGGTGACAAGTATAGCATCACAGGTTTGCGTGGTGGTTAGTCTTCAAGAGTGACTTTGAAGAGGGATACAGGGCCTAAGGAACAAAATAGATGGTGTACAGGTACAGGTACAAGTTGTAGCTGTTTATCTCTAAGTGGGAGATTGTTAGGGTGTGGAGCTAAAAGCTTCAACTGTTTGCACACACATGAAGAGGATGCTGAAGAACCAGAGCCACCAGCGTCAGCAGTATGACCGATGTCGATCAGATGCAGTGGAGAAGGAAATCGGTGACGGCAGAGAGTCAGCCGACGTTGGCAGCACCAGACAAGTAGGGACCGGTGTTGGTCACCTGTGCGGTCTCGAACTGCTGTTTACGAATAGTCAGTTAGTTCAACCGAGTGTTTGCATGCTAAGAGGCTAATTTAAGTCACGATCTGTGTGTCTAATTTTAGTAGTTGATTTCTATTTTTGTAACCATGGGATTCTATTTAAAGACCCATGAGGCATGTATTGTAATTATCAAATTGATCAAGAGCATTGAAGCAAGCAAGGTCAAGGAGATCTATAGGTGTAAGGTCAAGGAGATCAGCTGAAGCATTCAAGGAGGGATAGCAACTCAGGTTGTAGAGTTGGGTTTGTGTTGAGCAAGAGAGAGAGGGAAGAAGGTCTTGAGGTGTGGCAAGCCTTTGAGGTGGAGGGAGAAGTGGCATCTTCCTTATTGTATTTTCTTCTAGTATTATCTAATATAAGCGTGTGTATTGTCTCTCAAATTCTTTGATGTCTCATGTTTCTAGTTTCTTAATCATTCTGGTATAATTCCGTGTTCAATTGCTCATATATAAGTAATCAATTGTGCTTCCGTTGGATAAGGGGTCACCTAACACTATGGGGAGATAATCAATTTCTCAACCCTTTAGAAGGTTTTAAAGAAAGAGACATGGATGTCTATTTGTTACATGAAGAAAATCAACTCGTGCCTTCCCTCATTAGACCTAAAGAAGACATAAATGGTATGTGGAAGTTATTCTTTGATTGTTTAAGGAGTAAAAATGGAGTAGGTTTAGGGGAAATGTTGGTTTCCCCTTTAGATGATAAATATTTCTCTTCTTATAGGTTCCATTTTAGTTGCTCCTCCAATGTAGCAGAATATGAAGGCCTAATCCATGGCCTCCAATGGGTCAATAAGAGAGGAATCAAAAGATTGCAAGCCTATGGAGACAGTGAGCTTATAGTGAACCAAGTTAGGGTATTGAACATTATGAATAATCCTTTGATGAGGTCCTAAAAAAATAGATTATGGGACCTAATTGAAGATTTAAAATCCTTTAACATTTAATCTATGCCAAGGAACTAGAATCAACATGTTGGCAGGTTGGTAGCTGTGGGAGCCCAGTTTGATATTCCAAGTACACTAAAAGAGGCTAAGCTTTAGCCACATGTCAAGGTAGTAGTGAGACCATCAATGCCAGATAATTAGGCTCATTTTTAGGTCTTTGATAATGACAAGAAAATTGCTTATTTCTTGCAGTAGAAAGTAGAGTTTTACTCAATGAACCAAGTTAAATTTCAGCATCCGTATGAGGATCAAATTATTCAACTAAGGTCTAAAAAATTTATTAAAGGGATGGTCACCCTTGAAGGTATTTTTCATGAGGGAGGCCATATGAGGAAAGATAAGGTAGTGATGTCAACTGATGAGGAGAAGTATGAAAAAGTTCTTATTTTTAAGGGCAAGATCTTCAAGCTTGGGAAGGTAAGCAATGAGGTAGAAAGGCATGCTTTCATTCAAATTTTTAAGGAATATTCATACATTTTTCTTAGGAATATAGTGACCTAAAATGTTTTAATCCAAAGTTAGTCCAGCATACTATAGAACTGGAGGCTAATTTTAAGCTTGTGAGGCAAAAATAAAGGCCCATTTACCTCAAAATAGAAGAGCTTATGAGGAGAGAGCTGACCAAGTTAATTGAATCCAAGATCATCTTTCCCATCAAGCACTCATCATGAGTAGCCAATTTGGTGCATATAAAGAAAAAAAGTGGGGAAATTAGGTTGTGTGTTGACTTTAGAGATCTGAATAGGGTCTCTTTGAAAGATCACTACCCCTTACCATCCATGGAGCAACTCTTTCAAATGCTTACTGGTTAAGAATGTTTATCTATTTTGGATGGGTAGTCGAGATACAACCAAGTGTTAGTAAAGAAAGAATCTCAGTGTAAGACTACCTTCACCACTAAATGGGGCATAAAATAATGTTTTCCTTACTAAACATTGAACCCCAAGTCCAACAATGGTGAGAAGCTCACCTTGAACAACTATATAAGAAATATGAAGTGGATGTCTTTATAGTCATCACATATCCTTCTTGGAGTGATTTCATCATTGTTGTTAAAAAAAAGTATTTTTTAGAAGATGTTGATGTGGAGATGCACTTTGATTGGAAATCATTGCAATAAAAGAATCAATTTGTGAAGACTACATAGATACTATCCATACTTTATCAAAGAAACTAGGCATTAAGGATTTTGAAAAGCATAGAGTTCTCAAATACATAATTTATATATCCAAACATAGGATTCTTAACCATTGAAATGATGGGTGTGACCCATTAGTATGAGTCAAAAGTGAAGATAAGTTCAAACAAAAAGAGAAACTTACTACATGAAATTAGGTATAATAAATTATATAGGAAACTCTAAGAATGGAAGTAGGAAACGGGATAGATAGGCCCTAAAATAAATTAAAAATTCAAGGTTTCCACTTTCAAATCTCAAAGTTTTCTCCAAGAAATCCCAATAGATAAATCTCCACATAAGGAGAATATAAAATGGCATGAGAACCATAGGAGCACAACACACAACAGAGATGAATGTCTCTCTAAGAGGACATTTTTGACCAAGGCAAATGAATCTGATAGTATACAAGCATATGATGAGGAGGAGTAATTATTTCATTAAATCAATACAAGTAAGCAAATTATAGATTTTAACCCCTATTCCATTGTTGGTGCAATGCAAGTTACAACATGATTGTCCAAAATAGAAGAATGTTTCATTAATTCATAAACATGGGTACAAGGAAAAGCTTTGCACTTCATTATAGACAATATAAGTGAGAATAATCTGATATTTATAAAAATTTATTGAGATATAAACCTTAAAATAATGCCTCGCCCATGACCATGTTTCACTGGATTACTAGACCAAGGCATAGATATTCATGTTAATCAGTAGTGTCTTCTACCATACATAATCAATCCATTCAAAGGCAAGTTGTTGTATGATGTGACACTCATAAATGTTTGTGACATTTTTATTGGGCATAAATACATGTGGAAACAAGATGGAATCTACCAATTCAAGATTTGCAACATCATCATCATGTTGGGAAAGAAATCCTACAAAATCCCTAAGGTTCCTCTTAAGAGGATAGTGGCCTTGATTATCCAAAGTTGTATAGGTGTGTGATTGGTCACACTAGAAAGTGTGTGCTAATGTTGTTTAGAGCACTTTAAATATCATTGTAACCATGCATGCCACTATATAAAATTAGACTATACAAAAACAATATTTGGAGCAGGTCTTAACATAATACAAAAATGTATTTATTACACCTTTCGATGTACCCCTCCACTGCCATGTGACACATCTAATCGACTTGATCCCTATAAACCCTACCAAATAAAACACTATAGAGGGGATCAATGCTAGAGAATGATGAGATCAAATGAAAAATCAAGTATATAATATAACATGACCATATTTGGCCCAATACCTAACTTTGTGGCAACCCAATCATGTTTAGCTTGGAAGAAGGATGGGACATGGAAACTCTATATTATCTAGATGGCCCTTCAAAATATAATTGTTAAGAATAGGTGATCACCTCCATGCAATGATGACCTCCTAATCCAGCTCAAGGAAGAAAATTTATTCACAAATATTGATCTTAATTCATGGTACAATTCAATTCCCATTGAGCCATCTTGTCAGGGGAGAAATACCTACAACAATCAATATGCTCTGATACTAACTGTTAGGTGACCCCTTATCCAACGAAAGCACAATTGATTACTTTATTATAAGCAATTAAACACAGAATTATACCAGAATGATAAATTAACTAGAAACTTAAGACAGCAAAGAATTTGAGAGACAATACACACTCTTGTATTAAATACTACTAGAAGAAAATACAATAAGGAAGATGCCACTTCTTCCTCCACCTCAAAGGCTTGCCACACCTCAAGACCTTCTTCCCTCTCTCTCTTGCTCAACACAACAACTCTAAATCTTGAGTTATTATCCCTCCTTGAATGCTTCAGCTGATCTCCTTGACCTTACACATGTAGATCTCCTTGACCTTGCTTGCTTCAATGCTTTTACTTGCCTTCTTAGAATAATTACAATACATGCCTTATGGGTCTTTAAATAAGATCCCATGCTTACAAAAATATAACTCTAGTTACAATAATTAGACACGCAGCTCGTGACTATAATTAGTCATTTAACATGCAAACACTCACTTCACTTAATTGACTGTTCGTCAACAGCAGTTCTGGAAATACACAAGCGACCGACGCCGGTCCCTGCTTGTCTGATGCTGCCAACATCGGCCGACTATCTACCGTCGCCGGTCTCCTTCTCCACTGCATCTGACCGACGTCGGTCATACTGCCAATGCTGGGGCTTCTGGTTCTTCAGCATCCTTCCTTGTGTCTGCAAAAAATTGAAGCTTTTAGCTCCACACCTTAACAATCTCCCACTTGGAGATAAACAGCTGCAACTTGTACCTATACCTGTACACCATCTATTTTGTTCCTTAGGCTCTGTATCCCTCTTCAATGTCACTCTTGAAGACCAACCACCATGCAAACCTGTGATGCAATACCTGTATCTTATGCTAAAAGAATTTTGTTGCTCCCAAATTCTCCATGACACATTTCTGAACCAACTCTACCCTTAGCTCAGAAAACTCCCCGTATATGAAACCCTACAACAAGTAACACAATATAGTAACAGGATAATGTAGCTAATATTATCCAACCTGGTAAAGATAAAATACAATGGTCAAACCTCCATTGTTCTACAGCCTACTCAAGACCATATACCATAGCCTTCTGTCTCATGTGTCCATCCAGTCTCTTCTCTAAGATGGGAATCCATCCCTCTATCCAGTGCTTCCTTCCAGCTGACAACACTACCAATAAATACCTGTTTGGTTCTCCAAGGACTCACACTCCTCATCCATGCCAAGCTCCCACTGTTTCTAGATTCTACCTGCATTGCTTCTTCCATCTTCCTAGTTCATGACTATCAATAAGCAATATAAATAAGGTGAACAATGAATATGAGGTTCACATACCTTTCCTGACCTCCACATGGGTGTTTGAGACTTATTGATTCACCCAACATCCGTTCTAGTGATCGATCTCAGCCATCTCCCAGTCTGCTCTCGATCGATGTCGGTTCCCTGCACTAACCCTAACTATCAACGTCATTTCCCTGGCCGACGCCGGTGTCCCTCCTACCGACGTCTATCCTTATGACCGACATCAGACTTCTCCTGCCTGACCTACCGACCCTGCTGGTCTGCACATGACCGATGTCGGTATCTAGATGACTGACGTCGGTGCCAAGCGATCGACATCAGTGTCTGTGTGTTCCTGTAAGTGATGAAACTTTCATCTGCGAGCTCTTCTTGGATCAAACCTCTATCCATGCTGCCCTGCTCAAATTTATTCAGCCCCTATGACTGATCTCTGTCCTTCATCTCCTCCATAAACACCAAGGCTTCTTTGTTCCTATCAAAAGCATCAAATTTCCTCTTTCTGCAATGAACTCTATCTATGCTTTCCAAATTTGAACACATACCTTTTGAATTAAGAACTTCCATTCCCTTCCTATTCATGTGACCAAGCCTATTAGGCCACATCTTCGAATCTACACGAGAAGTAGAATCAGTAATACAAGTAGACAGATAAAGAGTATCTACTTTCTTACCTCTTACTAGAACAAGTGCTCCCTTGGTAACCTTCTAAGAATCCACTGTGAGGGTTATTGTGCATCCCTCATCTCCCAACCTTCCTACAGAAATCAGACTCTGCTTCAGAATTGGAACATGCATGACCTCTTTCAAGACCCACGTGTTATCAATCTGCAATCTCAGCTGCACTTTCCCTTTGCCAACTATCTGACAAGGTGTACCATCCCCTAAATAGAGCACTCCAAAGTCTCCCTATTCATACTCATGGAACAAATCTCTATTTGGGGATGCATGAAAAGATGAACCAGAATCTAAAATCCATGATCCTACCTGACTATCTGAAGAAAGTATGAGAGCATCCTGCATCACAATATTTTCATCCTTTGCTTCTTCAGTACCTGCATGTTGATTCTCTTTATCTCTCAACCAATACTCCTTCACATGTCCTTTCTTTCCACAAAACCAGCAGGTAATACCTTTGGACTCAGATCTCCTTCCCGACCTTGATTTCCCTTGCTCAACCTTCTCCCTTTGCCATCCCCTACTTTCTGCACTTAGAGCATTCCCTAATGATTCACATGTGCTTCTCCTGCATATTTCTTCATTCAAGATCACACTCACAACATCATCAACTTTTAAGATTTTAGAAGCAGATGCAGAATTACTTACTGCCATAACCAAACCATCCCAACTTTCAGGCAAAGAACATAAAATCAAGAGAGCCTTTACCTCATCATCAAAAACAATATTGACTGAAGCTAGTTGGTTTACCAAACCATGGAAATCACTGAGATGAGTATGTACCGATCTACCTTCTTGCATTTGCAAAGTACATAGCTGCTTCATAAGATATACCTTATTAGAAGCTGAGGGCTTTTCATATAGATTCGCCAAGGACTTTATCAACTCTTCCATTGTCTTGCACTATGATAAGCTGGAAATCACAGACGATGCAAGGCTCAACCTTATGGAACCGAGAGCCTTCCAATCAAGAACACTCCATTCTTCATCCTTCATATCTGTGGGTTTGCATGCAACCCCACCCAACGGTAAGTACAAATCCTTCTGATACAGATAGTCCTTAATCTGCATCCTCCAATATTGATAATTCTTTTCGTTAAACTTCTCCATTCGTAGCCTACTTTCTTCTGCCATTGCTGAACTCCCACTCAATCAAAAAACCCTATGAATGACTTGTAATCAAAAAACAATACCCTGCTTCCTACAAACCGTAGCTCTGATACCACTTGTTAGGGGAGAAATACCTACAACAATCAATATGCTTTGATACTAACTGTTAGGTGACCCCTTATCCAATGGAAGCACAATTTATTACTTTCTTATAAGCAATTAAACACGAAATTATACCAGAATGATAAAGTAACTAGAAACTTGAGACAGCAAAGAATTTGAGAGACAATACACACTCCTGTATTAAATACTACTAAAAGAAAATACAATAAGGAAGATGCCACTTCTTCTTCCACCTCAAAGGCTTGCCACACCTCAAGACCTTCTTCCCTCTCTCTCTTGCTCAACACAACTCTAAAGCCTGAGTTATTATCCCTCCTTGAATGCTTCAGCTGATCTCCTTGACCTTACACCTGTAGATCTCCTTGACCTTGCTTGCTTCAATGCTTTTACTTGCCTTCTTAGAATAATTACAATACATGCCTTATGGGTCTTTAAATAATATCCCATGCTTGAAAAAATAGAACTCTAGTTACAATAATTAGACACGCAGCTGGTGACTATAATTAGTCATTTAACATGCAAACACTCGTTTCACTTAACTGACTGTTCGTCAACAGCAGTTTTGGAAAAACACAGGCGACCGATGCCGGTCCTTGCTTGTCTGGTGCTGCTGACGTCGGTTGACTGTCTGCCATCACCGGTCTCCTTCTCCACTGCATCTGACCGACGTCGGTCATACTGCCGACACCGGGGCTTTTGGTTCTTCAGCATCCTTCCTTATGTCTGCAAACAATTGAATCTTTTAGCTCCACACCTTAACATAATATAAAAATGTATTTATTACACCTTTCGATGTACCCCTCCACTGCCATGTGACACATCTAATCGACTTGATCCCTATAAACCCTACCAAATAAAACACTATAGAGGGGATCAATGCTAGATAATGATGAGATCAAATGAAAAATCAAGTATATAATATAAAATGACCATATTTGGCCCAATACCTAACTTTGTGGCAACCCAATCATGTTTAGCTTGGAAGAAGGATGGGACATGGAAACTCTATATTATCTAGATGGCCCTTCAAAATATAATTGTTAAGAATAGGTGATCACCTCCATGTAATGATGACCTCCTAATCTAGCTCAAGGAAGAAAATTTATTCACAAATATTGATCTTAATTCATGGTACAATTCAATTCCCATTGAGCCATCTAATGTGTAAAAGAAAATGTTTAAGTGCAAAGAAGGTCTATTTGAATGGTTGGCCATACCCTTTAGATTTACCAATGCACATGAAAAATTTAAGCATATTATGAATGATGTATTATGACCATTCACTAAGGCCTTTGTGGCTGTTTACTTTGATGCCATCCTCATTTTTAGTAAGACAGGGGAGGAGCACCTAAAATAGGCTAACCATGTTCTTGAAACCCTACACAACTATAATCTATATGGAAATAGAATTAAGTGTTTGTTTGATTTGCAGAGTGTCCAATATATGGGATAAATTATAAACAAGTATGGTGTACATGATGAAATATAAAAGATCTAAGTCATCAAAGATTGGCCAAACCCAACAACACTCACAAAAGTAGGAAGCTACTTAGGGTTAGCCAAATTTTACCACCATTTTTTGATTGGGTTCTCTCATCTTTCATGGTCCATGAACCATGCACCAGATGGGTCGGGGGAGGCCAATTTTGTGTGGACCACTACAAAACAATGAGTTTTTGAGGAGTTAAAAAATGACTTTTCTCAACACCAGTCCTTACCTTACCAAAACTACAAAAACCCTTTGAGATTGACATTGATGATTCATAACATGTACTCAATATAGTCCTTACCTAAAATAAGCATCCAATTGCCTGCCACATTGAAACTCTCAGATACCATGTAAAGGTAACATACATATGAAAAATAACTCTATGCTATTTTCTAGGCATGTAGAATATGGAAGCATCACATTATAAGAATGGATACCATCATCCCTACATATCTTTAACCTTTGTAGTTCAATCAAATCCAAGGATAACTACAGAATGATTTCCATCAGAAGTGATAATTTCAACACAAATTTTCAGTCTTACTCAAATGCACATTTTAGGTCAAAATCCATAAAATGCCCTAAAAGGTTTAAACTTGTCACTTACAAGTGCCAATTTAGGTTAAAGTACCCCTAAATATGGAAATGCATTTTATGGGCTAGCTTGATCAGATCATTTCGAGTCAAAATGACAATTTTGTCATTTAGTACATTGGATCACTCTTTTCTTCTAATTCATTGGTACACATCATGTACCTTTGTTATTTGGTGTTGGCAACATCTTAAATGGGAATATAGTGCCAACACATCTAACATCACCTTCCAATTCCTTTCCAATCAAATTATAACCCAGTAATATAACTTTTTGACCATTTTGATTAATTGTGCACCAATTTCCAAAGAATTGCACTAAACTTGATTAAACTTACTTAAGCTAATTAATCCAATTTAAGAGCTTAAGTAAGAATTTCATAGATCTTTTTGAGTATCTCATTATTGGAAATTGATTTTGAATATCTACATCACCTAGTGACATCATCTATGGGGTGGCATCCATCAAGCCATAAGTGCATAAAATATCAGGATTATGGGTCTCCCATGCCTAGTTAATGCCTCCCATGCCTCTTTAATTCCCCTTCTTCTAAGGTCATGATGAAGATAATTATGGATTTAATTCCAAATATTAGGATTATCCATGGTCACACATCTCAACTTAAGATGGATGGTCATGGTTGATCCTGACCAATCTCAAAAATCTATAAATAGAGAGGCCATGGACATGAATTTTAGGCTTAAATATTGCAAATTTATAATGTTAAATTGTTTCTATAATCCTTTGTATTTGATCATTGATTTTATTTGCAAGCTTCATTGATAGGCTAGTTTAGTGATTCCAAATCATGAGCCTAGGTTTCATGGAGTGTTCTTGAAGCATTGGAGGATTTTTCCACCATTGTTGACAAAGACAAGGATGCTTGATCAAGGGAGAACATGCTTTTGAGCCACATGGGTATGGTGAATCCATTTGGGAAGGTAATATGATGTTTCTTTATTTCATTTTTTTCTTGTTATCCTTTGTAATTCCCATAGGAATAGATAGGTTTAGTTAGTTAGTTCTTTATGTATGTTTCATTATTTATAGACTAATGGTTGACTAACTTGCTTTGTAATCCTCTCTACATCTTGGCATGCCTAGTGGGACAAGATGCATCTCACACCTGAACAAGATCATCTTACAACTTTAAAATATTCATTTGAACCATTAAAACCCTTGTAAATTGATTTTCTAACTTTATTTTGCCATTTTTGTTTACCACAATTTTACACAGTAATCGACATTGGTAGGTAAGACCAACATCGGTTACATAGCTTAACCAACATCGATTAGCAAAATCGACATTGGTTAGATTTTGATTAGCCAAGGTAACCATCATCAGTTGTACATAACCAATTTTGGTCACTGTGTTTTTTCAAAAAGACAAACCTAAGAGCTATTTTTCCAAAGTTCATTGTTTCAAACCAAAAAGAGCTTCAAATCTAAAGGACATGCTAACATTTTTGCTACAAGACAAAGCTTGATATTTTCTCAAAACATGTTTAAATCACATTTGCATGCTTAAAAATCATTTAGGAACCTTTTTTTTGGGTGTTTAACAAAGAATTTAGATGTTTTTGGTGAATATTTTCAAAGTTTGCAACTAAGACCAAGGGGTCAAATGAACACCACCTCATTTTCTATTTGGGCTTAAAAATGAACTCACCTTTCCAAAGCTTTTTGTGTTTACATAGTTGTTTAGATTAAATTTTTGTTTGACAAAGATAGGGGTGTTGTGTGTATGCTCTTCCATTTGTCTCTTTAGGGAACCCTTGGAATCAAAAGTTCCATTCTTATTACAAGTATCCTAGTCTAAGGCTTAGAAATAAAGTCATCTAAAGCACTCCTCAAAAACTTGTCAAAGTTTGGTTGACCTTGAAAATGACCCTAAAGTCTTTCTAATTTCATGATTTCTTTATTTTTATGCAAACTTGGCTTGAGAGGGGGATGTCATTACCTCCCATGATTTCTTTAGGGAAGATTTGACCTAGTGTTTCATCTCCTAGAATTGACTTCATTTGGATCTTAGTTGGAGTTGCACATGGGATGTATCTGCATTTGGACATCACACTACACTAAGTGAATAGCAGGATGTAGTGGTTGTAAAAAGGACTAAACCTTTTTATAACTAGCCAATGTTGTGGTCACCTAATTTTTATGTTTTTCTTTTGCATCATTTGATGTGAAAGTCATTATGTAATTGATTCCCCTAGAAAGATCGAAACCTTACTAGTTTAGTAGACCCCACTTTGCCATACCTTGTTAGTTTAGACTGAAGACATTTGTTTTTTGTCATTAGCTTATTTGGTCTTGTTTTGTGTCTAAAACTACTTGTTAACCCAATGAACTTAACCAAAACACATTTTCCTCAATTTTATTGATCAAGGGAGGCATTATGATGTCCAATTGGAAAATTCACCTTTTCCTTGTTCAAATTGTTCTCAAAAACTATGTGTCATGTCATCCACTTTGGTTTAGTCAAGTTGCCCAATTGATTCTATATCTTTTACCCAATTTGTTTAAATCCTTCATTTATAATCCACATTCAAAATTGAACCTTTTCTGAGTTTTAAGGGTTGGTGTGTCAAAGTGGGTTCACCATTTATGCACTAAGCTTGTTTTAACTTGGGTTCAATTTTCCATTCAGATTGAAGGTCATTTATTAAGACTCAAAATCACATTATCATCTTGGTAGACTCAATTCATCTTATGTATCGCTCATGCTTTGAGTCCTAGAACATATTTATCCTACTGGAATCATGTGGTGACGTTATGTTGCCTATTTGGCCCTAGCTTTATACGTAGTGATTCATGTATGTTTTTACATCTTGAGTTTCTTAGTCCACTTTGTCTTCTTCATAATTCGAAGAGATTTCCTCTAAAACTTATAGGGTCAACTTGTCAAGGTTGAAAAATGTGGGCGTATCATAAATATCTAGGCTTTGGTGTACAAAATTTCACCTTAGGTCTTTGAGTTACCTTACCCTCTTCAAACCTATACAATTTCAACTTTACCAAAGGTTGAGTAAACTCGTGAACCAAATCTTCTAAATTATGTGTGGTTTCAAACCACCCTCCCTTATAGTCTCACTGGTGCCTTGGTTATTTATTTAAAAAAGAGCCAAAGCATACTTTGTTTGGTTTCCAAACATTGGTCCAAAGTTAGTCAAACACATAGAACAACTATTTTAGACATGACTCAAAGGTTCACTCATAGTGGGGCCTCTTGTGGCCTTAGTTATGAAGATGAGCAGTTTTATGATGATCAAGATAACTCCATTGTTTTTGATGATATCCCTGTAACAATAGGATCTAAAGATGATTATAATGAATATCAACCCTAAGAAGATCAAGATGGAGCCCTTCTTAGATTTATAGAATCAGATGTTAGACTACCTTCTAACTTTCCTATAGAATAATTACATACCTTAGTTAGAGAAGGAGAACAACGATGGCAAGAATAAGCTTTTGCACAAATAGACATACCTTCTTCCTATAACAAAGGAAAGGAAATATAAACAGAGTCAAAACCCAAAAATTTGGATCTTCTGGCTAAGATCAAGATAATAAGTTAATGATATGCAAATCAACTTGTTCTAGACTTAACTGACTCCCTAGTTGTTGTTGACCATTTTTGGTCTTGCAGGCCAAAATTTGGTCTCCCTTCCTTCCCTGTTGTCCTAAGTAATCAGTCTTTTGATGTATTCACCTTACTACAATTGTGTTTTTTCCTTTAAAATATACCTATTTCTATAAAGATCCAAGTGACTTGGGCCTTGTATATGTTTCAGGTTGATTTGGAGGCTTATTTCACTTTGGGCAGTTAGTTTGCACAAGCCTTTCAGCAAAGGAATATGCCAATTTCAAAGGAATATGAGTCTTTCACAAGGATCTGAAAGACAAGTAACCTTGTAGAGGGTAGTCAAGTTGCAAATAGGACCATTCAAGCAGGTTTCAAAGGGCAATTTGGACCCCAAGTGCCCTTGCGGAGGGCAGTGAGCACCTTCAAAAAAGGGAACAAGGTAAAAGGCAAAGGATTCCTTTGAATTTTCTGTCCAAAGGAAATCCAAAGGAAAAGACAAGGGATTCCTTCAAACTTTTATCCAAAGGAAATCCAAGGAAGAACCAAAGGGTGAATTCCTTCAGACAAATGCTTGAAGAAATTACTTCAAACTTTTGTCCAAAGGAATTTATCAAAGGAAAAGACTAAAAGAAAGGGTTGAGACTTTGAAGGAAAGATTTCCTTCAAGCAAAATGTCTGAAGAGATTCCTTCAGACATTTTGTTTGAAGGAATTGAGAAGATAAGGGAGCCCGAAGGAGCTCGAAGGGTAAGTGCCCTTACGAGGGAATCTCGACTATCAAAATGGGACTCTCTCCTCTTTTTTGAAAGATCACCCTCCCTTAGAGAGGGTTCATTTTGTAGAAGTCTAAAGGAATTACCAAAGGGATGATGGGTCTGAGCACATCAACCTTAACATAGTGAACTAGTCGTTGGGGTTTAACCATCCAGTGATGGGCATGCAAATGTCAAATTCAAGGTAACAAAATAGATGTTGGTTTTCAAATGATGATAGGCCTGTGGATATTAATTTTATGGTGATGAAGTAACCATTGGTTTTAAAATAGTGATAGGCTTGAAGACATCAATTTTGATGGGATGTCTCAGTCATTGAAGAGAGACCAAAGAAATAATTATTTTGGGCAAGTGCCTGAAAGAACTCAATAGCATGGACCAAAAGGAATTCAAAGGCACAAGGCCACAAGGAAACTTAGTGACCCACCAAGAAAGGAGCCTAAAGAGTCAGGAGGAGATGAAAGATAGCCCTGAGGGCTGAGTTTCTAGGAAAAGAAAAAAGCCAAGCACAGGAGTAGATAGAATAGTCCAGGAGGCATAGAAAGTGTCAGTAGAGAAGTTATTGATGTGGATGAAATAGTCTCCACCAAGTGGTCATCAAGGGGAGAATGGGCATTCAATAGAGTGGTCCATTTTTCTCCATTTTACATTAATGAGAAGATAGTTGCACAAACTTCACTGAGAAGTGGCCTTGTTATTCAAATGACAAAGTAACCCATGCTTTTGCAAGAACATTTTAGATGATTTAGGCTACAAAGTCAATACCTGTGACAAGCGACATCATAGGTCTTTCAATCCATTTCTAGAAGGATGACACTAGCATGAGCAAATTCCTCTTTCTTAGGTGTTCAACGTAGCATGGGTCACTTGTTCTTAAAGATTCCAAAAGTCTTTTTATTCATGTTATATATTATAGCCTCTTAGTTGAGAAATGTATCTCTCACTTGTGTAAGGCAAAGCCCTACCAAATTTTACCTTTGAATCAATAAGAATGCATTTTACCTCTATCTGACTGGTTATACTTTTGAGTATATTTGTGTATCAACTCTGTGTTCAGTCATTTTAGCTTGATGCTTTCATATATTGACACCAACATACCTAGTATAGCCAATACTATTTCTACAAGTCAACAAGAAGTGCTTCATCTAGAGCGTAGAGATAAAAGAGTAGTTATCTGATAATGTGTTTTATGTAGTGCATGTGGTAATTTCCTTTTCTTTGTGTCTTCATTAATCCCTCCCCTATTAAAGCACCTTATAGTCTAGTCTTTTTGTCAAATAAAGTGTCTATTTGCCCCCCTTTTGGTCTGAAATGTTGATATAGCTGAGTAGATCAAAAATCATTTGGTGCATCACCATTTAGATAGGTTTCTGTTTTGTTTATATACTTGTCCCTTTTCACCCCCCCCCCCCCCATTATTAACTATTAGTAGTCAAAGACCTCAAAGATGCATCAAAGGGAGCTAGCCCTTATCTAAAGATTCTTCCCATAGTTTTGCCAAGCCCACACAAGAGGGAAGTCTCCATTGTGCCACATGGAAGAGATAAGTCGAGCCTTATTTCAAGGGTGCAATCCATAGTGTCAACAATTTTTGGCACGCTTAGTGGGATAGATTTTTAATGCTTAGAGAAGTTCTAGGATTGGTGTTGGTCCTATTATTGCAAGAATGAACAACTAACCGAGCATCTGGTGACTCTATTTTCAAGAACATCAGTCTCTAGTCAAAGATCAAGCTGACATCCCATGCCTAAGGTCACCACAAGATCTTCTACCAAGGGTGTCCCTTTCGAATTCATTGAGCTACCATTAAACTTAGCAAGGTGATTGAGGTTTGTATGGAATCATCCCTATACAACAAGTCATTTTCCCAGACCTGCTATAAAATATACTTACACAAGAAGGCCCCGATTGAACCCATATCATCGCCATGGCTTTACCTTTTGTAGCCTTCCATGGTTAGATCCCTCTAAACCTTCTGCATTATGACCCGATCCTAGGGACAACCCTTAAGAGTGTTCATCCCTTTAATGGAGAGGGGCCTATTACCGCTATTTTGCATATCAAAAATATCACCAACCTCTATAACATTCATAATGTCACTGAAGAGAACATATCCATCAGGTTGTTGGCATTTTATTTTAAGGGTGAGGTTCTAGATTGGTATGGGACTTTGCCTATGAATTTAGTCAGCACATGGAATGAATTAGGCACTCTCTTGAAAAATAGATTTAGGGAGAAGAGTGACCACCTCTCTCTTGTTGAGCAATTAACCACCATGAAAAGAGTTCCACATGAATTCATGCAAGATTTCGATACTAGGTTTCAAAAGACATGGGATAGAATCCCCAT
Source organism: Torreya grandis (assembly GCA_037957365.1). NCBI lineage: Eukaryota > Viridiplantae > Streptophyta > Pinopsida > Cupressales > Taxaceae > Torreya > Torreya grandis. The sequence continues at coordinate 311,298 of JARHVA010008415.1, forward strand.
TTTAGTGAGGCTAACCCCAAGTTATGCTTTCCTCTATTACTTGAAAGCTTTGAATAGTGACATTGTTGTCATGATATAGTTCATGGGAGGATAAGTTTTACCTACTACTTATGAGATAGCCATAGCCACTAAAAATTGTCTTATGCAAGCAAGAAAGATAGCCCTTAGACCTCATATGCCCCTCTTTCTTAAATTTCCACCTCCAGTTCAGACTACTGCACCCACCTTAGCTCTTATGCTTGGCATAGAAAAGTTGACTACTACCTCACCCAATGACCTCCATGAATTTAAGAGCTTGTTACAAATCATGACCAATGAATTAGTGGCTCTCAAAAGGCAACAAGCTCAAAACTATCAGTTGAATCAGGGGTACCAACAATTTGAACAAACAACTAGACCCCCTTTTCAAAATTATAATCAAGGACAGGGTTAGTTTGCACAAGCCAGACCATATCAAGGTTATAATTTAGGCACTCCATCATCCAAATCTCTTGTTCCCACTCAAAATAATTTGGTATAGGAACAACCTAATTTCCCACCCCTGGGATATGGTCAAGAACAGGTTGCTTATACAAATGAGTTGCCAAATCAATATGTGAACACGCAAGACAACTAAATAGCCTAGCTCCCAAGTGTTGAGGCATCAATACAACCTAGAATGGAAAATAGGTAGGCTCAATCTGATTTAACTCTCATGAATCACTTGGAATATGAATTCTATGTAGTGAATTATGTGGGTAGCATGAACAACCAAGGTGATTGTGTTACAGCCAACACTAGGTCTAAAAGGACAGCTATGGAAGAAGCTCAGGCAACTGCCCAAATTTTTGTAGCATCTTATTCATCACATGTGAACCAAAAATTTCCAAATTATAGGCCACCAATTGCATCCTTAGCTCCTCAGCTTGCGCCCTCAGCTCCTCAACTTGCGCCTTAGGCTACAAGTGCCCCCAAAGAAAATTTAAAATGGAGAAACCCTCATATCAATGTGGTAGACCATATGAAAAATTTGCACATGAATATCTCTTTGTGGGATTCATTAGCAATGCTAGGACAAAAGGACATACTCCAGAAGGAATTACATGAGCTAAATGAGCAAGCTATCCTAGAAAAGGTTGATAATGTTTTGATCATGAATGGGCACCCTTCCATGGTAGGCCAAGCAAAGAAGGTTGAAAAGGTTCCTCCTTTCTACCTATCCTTAGTCATTGGAGATTTCTTGGTTCATAATTGCATTATTGATAATGGGGCAAGCACCTCAGTAATTCCCAAATGTATAGCAGATAAGCTAGGACTTAAATACAAGGAGATAACTAAGGGAGTCATGTAGCTAGATGGATCACCAGCTAAGACACTAGGATTGGTACGAGGCTTGAATCTAACACTGCATGCCTATCTAACCTTCTCAGTTCCCCATGACATTGTAGTGGTAATTGTTCCTCCCTACTTTGCTATCTACTTATCTAGGGATTTCACATCTAAAATAGGTAGGTACCTAGCAGCAAACTGGTCTTACATGGTTTTTAGAACCAAATATGGGACTAAGGTCAATATTGAGTCAGAGCCAATCCATAGAGATCATCTGGAGCCATAGTCACTCAAAGTGGTGAATTTTAGCTATGCCATCATTGATGAAGAATAATTCTAAATAGACCAATCTCTACCCTCTTCCCTTGAAGGAGTTGTTGACCTACTCTTAGATGAATGGGGAAGTGACAACTTTGAACATGACCCATACAAGTTCATAAAAGAGGCAGGTCTTGGAATATATTACATGCATGAAGAGGGTACTTTTGTGCCAAATTTGTTGAAGGCAAACTAAGAGAGCTTGACTTTATGGCAACTCTTCTTTGATGGCTCAAGAAGAAAATTGAGAGTTGGTGGTGGATTAGTGTTAATTTTCAACTTTTAGATTCTAATTTTCCTACACTTGAAATGTTTTAGAATATGATTCCCTCATTCATGGTTTAGAGTGGGCAAGGAAAAGTATAATTAAAAAACTACAAGTTTTTGGAGACAGTGAGTTAATCATAAATTAGGTGAGAGGCCAAAATTTGACAAAGAATTCCTTAAGTCTTAAAAGCATAGGGTGTGGGACTTAGTGGAGAGTTTCCTTACTTTCAATGTTAATTCCATTCCAAGAGATCAAAATAAGTAGGCAGATAGACTAGCAGCAGTCAATGCCTAGTTTGATATTCCCAAGGAGATAGGTTGAGACAGCAATCCATGCCATTAAAAGTGGTAATCAAACCTTTTGTGCCTGATAACATCACCAATTGGTAGGTGTTTGATAGTGATTAGTAGATAACACTCTTGTTGTAGGAGGAGGTGGAGTTTGCTTCTAAGAATCAAGCCAAGCTATAGCAGTAGTATGGTGGCTAGATTATTTAGCTGAAGAACAACAAACTTCCTAAAGGCTTGGTCACTCTCGAAAGCATCTTCAACAAGGATGACCGACTGAAAAATGATAAATCAAGCATCAAAATTGAGAAAGAAAACTAAGAAAAGGTTGAAATATTCAAGAATAGGTTATTTTCACTTGGGAAGTTAGGTACAGATGATGAAAGGCATGCTTTCATTTTTCTATGTCAAGAGTTCACTGATGTTTTTACTTGGGAGTATAGCGACTAGAAGGGTTTTGACCCTAGCTTGACCCAACACACCATTGAGCTAGAGGAAGGTGCTAAACCCATCAAACAAAGACAAAGGCCTATTAATCCAAAGATTGAGCCTCTCATGTGAAAGGAACTCACTAAGCTGATTGAGTTTAGGATCATATTTCTTATTAAACACTCTTCTTAGCTAGCCAATCTAGTCCCTATTAGGAAAAAGAATGGGGAGATCAGACTATGTGTGGATTTCAGAGACCTAAATAGAATCTCATTGAAAGATCATTATCCTCTCCCAAGTATGGATCAAATCCTTCAAATGGTGATAGGCAATGAATTTTTCTCCCTTTTGGATGGGTATTCAGGGTACAATCAAATTTTAGTGCAAGACTGTGATCAGTACAAGACAACCTTCACTACCAAGTGGGGAATGTTTGCTTACCAAAAAATGTCATTTCGACTGTCAAATGTTGGAGCTACGTTTCAGCGATCCATGGACATGGCTTTCCAGGGCTTATTAAATAAAATTGTACTAGTTTATCTTGACGATGTGACAGTGTTCTCTAAGGAGGTAGGCCAACATCTAGAACACCTGAAGCAAATCTTTGAGAGGTGTAGAGAGTTTGGTATCTCTCTCAACCCAAATAAATGTGTGTTCACTATCCATGAAGGTAAACTCCTTGGCCATGTTTTTTCAAAAGAGGGTTTGACCATTGATCTAGAAAGAGTCTATGCCATCCTAGCGTTGTCCTTACCTAAGCACAAGAAAGGTCTACAAAGTTTCTTCGATAGAATAAATTTTATTAAGAGATTTATCCCAAAATTTTTTGAGATAGTCAAGCCACTAACCTCCATGCTGAAGAAAGATGATTAGTTCACATGAACAACACAAAGGAAGGATAGTTTTGAAGGGATCAAACAGGCTATCACCTAGGCTTCTACCTTGACCAGTCCTGATTTCTCCAAGGATTTCAACCTTTACACCTTTGGGAATGAAGAGGTAATCTCTGCCATGCTTACCCAAGAAAATGATGAAAACCTTGAATAGCTGCTTCCATTCTTTAGCCAGGGTCTAAAAGGTTTTGAAATTAGGTATACATATGTTGAAAAGTAAGTCCTTACGATCATACGAAGCTTGAAGAAATTTAGACATATGCTATCAAATAGCAAGGTTCATCTCATGGTGCCGCATCCCAGCGTCAAAGATTTCTTGATCAGTCATGATCTAAATGAAAAGAGAGTAGGATGGATCACCAAAGTAATGGACTATGGCATGAATATCAAAACCACCAAGCTGGTAAGGGGGAAAGGCATATGTGAACACCTTGTTACAGAAATTAAAAAATAGAAAGAGGACATCTTGCTACTCCATGATGAAGCTACAATATAAGAACTAGTAGTCATGAGAGACTGGGCATCAGACATGACACGTTTCCTTCTCACTAGTGAGTGCCCATAGGGCCTTAATAGGACTAAGAGGAGGTATTTTAGACTCCAATCTCTCCCTTATGTCCTAATCAATAGGGTGCTATTTAGAAGGGATTTTTTAGGAGTACTCTTGAGGTGCATAAACTCAAGTTAGGTCGATAGGGTAGTATTTGAGTTTCATGATGGGCCAGCTGGTGGTTACTTTGATCCTAAGACTAGAGCTGTAAGGATTATGAGGGCTAGTTAATTCTATCCCACTTTATTTAGAGACACCCATACCTAGGTATGAAAGTGCTAGAAGTGTGCCCTCTTTGATAGAAAGCAATGGCTATCTATAATGCTTCTACAACATATTCAAGTAGAATAGCCATTCATGCAATGGGGCTTAGACTTCATAGGGATGATCAACCCTCCTTCCAGTGCTAGCCACAAATGGATCTTTACTACTACAGACTACTTCATGAGATGGGTAGAATCTATTATTTTGAAATAAGCTAATGAAAGTGTAGTCCTGGACTTTTACAAAGGCATGGTGACAAGGTTTGGAGTCCTAACTACCATCATCTCAGATAATGCATTGGCTTTCTTGGGAACCAAAACAAGTGAGTGGGCATTATGATACAGCATCTACCTTATCACTTCTTCCAATTACTACCCATAGGTAAATGGGCTAGCTGAGTCCAATAACAAGAATCTAATCAAAATCATCAGAAGGACAATGGAGAAATATCAAAGAACTTGGCACACCAAGCTAAAAATAGCCCTATGGGCAGACAAGGTCACTCCTAAAATAGTAGTTGGTAATTCACCATACATGTTTATGTATGGAAGGGAAGTTAGACTTCTTATTTTGCTTGAATTACCAGCCTTAGATCTTGCTCACCGACTACAATTAGAAGAAGGTGACAGCATGGGGGTCAGGCTTTGTGACTTGATGGAGCTTCAGGAGACAAGAGACCAAGCCATGGTTTCTATGACCAGCTGTCAGCAGTAAATAAAGAATCATTTTGATAAGAAGTCCTCATCAAAAGGCTTTTTAGAAGGTGACATTGTCTTAAAATGGGATGAGGACCAAGCTAAGCCTATAAAACACACAAAGTTTAATGCTTTATGGAGTGGTCTGTATATCATCACTCAGTGCAAGCATCATAATGCATTCCAACTCTCCAGGTTAGATGGTGAGTAACTATATATCCCAATTAATGGGATATATCTTAAGCATTGTCACTAAGCCTTCTCTCATTATGTACATATTTTCCCTAAGTGCTTTTAGTGCATGTTCATAGTTTTTTTTAGCATTGTGTGTGTTTTGTTTACTGTTTGGGGGTAAAGGCTTCAGGTTGATTCTTTAGTATCTCAAGGTTATCATCAACCTTTTGGGCCATATTTTGACTCTGTACCCAACAGACTTGTAAGCCATTGGTTTTATTAAGCATAGCAGGCATGCTTCCCCTAAGAATCACCAAATTTTTTGACCATTTTTGGTCCTGTAGGACATAATTCGGTCTCCCTTCCATCCCTACTGTCATGAGCAATCAGTCTTTTGATGTATTCACCTTACTGCAATTGTGTTTTTTCTTTTATAATAGACCTATTTATATAACGAGCCAAGTGACTTGGGCCTTGTAGATGTTTCAGGTTGATCAAGAGGCTTATTTCACTTTGGGCAGTTAGTTTGCACAAGCCTTTCAGCAAAGGAATGGGCTAGTTTCAAAGGAATATGAGTCTTTCACAAGGATCTGAAGGATAAGTGCCCTTGTAGAGGGTAGTGAGTACCTTCAAAAAAGGGAACAAGGCAAAAGGCAAAGGAAAAGACAAGGGATTCCTTCAGACTTTTGTTTGAACGAAATCCAAGGAAGAACTAAGGGTGAATTCCTTCAGACAAAGTGCCTGAAGGAATTCCTTTGGACATTTTGTTCGAAGAAATTCACAAGGAAGAAACCAATGGAAAATTTATTTGAATAAATACCCAAAGGAATTCCTTCAGACTTTTGTCAAAAATAATTTATCAAAGGAAAAGATTGAAAGAAAGGACCAAGACTATGAAGGAAAGATTTTCTTTGAGCAAAATGTCTGAAGGAATTCCTTCGAACATTTTATTTGAAGGAATTGAGAAGACAAGGGAGCCCAAAGGGCAAGTGCCCTTGGGGGGGAACTCTCAGCTACTAAAATGGGACTCTCTTCTCTTTTCCAAAAGATCACCCTCCCTTTGGGAGGGTTTATTTTACAAAAGGCTAAAGGAATTACCAAAGGGATGACGGGCTTGAGCACGTCAACCTTAACATAGTGAACTAGTTGTTGGAGTTTAAACATCTGATGATGGGTTCATGAACATCAAATTCAAGGTAGCAAAATAGTTGGTTTTTAAATGATGATAGGCCTGTAGATGTCAATTTTATGGTGATGAAGTAGCCATTGGTTTTGGAATAGTGACAGGCCCATAGACGTCAATTTTGATAGGATGCATCAGCCATTGAAGAGAGACCAAAGAGATAATTCCTTTGGGCAAGTACTCGAAATAACTCAATAGCATGGACCCAAAGGAATTCAAAGGCATAAGGCCATAAGGAAACTAATTGACCCATCAAGAAAGGATCTTGAAGAGATAAAAGGAGATGAAAGATAGCCCTGAGGGCCGAGTTGCCAGGAAAAGACAAAAGCCAAGCATAGGAGTAGATAGAATAGTCTAGGTGGCATAGAAAGCATTGATAGAGAAGTTATTGTTGTGGATGAAATAGTCTCCACCAAGTGGTTGTCAAGGGGAGCACGGGCATTCAATAGAGTGGTCCATTTTTCTCCATTTTATATTAATGAGTAGACAGTTGCACAAACTTCATTGAGAAGTGGCCTTGTTATTCAACTAACAAAGCAACCCATGCTTTTTCAAGAACATTTAAGATGATTTTAGCTGCAAAGTCAATACTTATGGCAAGCGACATCATGGTTCTTTTAGGTCATTTCTAGAAGGATGACACCAGCATGAGTAAATTCCTCTTTCCTAGGTGTTTAATGTAGCATAGGCTGCTTGTTCTTAAAGGTTCCAAAAGTCTTTTTATTCATGCTATATATTGTAGCCTCTCAGTTGAGAAATGTATCTCTCACTTGTGTAAGGTAAAGCCCTACAAAATTTTACCTTTGAATCAATAAGAATGCATTTTACCTCTATCTGACTGGTTATACTTTTGAGTATGTATGTGTATCAACTATATGTTCAGTCATTTTAGCTTGATGCTTTCATAGATTGACACCAACATACCTAGTGTAGCCAAGACTAATTTTGCAAGTCAACAGGAAGGGGTTCATCTAGAGCATAGAGACAAAAGAGTATTTATTTGATAGTGTGTTTTTTTTAGCACCTATGGTAAGTTCCTTTTCTTTGTGTATTCATTAATCCCTCCCCTATTAAAGTACCCTACAATTTGGTCTTTTTGTCAGATAAAGTGTCTATTTGCCCCCCTTTTGATCTGAAGTGTTGATATAGCTGAGTAGATCAAAAATCATTTGGTGCATCACCATTTAGATAGGTTTATGTTTTGGTTATATACTTCTCCTTTTTCACCCCCCCCCCTTATTAACAAGTAGCAGTCAAAGACCTCCAAGATGCATCAAAGGGAGCTAGCCCTTATCTAGAGATTATTCCCTCAATTTTACCAAGCCCACATCAAGAGGGAAGTCTCCATTGTGCCACGTATAAGAGAGAAGCCGAGCCTTCTTTCAAGGTTGAAATCCATAGCATCAATAGTTGCCACTTTAATTCACAATAATGCTTCAAAAGAACAAGTAAATGTGGTTGAAAGTACATAAAAAATATTGGATGAGGACATTATCATAGTGGATTAAGGTAATCTAAATGAATAGTTAAAGTCACAAGAGACCTTACAAAGTGTTCCATTGACACAAAACATACATTATTTAATCATAAAGAACCTCTTGTCACTTTACAAACTCAAAAACCCAAACATTCATTTTGAATTGAGGAAATCCCTCAAGACAATTTGGCTAGTTCTTTTCAACCAACCCAAAAATTGGTAAATAAACATAGAAATTTCCAAAATCAACAAAGGTACATGACATGTACCAATGAATTAGAAGAAAAGAGTGATCCAGAGCACTAAATGGAAAAATTATCATTTTGACTAAAAATGATCTGATCAAAGTTAGTTGTTCCATAAAATGCAATTCCCTATTTAGGGGTACTTTGGCTTAAACTAGCACTTGTAAGTGACTAGTTCAAACCTTTTAGGGCATTTTATGGATTTTGGCCTAAAATGTGCATTTGAGTGAAATTTGAGTAAGATTGACAATTTCAACACAAATGGTTTTAGGAATTGGATGTCTACACCAAAAGCTAAATGAAAAATCTCTTTTTTTGCAAAGTATTTTACTTATTCATTCTTTTGGAGAACAAATGAAAGATGATTTATTTCGGGCCTATTTCAATTTATTTTCCTTTTACAAAAATTGAGAGAACAATTTCCCTGAAGGAATTCTTTCTCCTTTCAGCTAAGTGTTCTTTTTAGTTAAGTGTTCTCTCTTCAGGTGTTTTGTCTCAGTTTCTTTCATTCAAGTGTTGGAAAATCTTCAAGAAAATTATTCTGAAAGAATTGTTCCAAGCAAAAGTTTTGAAAGATATCTTTTAAAGTGACGTGGCTAAAACCAAAACTCCAAATGATCATTTCAAGATTTTTGAAGGGATTTTTTCCTTAAAGAAAGTCCTTTTCAATAAACCTGAAGGGCTCTTTCCCTTTGGGAAGGTTCATTTTCAAAGAACCAAAGGGTACCTTACCTTCGAAAAGGGACCATTTCAGATAAACCAAAGGGTGATTTTCAATTCTTCTAAAAGGCTTTTCAAAATTTTGAAGGGCACTTTCTCAGCATCAGCAGGGCACTTTGCATATTCCTAAAGGGTCTTTTCCTTTTGGAAAAGATAAAGAGATGATTCTTGTAGACAATTTATCCATGGGTAATGGTGCAAAGACAAAGAGCTAGGAGAGATCCGAAGGACCAATTCCTAAGGACAAATTATCCATGAGAAAGTGATAAACAAAAGTTTGAGAAAAAAAGAGCCTTAAAGGATGTCAAAGACAATGCCTGAAATGAAAGTCTAAATAAATTTATGATGGGCTCACAAACATCAAGTTTGAGCCCTTGTAAGTAGCTATTGGCATTTAATAGACCAAAAAGAGTTGTGCAACCTATGGACTCACATCAACATAAATAAGATAAATTTAGGAAAACTAATTTACTTAGATTGGTTTTCCATCTATAAGGAAGATCTGGTATATTTATCAAGGTAAGAGTTGGTAGGTGAAGTTAATGGGGAGTCCTCATCCTTCAACATGTCCATCATCTCTGACAACAATCGACAAATGTAGAAGCAGTATGGCTTAGCCAGGTTTATAGATGTAAGAATTTTTATCCTCATATGTAAGTAGACAAGTGGAAGATGGTGTGGAGATGAAAGATAAAGATCAAGCAATTAGAAAAGATAGCTTAGGAATTTAAGATGTTCCTATACTTTTCCTTCTTAGTGGACCATGACATCGTCATCCTCAGTGATTTTTGTCTTCTAGTGCGTTTCTTAACCAATGAGAGGGCTGGAAGACTTTTGGAGCTAATGGTAGTTATTTTTTTGGAGAAGGATTAGTTCTAATTAACCCAAGTGTGGGTGATAATTCATGGAGGGTGGTTGGATCTCATTTATTGATTTTTATTTGCTCGCCTCTTATCTTTGGGTCTTCCCCTTTTCTATATATGTCTCGATTCTTTTCAAAAGAAGATATCCTCATTTGACAAGGAAGGACCCTGTCAAAATTTGTAAGAAAGACATTTTGAAGCAATAAAGATTATTTTTACCTATCTCTTGTCTCAAAATCATGTTTAGCAAGCTTGTGCATGATGGCCTTATGAAGAAGTGTTCTTACATGTCCCTTGTCCTTCCTCCTTACCTATTTTTAGGTATTTTAAAGTTAGTTGTAGGTCTAAACTTGAGCTCTTTTTGCCATTAATGGATGTTTGGTGTGAATTTCAAAAATCCCTCTCTACTTCATATATGGTTTAGTGAGCCTAGTTTATGAAACACGGATGCAAATTAACTAGTTGTGAGGTTGTGTAAGCAAAATTATCTTATGTTGAATTAGTGTTTATTTCATGCTTATGTGGGTCACTCCCTATTTGGTGCATCACCTTTTTTAGTTCATTTTTCCCTTTTTATGTTATCTTTCTCTCACTTTTCCTTGGTCAATAATAGGTTTTAGTGTGTGGGAACAGCTGAACTGAAGCATCTGAGGAGCTAGCCTCATTAAAAATCCTAGAGGTTCAGCCTCACTATAGGATACCCACAACCTGAGGTTGCTCCAATTTTGTAGTTGGGAGTGAGAGAGCCTAAAAAACTCTCCCATAAGGGTGCAATTCCATGCTAAATTTTTTTTTGGCATGCCTAGTGGGACCTTTTCAAGAAATATTGGTCAAGTTTGATGTTGGTTTGATCAATTTGTAATGGTTATAGCTTTCATATTTCAATATCTGGTAACTCCAAATAATATTCAACAATATGGTGGTGAAATAGTAACTATCTTTCATGCCAAAGTGGACTACAAGATTGAATTCTGAAGGTATTCCTTTTGAATTTGTTGAATTACCTTTAAACTCAGCAAGAAGGTTAAGGTTCGCCCATACTCACCCATATGTAAGAAACTACTTTCCTAAACCATTCATAAGGTATACCTATGTGAGAATATCCTTGTTATCCCCTCTTGCTACCATGATTCTCCAAAGAGCTTTTGTGGGTTTCAGTGGCCAAAATCATTTGAATTTTCCAAAATATGACCCTATGCTAGTAGTAGCCCTCAAATTCATCTCATATTTCATGGGAGACCAAGTTGTAACTCCTATTGAACACATCACAAGCATAGCCAATTTTTGCAATATTCATAATGTCATAGTAGAAAATGTATCTATAAAGCTATTGGTTGTATCTTTCAAGGGAAAGGCATTAGATTGGTATAGAGGTCTAGTTCCTAACTCGATTCAATCATGGGATCAGTTGGGAATAACCTTATGCAAGAGGTTTACAGATAAGAGTGACCATTTATCACTAGCAGATCAACTTACCACAATCAAAAGATCCCACCATGAAGTCATGCAAGACTTCAATATGATATTTCAAAAATCTTGGGATAAAATTCTAGTTGTTGTTAGACCATCCCCAAACTTTGCCTTCTTATATTATTTAAAGGCTCTAAATAATGACATAGTTATGATGATCCAATCCATAGGATGGGACATTTTTCCAGGTGCTTATGATGTGGCTATCAAAGCTGAAAATTGTCTAGTCCAGGCTGGCAAGCTTACTCCTAGACCCCTAATGCCCTTTTTTCTTGAGATCAAACCATCTCCTATAGTTTTCCCCCAACTTGATGTTATCATTCCAACTCTAACTATTATTTTTGTACCTTCACCAAAGCAAGAGAAGGCCTCCACTATTGGATCCAACAACTCTCAAGAGTAAAAGAACTAATTAGAACTAAAGAGCATGATCCAATCCTTAGGAAATGATGTGGTTAATGTAAAGAGGTATCAAGCTTACAACAAGCCATATCATCCTCAACAATAGCATTATCAATCAAATAGGCCACCCTACAAAGGAGGTTTCCAAGGACAGGGGTAGCCTAATTATGCTAGATAGCACAATTATAATCCAAATGCTACAGGGCCTTCCAATTCTTTGGTTCTTGTTCAAAAAAATATAGCTCAAGAGATTGAAGGGATAATGCCTTGGAATTAGTCTTTTGGGAAATCCATTGTCCCAATGAATGGTTCTAACTAGGCTTTCAATGACCAATGGTAGCAGGCTATTGTTTATAGGTATAATCAAGCTCTTATGACGCAAAGCATGGAGATACCCATGATGACAAAGCTAGAGTAGCCTCCATAAGAACAAGGACGAGATCAATTATCAAACCAATCAAAAGTTATAATGGTTATTAGTGATCAAGAAGAGTGTTATGCATCCAATCAGCAAGCCATCACTGGTCTGACTCACATCCCAGTCTCAACAAACACAAGATTCAAAAGAAGAAATATGGGGGATAACCAGGAGGTATTCAAAGAGCCTCCTATCACCACTCCTTCATTGACAAAGCTAGTAGTAGTGACTCCCAAGGCACAAGCAAAAGTTAGCAATACACCAATCAACATTGTTGAGTAAATGAAGAAATCCAATATGAACGTACCAATATGGGACATGCTTTCCATGCTCGATCAAGTGGATATCCTTTAGGAAGGCTTGTCTAAGATAAGTGTTATAATAACTAAAAGTAGACAACCAAGCAAAGAAATTGAGGTCCTCACTAATGAAACCCAAGGTTCTATGGGAGAAGGGTCAGGTAAGGTGGTCAAGCCTCCTCTGTTCTATATTTCATTAATCATTAGTGATTCCTTAGTGCATAATTGCTTAGTAAATAGTGGAGCTAGCACTTTAGTAATGCCAAAATCAATAACAAACTAGCTTGGTTTAAAGTATGAACCCTAATCCAAGGGAGTTTTATAGCTTGATGGATCTTTCACTAAACTAGCTAGTATTATCAAAGGTCTCAGCCTGACCCCGCATGTTTGTCCTAGTGTTTCAGTGGCTCAATATGTGTTGATTTTAAAGGTGCCTCCTTATTTTACTCTATGTTTATCTAGATAATTCACAACAAAGATAATAGGCTATCTCACAACAGATTGGTCATACATTGCATTGAGAACTAGGTACATGACTAAGGTATTAATCAAGGCTAAACCCATGGCACACTTTCACATTGAACCCCATCAACCAAATAGCATAAACCTCAATTGTACTATCTTTGATGAGGATAAAATTACAATTGGTCAAGAGCTTAACACTTGTCCTGAAGAAATTTTAGATTTATTCTTGGATGAGCTATGGGGGATAATCAATTTCTCAACCCTTTGGAAGGAGTTAAAAAAAGAGACATGGGTGTTTATTTGCTACATGAAGAAAATCAACTCATGTCTTCCCTCACTGGACCTAAATATGACCTCAATGGTATGTGGAAGTTGTGCTTTGATGGTTTAAGGAGCAAGAATGGAGTAGGTGTAGGGGCAGGTTTCCCCTTCAGATGATGAGTTTTTCTCTTCTTATAGGTTCTATTCTAGTTGATCTTCAAACATGATAGAATATGAAGGCTTAATCCATGGCTTGTAATGGACCAATAAAAGAGGAATCAAGCAGTTACAAACATATGAGGACAGTGAGCTTATAGTAAACTAAGTCAGGGGCCTAAAAATTATGAAGAATCCTTTAATGAGGTCCTACAAAAATAGGGTGTGGGACCTAATTGAAGATTTCAAATCCTTTGACATTCAAACTATGCCAAGGAACTAAAATTAGCATGCTGACAGGTTGATAGCTATGGGGGCTCAGTTCAACATCCCAAGTAAGCTAAAAGAAGCCAAGGTTCAGCCACATGTCAAGGTGGTGGTGAGGCTATCAGTGCTAGACAAGGAGGCCCATCGACAAGTTTTTGAAAATGACAAAGAAATTGCTTGTTTCTTACAGTAAGAAGCCAAGTTCTCCTTTGCCAACAAGAGAAGTTTTAATGCCAGTATGATGATCAAATCATTCAACTGAAATCTAACAAGCTCCCTAAAGAGTTGGTCACCCTTGAAGTCCTTTTCCATGAGGGAGACCATATGAGGAAAGACAAGGTAGTAATGTCAATTGATGAAGAAAACTATGAGAGAGTCCTCATCTTCAAGGATAAGCTTGGGAAGGTAAGTAGTAAATCTAAAAGGCACGTCTTCATTGAAATTTGTAAAGACTTTTTAGACATTTTTGTTTGGGAGTACAGCGATCTGAGAGGCTTTGATCCAAATTTAGCCTAGCATACTTTAGAGATGGAGGCTAATACTAAGCCTGTGAGGTAAAAGTAGAGACCTGTCAACCCCAAAATTAAAGAACTTATGACGAAAGAACTAACCAAGTTGATTGAATCCAAGATTATCTTTCCCATCAAACACTCATCATGGGTAGCCAATTTGGTGCATGTAAGGAAGAAGAATGGTGAGATATATTTGTGTGTTGACTTTAGAGATCTAATCAGGGTCTCCTTAAAGGACCATTACCCTCTACCATCCATGAAGAAGCTTCTTCAAATGGTTGCAGGTTTGGAACATTTTTCTCTTTTGGATGGGTACTCAGGATACAACCAGGTGTTGGTGAAAGAGCAAGATCAATACAAGACTACCTTCACCACCAAGTGGGGCATGTATGCTTATCATAAAATTCCTTTTGCCTTATCAAATGCTAGGGCCACTTTTTAAAGGGTAATAGACATGGCTTTCTAAGGGCTGCTAAATCAAATGGTGCTGGTCTACTTGGATGACATCATAGTTTTCTCCAAAGATGCCAATGAGCACATGGACCACTTGAGGTTAATCTTTGAGAGATGTAGAGAGTATGGGATCTCTTTGAATCCCAAGAAAAATGTGTTTGTTGTACATGAAGGTAAGTTGTTGGGCCATGTTATTTCAAAATAAGGATTAGATATTGACTTGATAGAATGAGTGTCATCTGGGCTTTATCCTTACCCAAGCTTAAGAAGGGACTCCAAAGTTTCTTTGGGAAAATAAACTTTGTGAGGAGGTTTATACCTAGTTTTGCAAAATTGGCCAAACTCATCACTACTATGATTAAGAAGAACCAAGCGTTCACTTGGTCAAATGAAGGTAAATCAACATTTGAGTCTATCAAATAGGCCATTGCCCAAGCACCCACACTCATGGACCCCGATTTCTCAAAATATTTCTTATTGTATGCCTTTGCCAATATTGATAATATATCAGTGATGTTAATGCAAAATAAAAATGGACTTAAACAACCAATAACTTTTTTTAGTCAAGGGTTGGAAGGATATGAGGTGAGGTATACTTTCATAGAAAAATAAGTCCTTGCAGTGGTAATAAGCCTTAAAAGGTTCAGGTCCATGCTCTCCAATAGCAAAATATATATTATGGTGTATCATCCTAGAGTGAGACATTTCCTTCTTAATAAAGACTTGAATGAAAAGAGGGATGGTTGGATTACCAAGGTCATGGAGCATGATGTAGAGATCAAGGTCACTAAGCTAGTGAGAGGCAAAGGTTTGTGTGAGCACATGGTTGATAACCTTAATGAAAATAAAGAGGTTATTTTGGTAACAAAAGAGAACTCATAGATGGATGCACTCCTACCTCACACTAGTTGGCTCCAAGATATGACATGTTTCTTGATGACAGGTGAGTTCCCACAAGGTATGCATAGAGCAAAAAGAAGGTATTTCAGACTTTAGTCCATACTTTATGCATTGGTTGGTGAGGTTATATCCAAAAAGGATATCAATGGAGTGCTCCTAAGATGCATAAATGGTAACTAGGTGACCAAGCTTTTAGAGCATTTCCATGATGGACCTGTGAGAGGACATTTTGCTACAAGGACCACAATAGCAAAGATAATGAGGGCTGGTTATTATTAGCCCAACCTCTTTAAAGATGATTATGCATGGGTGAGAAAGTGTCAGAAGTGTGCTCTCTTTGTGGGTAAGCAAAGATTGGTAGCCCTTCCTCTCAACCAAATTTAGGTAGAGTAACCCTTCATGCAATGGGGGCTAGATTTCATAGGAATGATCAACCCTCCATCAAGTGCAGGGCATAAGTGGGTGCTTACTACAACTGACTACTTCACTAGGTGGGTGGAAGCCATTACACTAATAGAAGATAATGAAAGTGTAGTCTTAGACTTCTATGACAACATCATGACTAGGTTTGGTGTTTCATCTACTATCATCTCTGATAATGCACTAGCATTCCTCAATCTAAAAATATGTAAATGGGCTCTCAAGATGGGCATCTACCTCAGCACCTCTTCCAACTATTATCTTCAAGGAAATGGATTGGCTGAGTCCATAAATAAAAATTTGATAAGAATCATCAGGAGAACCATGGAAGAGAACTAGAGTAAATGACACACTAAACTAAAGACAACCTTGTGTGTTGACAGGGTGACTCCTAAAGCTATCATTAGCAATTCTCCATATGTTTTGGTATATAGAAGGGAGGCCAAGTTGCTCATTTCCCTTGAGCTTCCTGCATTAGATATTGCCCATCAACTGGAACTGTTGGAAGATGAGCCCATGAATGTGAGGTTGGAAGAACTCATGGAGCTTGAATAAACAAGAGACCTTGCAATGAAGACACTAGAGTCACATCAAACCCAAGTCAAGAAAGATTTTTAAAAGAGAGCCATAGCAAGGCACTATCATTCCTCGATCTGAACATGAGTGAATGGGGTCTCAAGATGGGCATCTACCTCAGCACCTCTTCCAATTATTATCTTCAAGGAAATGGATTGGCTGATTCCACAAATAAAAATTTGCTAAGAATCATCAGGAGAACCATGGAAGAGAACTAGAGGACATGACACACTAAACTAAAGATAGCCTTGTGGGTTGATAGGGTGACTCCTAAAGTTGTCATTAGAAATTCTCCATATTTTTTAGTATATGGAAGGGAGGCCAAGTTGACAATTTCCCTCGAGCTTCTTGCATTAGAGCTTGCCCATCAGCTAGAGCTATTGGAAGATGAGCCCATGAATGTGAGCTTGGAAGAACTCATGGAGCTTGAAGAAACATGAGACCTTGCAATGAAGACACTAGAGTCACATCAAGCCCAAGTCAAGAAATATTTTGACAAGAAAGCCATAGCAAGGGACTTTAGAGAATGGGATCTAGTCCTCAAATGGGATTCCAATAAGGCCAAGATAGGAAATCATACCAAATTTGACAGCATGTGGAGTGGTCCTTATTTGATCCACGGATGCAAACAACATAATGCTTTCCAACTGGCCCAACTGGATGGAGAGGTACTACCCATCTGAGTCAAAGGGATTCATCTAAATCCATGTTATTAGAAGAGTTTTCAACCATTGTATATATTGTACATTTTGTATATCTTTTCATGTTTTTCTCTAAGTGCCCTATGCACATCCTTTTCAATTGTGTTTTTCCCTTCTCTAAGTGCTTTGGGCATAGTTTTGTTTTGTTTTCATTGTCCTTATTGCTTCAAATGGAGGTCCCGATTCAGTGAAAAAGTGACTTGACTCCATGCCCAATAGATGGGTTTGACAAGGCAACATGGTCTAAGTTATCTTACATTGACAGGCATGCAACCCCTGTGAGCCACCAAAGATGTTGGCCATTTTTTGGCCCACATATGAAGCTCTTGCATGGTTTGATGAAACATTGGGTCAAAGTCTTAGAAATGAATCCGACAACAGTGTTCAATGTTAGGCTTGTAATCCAAAAGCTAAATGAAAAATCTCGTTTTTGGTTAAGTTTTTTACTTGTTCATTCTTTTAGAGAACAAGTGGAAGTTGATTTCTTTCGGGCCTATTTTGGTTTATTTTCCTTTTAGGAAAATTGTGTGGACAATTTCCTTGAAGGAATTATTTCTCCTTTTAGCTAAGTGTTCCTTTTAGTTAAGCGTTCTCTCTTCGAGAGTTTTGTCTTGGGTTTTTTTGTTCAAGTGTCAGAAAATCTTTGATAAAATTGTTCTGAAAGAATTGTTCCAAGTAAAAGTTATGAAAGATATCTCTTAAAGCGACGTGGCCAAAATAAAAACTCTAAATGATCATTTCAATATTTCTGAAGGGATATTTCTCTTTGGGAATGTCCTTTTCAATAAACCTGAGGGGATCTTTCTCTTTGGGAAGGTTCATTTTCAAAGATCTAAAGGGTACATTACCTTCAGAAAGGGACCATTTCAGATAAATCAAAGGGTGCTTTTCAATTCTTCTAAAAGGCTTTTTCAAAATGCCGAAGGGCACTTTCTCAACATCAACAAGGCACTTAGCATATTCTTGAAGGGTCTTTTCCTTTCAGAAAAGATAAAGAGATGATTCTCATGGATAATTTGCCCATGGGAAATGGTGCAAAGACAAAGAGATAGGAGAGAGCCGAAGGACCAATTCCTTCAGACAAATTGTCCATGGGAAAGTGATAAACAAAACCCTAAGAAAAAAAGAGCTTAAAGGGATGTAGAAGATAATGCTTAAAACAAAAGTTCAAAGAAATTGATGATGGGCCTGCAAATGTCAAGTTTGAGCCCTTGCAAGTAGTCGTTGGTGTTTAAAAGACCAAAAGGAGTTGCATAACCTATGGACTCACACTGACATAAATAAGATAAATTTAGGAATACCAAAGTCCTTAGATTGGTTTTCCATCTATAGGGAAGATCTGATATGATTTTCAAGGCAAAAGCTAGTAGGTGAAGTTAATGGGGAGTCCTCATCCTTCAGCATGGCCATCATCTTTGACAAACAGTTGACAAATGTAGAAGCAACATGGCTTAGTCAGGTTTATAAATGTAAGAATTTTTATCCTCGTATGTAAGCAGATAAGTGGAAGATGGCATGGAGATGAAAAATAAAGATCAAGAAATTAGAAAAGATAGCTCAGGCATTTAAGATGTTCTTGGACTTTTCCTTCTTATTGGATCATGACATCATCATCCTTAGCGAGTTTTGTCTTCTAGTGCAATTCTTGACCAATGAGAGGGCTGGAAGACTTTTGGAGCTAATGCAAGTAATTTCGTTGGAGAAGGATTAGTTCTGATTAACCCAAGTGTGGGTGAGAATTCATGGAGGGTGGTTGGATCTCATTTATTGATTTTTCTTTGCTCACCTTTTCTCTTTGGGTCTTCCCCTTTTCTATATATGTCTTAATTTTTTTCAAAAGAAGATATCCTCATTTGACAAGAAAGGACCCTATCAAAATTTATAATAAAGACCTTTTGAATCAATAAAGATTATTTTTTCCTATCTCTTGTCTAAAAATCATGTTTAGCAAGCTTATGCATGATGGCCTTGTGAAGAAGTGTTCTTCCATGTCCCTTGTCCTTCCTTCTTACCTATTTTCACGTTAGTTGTAGTTTTGAACTTGAGCTCTTTCCACCATTAATGGATGCTTGGTGTGAATTTCAAAAATCCCTCTCTACTTCATATATGGCTTAGTGAGCCTAGTTTATGGAACACTAATGCAAATTAACCAATTGTGAGGTTGTGTAAGCAGAATTATCTTATGCTAAATTAGTGTTTATTTCATGCTTATGTGGGTCACTCCCTATTTGGTGCATCATATTTATTAGTTTAGTTTTCCCTTTTTATTTTATCTTTCTCTCTCTTTTCCTTGGTCAACAATAGGTTTTAGTGTGTGGGAATAATGGAAGTGAAGCATCTAAGGAGCTAGCATCATTAAAAATCCTAGAGGTTCAACCTCACTACAAAATACCCATAGCTTGAGGTTGCTCCAATTTTGTAGCTGGGAGTGAGAGATCCTAAAAAAATCTCCCACAAGGTGAAATTCCATGCTACAACACTTCCCTTGATTCAACTTCCTCAACCTCACATCACCTAGGAGGGACAAAGATGTAGTCCTTCAGGAGACTGGTCCCCAGCTATTCCACCAAGAAGGCCATGTTGCTTTGCAACTTAACTAGGTCGTCCATGATGGCATGACAATGCTCTATCGATTCTAACCCCATAGAATGCATAATGGTTTCAATGTCAAGATGTTCCCTATGAAGATAAAATGAACTAGTTGCATTTGAAAGCAAATTCACATTATTGATGCCCTAGGCTGCATCAAACACATTCCATCTACCAAGTGATTGCCTAGGGTTGAGCACAAAATATTTCAACATTTTATCTATGTATTTCCCTTCAACTTCCTCCATACCAACTATCGCTTCCCACATTTTACTCAACCAAATCCTCATAAAAGGGTTTTTAATTTCCTTATTGATATACTCAAAAAAATGGGATAACATTGCCTCCTCTGCCACCCACTCTCTTGTCTACTACTTTTCTAGAGAGAACTGATCCTAATTATCCTTTTACCTTTGTCCATGCCTTCTCCTCACATATTTCGATAATTCTAGAAACTGTCTCTTACCTCACCACTAACTTGTTGTTATAAATCTGGGCTCACCCACTTGCCATATTTCATACTTTGAAATGATTGCTCCCTCCTCAATAAACACACATTTAACTTATTTCACATGTGTCATCCTTCATCTCTCTCTTCCTCATGATTTATTCCTTAATGTTACCTCATCACAGTAGGACCCTATCCGTAAGTCCCCTACCTCCATAGAGTATGTCACAAAATCAAAGAGGCAATTGAGCTAACCATAGGACCTTTAGGAGTGGGCTCTAGCCAAGGCACCAACCAAGAAAGATCTTGTTCCTTAAGGCTAAATTACTCATGATCCCTATACCTCCCATCAAAATATTCAAACCTTCTCCACATTAGGCCATGTCCATCTAAGATTCATGAAATCTTGTTACATCTCTAGTTAGAAAAATTTGAACCTCATTCGAGAAATCAACTACCCATTCCTTATACTCCATGAGCAGCACCACTTCATTAGCTACTCAATCTACTATTGCATTTCCTTTCCTTTTATATGCCTAAAGCCAATAGACCCACAAATATTCTTAACCATCTAAATTTATTTAAGGATAGACCTAATTTTCCATGCCATTACCCCCCTAAATTTAGAGTGTTGATGACAATATTCAGGTCTCCTTCAACTATCAGCTTCTTCTAGCCACAATTCTTTGCAATTTAAATTTATAAGAGTGTTGATCTTGCTTCTGCCACATTATTAGACTCAACACCCAATTCTTTTGAATATATTAACATAGGTTGCCCTTCACTATTCTGAAACACACCACCTATGCCTGCTAAACCAAGGTGGCCTTTAGAGGCTCCATCAAAATTCAATTTGATTTTACCTACTTCTAGTGGACTCTAGCACTACAATTGATCCTTCTTCCCCTTCAATGTCTCAAGCTTATTATCAAGGCTTTCTTAAAATTTGTTCTAATTCGGTAAAGATTAGTTTGTTTTATTATAACAATCTAATTCCTAATAGTTGGTATGTAGTCCTATGCATTGAATATGGGGTCTTGATCATTAAGAATGGTTGTGAACTGTAACATCACTCATCTTTATGTCAAATGATTTTCAAAGGGCATCCTAAATGCAGTGAACATGAAGAACACTCCCAATTGGATCATTTAAGGTCTAGTTGATGAAGCAATTAAATTGGCCACAAATTTTACCTTCATATCCTTCTCTTATGGCTTCCATAAAGTTAATGGCTTTATCTATTTTCTTGCTAACATTGGAGCCAACACTCTTCCCAATGAGTCTTTTGTCACCTCTAATAACATTTTTGGGGGATGGTGTTAATGATATTTTATTGGGCACCTCACCTCTTAACTCTTTTTTAACAAGGTGTTATTTAGGTGTAAAATTGGTAGATGGACAATGCTTAAAGAAGAGTGGGAGAAGAGAATATGTCTATTTTATAACAACAGGGTAATAGAGATAAAATGATACTACATCATGGAGTGCACAATCTATGGTGACATCCAAATCAATTACATTGATAACCTGAAAGTGGACACCCTAACCGCCTTGTTTGAGGAAGTGAGGCTAAACAAAACAATTTTTTTAATCAAAATTCATAATAGATCAGGAAAAAAATGATGCATCTTGAGGTTTTTTTGCTCTGTTAGGGTTTCCCCCATACGCGCCATTGAGTCAGCCCTTGATTTTCTATCTGTCCAGCTTGTGTCATACTGTGGCCCGTAGGTTGCCTATGGGACTTGCATTTATTACATTTTAGGGTTTCTCACCTTCGAGTAAGGCCAACCTTTATAATGACTTCTCCTCATTCTCTCCTAGCTATTTTAGCTACGGAGAAGAATGACTAAGCGTCAATCAATGGCAACTTGCAAACACTTGAGGAAGTTTGTCCTAAAGGTCTATCATGAGGTAATTATTTAGAACCTAATGTTATTTTGCCTATTCCAAAATTTAACTTTGTGTTTCAATGGTTAGAACAATTTTGTTTAATAGGATATTTTATGGGTTGAATTCCCTCTGAAAGTATGCTTAGGTCCTGGGTGCAAACCCACTGGGAAGCTCATGGCATTAAGCTAGAGAGTGTCCAAAATATGACCAAGGGTTTTTTTTGTTCTGCTTTTCTGACCCTTCCCATGAAAGAGGTATCCTCCATAGGTCTACCACTTGGTATGTTAGGAACTTGCCCATGGTTCTCTCCCCCTGGACACGAGACTTTGTTGTCTCATAGCACACTACTTTCAAAGTCTTGGTTTGGGTTGAATTTCCAGGCCTTCCACTCCCCTGTTGGCATTTTATTCCCCAGAGAGATTCCTCCATAGGTTAGTTTGTTTGCCATGAGCAAAACTAGTTCTACTCTACTAGACCGCAGAAGTGGGTTTGTGTAGAAGTAGAGCTTTTTCAGGACCTCAAGGATTTTGTGGAAATTCAAGTTGGATATGTAAGACACTCTCAACGAGTCCTGTATATAAAATTTCTTGACACTTATTTTTGCTGCCAAACCATAAACCATAAGATTTGAGATTGCCCCCTTCAGTTAACCTGCAACAATGTGTCCAACCGTTCATCCCCTCCCCCACCAAGCCCTCTCTAAAATCTAGCTAAAATCCAACTGAGGACAGATGGACTACAGTAGGAAAGAAGAATAGATAAACCAAAGCCATGAGTTCAAGTGTTACTCTTAAAGGAGGTAAGGTGTCATCAAGTAATGGCCCATACGATCAGGTTCCTACTGAGAAGGAGCCCTCCCGGGCTGAAACCCTAAAAATATTAGAAAAACCTAGGGTCTTCAACACCCCTCTGGCTGCCAATGTTTTATCCTAGGGTCTCGAGGCTCCTTTTCCCAATTCTTCTAGATTTTTAGACTCATAGCCAACTTCTCTTCCACTTCTTGTTGGATAGGATGCACCCAAATGCTCTTGCAACCCTCCTAAGAGGTGCAATGAGATAGAGGAAGGAGAGTATCAGGTTGATCCTATTATGAGGAAGCAATTTGATGATTTTTTAAATGCCAATAATGGGCATTTTTTGCAAAACTGGTATGATGCCTTAGAAGGTCTAGACTCTGAGGATATGTCTCTTGACACCTATCATCTATTAATTTCTTTTCATGGAATGTTTGGGGTCTTACAAATCCAAAATGCGAGTTTGTTGTGCATGATTTCAGAAGGAATTTTTTTGAGATGGACATTCTTTGTCTGTAAGAATTTAAGGTGGCAAATTTTTATTAATGGCTGTCAGTAATTCCATCTGGCATGATAGTATTATCTTGCATAACAATCATGAAGCAGGATATGGAGGGGTGATCACATTCATTTCTCAAATATGGTGACTGCACTTAGTGCAATTTGGCATAGACCCCACCAATTGGTTAGTGTGGACCCTTCTTAGCATTGAAAGCCATTATTTTGGTTTTATTAACATTTATTCTTCAAATGGCGATAGATTATGAATGATCTCCCTGATGTTCATTGGGTCTTATGTGGTGACTTTAAGTGGTGGCATCGACTGAAGACAAAGTGGGCCACCTACCAATGCATTGGGAAGTTGGTGAAAGGGAGAAATGGTATTATATGTGCACTAAATGGGGCTTTTATGACCCTAATTTAATCTTCCAGCCTGTAGATGGAGTATGGTACACCTAAAACAATCTTAGGGAGGGCCTTGTTCAAAATTTGAAGTGCCTAGATAGGGCAATGATGTCCACCCAATCATACTTTTCCTTTGATAATAGTTTTTCTCCTTTAATGCAGGTGCTACCAACTTTTGGGCTTTCTAACCACTCCCCTATTCAGTTTCGAGTGACATGGTAATTTATGAAACCCATAGTCCACAAAATACAATTCTTTCTAAACACTTCTCTGCTCAAACATGGGCCCACTATGGTGCACATTCATAGAGTTTGGAAATTGGATCCCCATCCATCCTAATAATTTGGTTAGATTCTTTGGTGGGATGATGCCATCAAAAGGACCTCTCACTTTCTGAAAATCTATGGCCACCAACTTGCTAAAATTCAAAGCTACTTCCTCAGAGCTTAGCCGTGCAACTTTATCACTGGAAAAAGACCCCTTTAATGACATCTTGCAAATCAGATTCTCTTCCTTACGATATCCTATCCAAATAGTAGACAACTACAATTCTTAAAGAGATCAAGTCAAAGCCAGGTTCCACTAGCTCAAGATAGGGGACAAAGCTTCCAAAGATTTTTTTCAAATCCTGCGAGCCAAAATTTTGAAGAACCAAATCCAGGTCATCTTTGAGGCTGACAATAGACTATCAAAGACACCACAAATTGTTGAAGCTTTTATTTGCCACTATCAACAAGTGTTCAAAGCTCAAGCTTCCTCTACAGAGCATGATATTGCCATCCAGTAGTGTCTCATAGTGGTGAGGGCAAACTCACTCCCACCCAATGGGTGGCTTGTGATAGGCTCCTCACTATGGATGATTTGCATGAGGAGGTCTCTCGCATGGCAAATGACATAGCTCTAGGCATTGATGGTTTCCCCTGTGAATTCTATAAAACCCTTTGGGATCTTGTGGGCACTAATTTACACCATGTTTATCAAGAGGCCTTTCGCACTCATTCTCTAGGAAAGAATATAAATAAAAGAAACATTAAATTCATACCTAAGTAGGGGGATCCTAAGTTGATCTATAATTGGTGGCCTATAACCCTTTTGAATGTTTCCTACAAGATCATTGCCAAAGATCTAGTGCTTTGGTTGCACAATCTGTTACCACATATCATTCACCCTAAGTAAACAAGATTCATCAGAAGTAGATATATATTAGACAACATCATAGCGGTCTGGGAAGGTATGGACTAGATTAGAAGGTCTAAGCAACAAGCTATGTTCGTTAAAATTGAATTTGAAAAAGCTTATGACCGTATTGGGTGGCCATTCATATTGGCCATGCTTAGAGCCTTGGGATTTGGGCTCAATTTCATTTAAACCATCTAGATGCTATTTTTAGATGCCTCAGTTGTCCTCTCCATTAATGGAGTTACTTCTGAGCAATTTGGTTTGTTTCGTTCCATTTGCCAAGGATGCCCTTTGACACCCGCCCTGTATGTGCTTGCAACTGAGGGTTTTGGATATCTTTTTAGCAATGCCCAAGCTAGGGGGGCTTGTTAAGGGAATTTATCTTCCTTCAGATACAAAAAACCCGCATGAAGATATGCAATTACTTAATGGCTACTTTGTGGATGATTCTTTCCTTACTCTCATTGAAGATGAGGCTAATGTGGATAATGCCTTACAGTGTCTCAACACCATCTGCCTTGCCTCTGGTTTCAACATCCAATGGCAAAAAACTCATTGCTACAGGCAATCATACCTCCCCCCGCTGGTGTGGGCTACTAAATATGGTTGGACATGGATCCAACATGACGAAATCTTCAAATTTTTTGGCATCCCCTTTGCTTTTGATGCCTCTCCGTCCCTGTTGTGGCAATATGTTGTTGATAGAGTAGCTAAAAAACTAAAATACTGGGTGACCAAGCCCTTATCATTAGTAGGTGAGTTTCAAATCTGCTTGAAAGTGTTTGCGACCACCCATGTTTACTACTCTTCATGTTGGATGCCTTCAAAGAAATCTTACCAAAAATTGGAGAAATTACTCAGGGATTTTCTTTGGGCCAATTCTTCTCATGGACATGGATTCCACAGGGTGGCCTGGGAATATTATTACCTCACACGGGATGCCGGTGGTATGGGGCTCATTGACATGGCTCATCAAGGATCTGCCTTATGTGCCAAATGGATTATGTGGGCCATTGAAGGCAAGGAAGCTTGGAAGGTATTGTTTTGACACTACATCTCTTCGAGCTTACCTAAGGGCAAGAAAGCCTAGAAAAGGATTGGCTTCTCCAATCTGCTTATAATCAAATTCCCTGTTCAAATCATAGGGTCCTTTGTGGTGAAACATATTTGGAAGGCATGGGAAAAAATCAAACCATGGCTTCTAAGGAATGGTTAAGGGTTCCAATACGGGTTATCTATTAACTCCCACTCAATATGGTGGTCCCCTGTTATCAATTTCAACGAAGTTCCTCTAGCTAAGGTTGTTTGGATCAATGGTATCAAGTTGTTTCATAGAGGCATTCATATTGTCCAAGATATTTTTTGCAGGTGATCTCACTCCTAGCTATCCTGGGAAGAGGTGAAAACCAAATTCTGGTTAGCCAATTCTAATCAAGAATCCTACCAGGAAATACTTAATGTTGTGCCACCCTCCATGCTTCACAAAATTTCTGTTCACTCCACTCATCCTTGGTGGAAGGACTAGAAGTGGTATGTTGAAACTCCTTTTCGTAACTACACCCCCCAACTTGGCTATGGATGGCTTACGCCCCACATTCCTATGGTGGATAAGCTTAATTCCCGTTGGGGTCTGCATTCTTTTGTTAGTACGTGGTGCTTCCATTTTTGCACTGTCTGGGGGGCTTACTTGGAGCCTAAGCTAGCTCATTTTGCTTGGGGTATTTTATACCAGGGCTTATCTATTGGCATAAAGCTTGTTCAAATAGGAGTTTCCCTTCCCACTTGCCCTTTCTATGACCATCTGGAAATGCTCCCTCATCTTTTTTGGTACTGCTCCAAAGCTCAAAAGGTCTGAACTTGGATTCATGACCTCTTCAGATCTTTTCAACTTGAATTCTTTCATTGGCAGCATATCCTCCTTGGAGATAAACTCGCATTGCCTTTTAAATATGCCAAAGTCTGGCATACTTTAAGAGTGGATATTTTCTTTTGGCTATGGAAAGAAAGAAATAATGTTGTATTTAACAATGCTTCTTCAAATTGTATTGTTTCTGCTTTGAGCAAGTCTTCTATCATTTCCAATGTTCTCTTGCAGATACAAGTTCAAGCAAACAAAGTTGCCATGGAGCTTGGTCGCCTCCAGGGTCTTCTCACCCATTGGGGAGATGTTGCCTGTGCCATGGCGTGGGTTCCGCCATCTCCACCCTGGGAACACAAACTGGAGGACATAATTGCCTTACTGCCTCGAGGTGGGCACTGATACAACTGATCTCGACATTGATTTCATAGTGGCACCCCATACTAGCGCATGACCCCTCCTGGGCAGCAGCGAGGGTGGTAACCTCCGCCTCCTTCCCTTGCTGCGCAGGATGGTTGGGATACTCCTTCCCCTCCTCTGCCCCCGGATGCTTGGGGGCTCCACCTGGAGGTTGGTCAGACATGCTGAACAAGTTCCCCAAGCTCTCTCTAGCCATTTCATCCATTCGGACACAGGAAGAAGATGACAAGGATACTGCTCAAGCTTCTGGGTGGAAGCCAATTCCATATGGCAATTACTTGCCAAGCTCGGATTGGGGTTTTGATGATATAAATCCTCCACCTTCCGACCTTGCTCTGGCTACTTAATATTTTCTTTTATAATGACATTATGACTTGTTCCTAGACGGGGCCTAGTTGTTTTTATTGCTACTGTTTCTGATCCTTAGGCTATGCCTAGTATGATTTTGAGGTATGCTTTCATACCACCTATTTTTTTTGTGAATTATTTGTATATTTATATATTTCATTAAAAAAAATAACATATAATCCGACATAAGGGAATGTACATTTCACAAGACTAACAAGATAGGCTTTGGTTGTCATTGAAATCTCCTTACTGTTTTTTGTCCCATATAAAGACTAAATTTGATGGCCATATAACCATATTTATATTTCTTAATTGTATACTACTACTTTTTTTTACAGGCCATATTGAAAATAAATAAATAAATAAATATATCATTAAAAAAAATCTAAAATATTGTAGTTAATATATTTAAATTATCTTTAATATATTAAAATTTGAAGAGCAATGTTTAATAAGGAACAGTCATTAAAAAAAATTAAAGTCAAGTCACCCTCAAAAAAGAAGTTACAGTTAAAAGTCACCCCCAAATTTAGAGTTTGAGACTTCCATACACTGCTTGGTCTAGGGGACATATTATAAATCTTCCGTTCGTTCATTGATTGCTGGTGTTCTGTGAGTTTTCTCTCACTTATCTTGTCATGATTACGGTCTGCATGGGACATCATTCATCTTGCAAAATGGTGGCGGCAGTATTCATGCCGCCAATTTAAATTATGATTTTGTTGCCAAACCGTAAGGTTGTTCTCTTGGGAATTCAAGTGCTTGGTTCATATTTTCTCATTCAGACTGGTACGAAATCATAGCAAAGAAAAATGTTCCAAGACTCAATCGACAGACTGGGAAAACTGCTAAACGCAAGGGAGCGGGAAGGACGTCTTAGCTGAGTGATTTCAAGGAACCAATCTTTGATGACGTCCTTTTTAATGTTTTTAATCCTTCTTTTGGTGAGGATATAGATTTTATCAGGGTGATGCTTGGAGATGACTGTTTGTTGAATAGGAAGAATGCTTGAATGCTGAAATGTACCATTTTTTTTGGTCTGAATTTGGAAAGCAAGGGTTTCGATGTTGTGACTAGGGCTTTCCTTCTTCAAGCAGTGCAGAATAGGTGCCATAAATCCATCCAAACCCCTCATCTCACTTCTGGTAAGTGATTTCCCCACAATGTTCTCTGTTTTTGAGGGAAAATCGATTCAATTGTTAGGAAATTGGTAAATCTGGAAGGGAAAAGAGGTGAGTTGATTTTCCTAATGGGTCTGATAAAATTGATGATGGGATGGAGAATTTGGCAAACCTAGTCACTGTATCATTTTGAAAACGAATTGGTTGCCCTTCTAAATTTGATTTGATTTAAGGTAAAGCCCCTACGTTTCTTGACAACCTTCGGAATGCTTATGACAACTAAAATGTTAACCTTTTTAAATTGTCAGGGATTAAATATGGTTGCTTTAAAAAATGGGCTGTTAAATTTTTTTTTTGATTAAATAGCTTCCTTAAAAAAAAGGTCCTTGAAGGTTTAAAGGTCATTTAATAGAACTTTGTTTTTGATGTTAACATTGTTATTGTTATTATTAATTTTGAAGGGATAATTAATGGAATCATTTTACTTTTTAATTATACTTTTTTTATTAATCATTTTTTTTTTTTTTTTTGAGTGTATGAAAATATTTAAAGTTTTCTAATAATTAATTTATACATTTATTAACAAAAATTATAAAAAATAGTATTTAACAATGTTTTGATTGATGTAAATTGTTAAAATGTTATTAAGGTGTAAATTCATGACATTATAAAAATAATTGTAATATTTAATTATTACCCCATAAATAGTATGAAAATCTCTCAACTGATTTTTGTAATTGCTATTAATTATGGATGTTTCTATTAATACTCAACATGTATTAACAGAATAATAATTACAATTAACAGAATTTTTACACATAATTATGGGACACTGATGAAAATGGTGGGCAAGATGTAGTAACGGAGAAATAAGCGACGAGGATAAAGTAATCCGCCATCACCTCATAATTATGGTGACTGGCCTGGGTGGAAGGTTTGATCTGCAGTGGGTAGTTGGTCTACAACAAGCTCAAAGGGGCCTTCACAGGGCAAATCTCCTCCCACCACTCCCCTGATTGAGAGCAGTGATGCATGGGATTTGCTCTATGCAACAGCTGGGGAAGTTGTGAGGTTGGAAATGGATGGTGTTAAGCATATACCCACATCCTGCTGTCATGTTTTGCCGCTTTGGTATTATTCACGGTTAGGTTACAGCTAGGTTGTCTATGGTTAAGTCATTGCCAGGGTGTTCAAAGTTATACTGTATCCAGATTACTGTTATATTTTGTCTCTGTTATATTGTTGGGTTAAATCTTAAATAGGTTGTTAATATACTTTTCTTCATTGATATTTTTTATGATTGGATCCTAACTAAAATTGATGTCATATTTTGACTCTGTTGTATTGTTCAGTTAAACCCTAGATACGTTATTCGCATGTTTTGTTTCTTAATATTATTCATGATTGGATCCTAGCTAGGTTGATGCTTTATTTTGCTTCTATCAATGACTTGATTTTACGTAGTTTCCTATCTATTTTGCTTTGGTAATATTGTATCGCTGGATCCAACCTAAGATGCTGTTAAGATGTTTGTTACCCCGGGCAAAAACATTTCAAGCCCAAACAGGCAGGAAAAATCCACTGTAAATTCGTGGCGGTTAATTTTAAACTAATTTTTAACCCCCATAAATACCAATGCTCTGAGACGCAAAAACATAATTGTATCTTGGATTCAATGCGATAATTCCCCGCAATAAAATGCAAATCTTTAAAATCTGATCACACATCAGCTTCCGCATGATCGAGCCGATTCTAACGAGCTCAACTTCTGTGAAAATTGGAGAAATTTTACCATTCTTTCGAAAGGTTTTTGTTTTCTCCTCAATTAAAGATGCAGAAAATTCACAAGGCATTTGCTCAGCAAATATACTTCAAAGGAAGTGCAGATTTCAATTAGGTGTGTGCATGAAGGCAATGCATTTTTATTTTTTAGATTTTTTTCAGCATATATTATATCGTTTTGCGTGTATTTGGGAAAAAAACTCGGATAAGTTCTTGAAAGATACAAAATAGGAGTAAATGTGAAATAATATGGACTTCATTGAACTTCGGATTTGTGGAAAGGATGGAGACATTTAAGGGTTAAGCAGCTGAAGAAGAAAAGTGGCAATTGTTTTATCAAAGATCTGATGAGTTTTCGCCGTTCAATGCGTTTTGAAATTTTCCTCTGGAATTTTGCTTTAAATTCAGTGTTTGTAAAGGGGAGGGATTTTATAGGTTTAAATTGTCTTTTTTAAAGTGGATAGACATATGGCAGGTGGCTTTATTTTGGTTGTTTGGACGGCGATGCCTGGATTATAAATTACAGATTTTATTTAAATATTTTCAGGAACAAAACGCTTAAAATTGTGAGGAAATTGTGGCCTTTGGATTGTGATTTTTGTAAATATTGCAATGGACCGAGGAAATTTCTTTGATGTCGTTTTGATCTTTGAGGTGCAAATGTTAGCTGAACATAATGAATAATTCTGGCGATGTTTCATTCGTCGACGGGGCAAGGGTATGCAGAACAGGGGAAGCATGGGACAATAAGGGCTCGTTTGTTGCTACCTACGTCAGTGTTGAATCTGTCTTTGTACTCTTTTGGCTGATTGCCTCATTGGTAGTTCTCCCTTTGATATTGCCTACCCTGCCTCCTCCTCCTCTTATTCTGTTGCTGGTTTCAATTGCCATACTTGTTGTGCCGTTGATATTGGCTCTCATGTCTCGGGATGTCAACAAGACTGTGGCGCAGGGTGGTCATAGATGCTGAATGGTACCCTGTAATCTAAGCATAGCGTACCCCTACTTCTTATCATTCACCAAAAATGTAAGAGTTCAAGATGCTTTTTTTGAGTTCCAGAATGCCAGAGGTTCATATTTGGTCCCTAATTAACAAGGTAATCCGAAAGCTGGTCTATGATTGGATGTAGTCTTCTGGATAGGTATGAGTTTTCTTTGGTACCATGCTTTTGTAAGTCTTTTTTAACCGATGTTAACAAAGAGGCTGATTAGATTTGCATAGGGTTAAAAGAAAAATGAAAAAATGCTTCCCTGGATATGTTTATTTGTTATACATTTGTGGTTTCTAGTAAGAGATGCATCTTGTAAATATTTTTAATGGTTGAAAAATAGCATTTTGCAAATTTTTTTGATAAGCAATTTAGTTGAAATCGATAATTTGGCCCACACTTTTTGATCTCGACGATGGATCACAAAGTGTTATTCTTGGAAGCATCAATTTTATATAAATCTTTATCATAGTATTTTTCTGATATCAGTTTTTTTTTGGGATGATATTGACTAATAAACTTGAAATCTCTAATTTTTATTTTAGTTTTTTTTTCTTCCTTTACTGATATCAATTTTCCAAGGGTATCCAAGATTTCAATGTAAGCTTTGATCAAAATACATTGTTGTATTTGTACTTCAAAAAAGGAGAATGGATGAAATGATCAAAATAGATTGTTGTATTTGTACTTCGAAAAGGATAATGGACAAAACAGATGTCCCCTCTTTTAATTATTTTTGTCCATCCATGAAGAGAGGTCTTGAAACTTATATTATTTATTTTTTATTTTAAAGTTAAAAGGTAAAAGTTTTCATGGGATCCCACAATTTAAAATAAAAAAGATAATATTTTTTAAAAAGTACTAAAAAAAACATCTAAATTAACAATGAATGGTGCCAATGATTAGTCACCAGGAAAATGAAGAACAAATCATAGAGGGCAAGTCCAAATAAGCGACTAGTAGTAAAACTATCACATAGGGCAAGTCTACTAGGTTGTCTATAGTTAGGTCATTGCTAGGTTGCTCATGGTTATACTATATCCATATTATTGTTATATTTTGTCCTTGTTGTATTGTTTGGTTAGATCTTAAATAGGTTGCTAGCATACTTTTCTTCATTAATAATTTTTATCGCTGGATCCTAGCTAAAGTTGATGTCATATTTTGGCTTTATTGTATTGTTTAGTTAGACCCTAAATAGGTTGCTGGCATGTTTTGTTTCTTGATATTGTTCATGGTTGGATCTTAGCTAGGTTGATGCCTTATTTTTCTTCTATCAATGGCTTGATTTTACGTAGTTTCTTACCCTTTTTGCTTCGTTAATATTGTTTATGGTTGGATCCAACTCATGATGCTATTATATTTTGTCTCGTTTGATGGTTTGAATGGTTGGCCCTAGCTGGGGTCTTTGTTAAATATTGCTTCTTTGATTATGGTTTTTTTGCCATGTATGTTTTATTATTGGCTTTGAAGATGCCATCTTATCGTGTTAGGTTTTGAGTTTCAATGTCCTTCACAAAAGTATGTTATTATTTTGTTTTGGATTTGTAATTGTTTTTTGTACGTTTGCAACTTGTTCCATGGTTTTGTTTCCCTCTAGGATTGTACAGGCATTGAACCTCAATGTTGAAGACATAAATGCTCAAACAACGCTGCAGTGTAGTTTTTGTCATAACTATTGGGGTGAGTTATTGTTTCTTTCATGTTTGCATTTTGATCTTCACTTATTTGGAGTTTTTTTCTTTTTTTTGCTTATGTAATGATGCAGACGCTTTGACATCAACCCCTGCTACAAGGTAGTATGTGGGGAAACCATGTTGATCATTGCAAACTTGCCCCAAGAAATGGATTTTTTGAGCACCAAAATAACACTTTGTATCCGGTCTCTTCTCAGGCCCAGGCAACACCAACACTAAATTAGCTTGCTAATGTTGTTTCGTATTTTTTTAAATGGAAGCCTTTTTAAAGTATTTGTTTTTTAGTTGAGACATACATTTAAATTTGAAATCTGATTGAATAATGTGCGGGTCCAATCTTCCAACATTGTTGTATAAAAACCACTCTAAGTTGGCGAGACACTAAAGATTAATTACACCAACTACTACATAAAAAAAATTAATAATTTGTTCAAGAGATTCAAAAAATTTAAAGCACATTTAATTCTAATCTAAACCCCGCAGGGACTTGGCGCATGGCGCCCTTGTTCTTTTTATATTGAAGATGTTTTTATAGATACGGTCATACAACGATCCATCAAGTAGACATGATGTTTACTATTGTGTCACAATCTTCAGATTCAATATTATTATTCTAGACTTTTGGGTCTTCGCTTTTTTACTTTAAAATATTTTTATTTGATTTGATTTTAATATTTTTATAAACAAAAAAATTAATAAAAATTTAGAATTTAATAACATGAGTTTAAAATCAAACCAAAAAAAATTTAAAATTTAATAATAAGTTTAATTGGAATCAAAATTAATAAAATTCTAAAATCTAATGATCTAGTTCAAATCAAAATAACTAATCAACTAAGAATATAGAATTCAAAATAACTAATCAAAATAATTTAAATTCAAAACAACTAATAAAGTCTGTTCAAAATAACTAATTAAAAAAAAAAATTGAATTTCAAAGTTGAGACTAGATAAAAGAAAAATAAACTAAATTCAAAGTTCAAAGAAGGATCACGGAAACATAATCTTACAATTTCTTCATGTTTATCAAATTCTCAAGTTGTGGCGATAGTGTTCCCGATAATGTTCGAGTCAACATACTTGTACCACACATACAAATTGAGCACAATAATTTTATAAAAATTTATATTCAATGAAATTGAATTTAATGTGTTAACAAAGATTATAAAAAAGTTACAAAGATTTCAAATTAGTAAGATTTCCCAAGTCCTTTGGAATTTCACCAATTAAACGATTTTTCCCAAGTGCCCTGCAATGACACCAAAACTACAACTTAAATCATTGGAAATAAAACATCTTGATCAAAATAATGCAGAATTTATATGGGAAAAGTTTTCGGCTCACTTGCAGTTGTTGCATGCACAACAAGGAGCCTAACGATGCAGGAATCGAGCCACTCAAAAAATTATATCCTAAGTCATTGTTAAAAAAATTATTCAATTCAATAAATTACACCTTATTTTTCATCAATCCAATTGATTGAATTTGACAGGGATAACAAAAGGGTTGAAAATCTTGAAGAAATACTCACATGTTTTCCAAGTAGGTTAGATTAGCCAATTTAGGGGGAACAATCCCTTCCATATCATTATACTGCATATTTTTGCATCATATCAAGACAAATATGTATCTCATTATATAACTCAAATGATTGATGCACCTAAACTCAAAAATTTTAGTATGGGGTTGTGCATCTTGGATCAAAGTTTGGAGTCCTCTCGGATTAATCTTCAGGGGAAAATTGTTTGAAAAATAAAAATAAAAATGAAATATTATTAATGATCTTGTATTTATTCGAACTGTCAACTTAAATGACATTTCATATCCAATTTAGAGTATTAATTGGATATGTTTGGGATTATGAATCTATAGAGGAAGAGAGGGGAATGCCCATTTTTAGGGAAAGAATGAAGTTACAAAGGAGAAGATGGGAACGCAGAGCAAGAAAATATACCCATCTTCAAGATAAAGCAAAATGAATAAATGGGGATTTTATATTTGACTTGGGGTACTAACTAGGTTTTTTTGAGTTTATGAAGTTAAAGAAGGAAAGGGGAAGGTCGAACATGGGTAGTAATGTATTTTTTTTAAGATTTCAAGTTCAGGGGAGGATATGAGAAGGTTGACCAAGAAAATGTACTCATCTCCAAGACAAAATAGAATAAATTAATCAGGATTTTATATTCAACTTAGGTTAGTTACTGGTTTTTTTTGGGTTTATGAAGGTAGAGAAGGAAAGGGGAAGACTGAACATGAGGTAGTAACTAGTTTTTTTTGGATTTCAAACTCAAGGGAGGAGATGGGAAGGTCGACCAAGAAAAGAGTGTCATCTTCAAGATAAAACATAATGAATAAATGAAGATTTTATATTCAACTTGGGGTAGTAATTAAATTATTTTTTGGATTATGAAACTAGATGATGAGAAGGGAGGTTAATTTCAAACTCGGGAAAAGAGAGAAAGTTCAACAAAACAAAACAAACACATGAATATTTTATATCCAATTTAAAATAATAATTAATTTTTTTGAGATTAAATATTATATCAATAAAAAGACCACCTACATAACCTACATATGACCTTCATTAACATAAAAATTAGAGTATATTAAATTTATATTAACTTTATTTACCTATCAATATGAAATTAATTTTAATATCATTTAGAGAATAACCTAGAGGGAGGTGGTAATATTATCATGGAGAGGATGGATATTATTTCCCAACATGAAAGTGCTCTAAGACTTTGTCTCAGAAACTAGTTTCAGGGCAGTCCAATAAATATTTCTCGTATAAATTTATGATAATAAAAGGTAGATTGTATTTTCAAACTAAATTAGATCAATGTATTTTTACACCAATTTGTTGTAAGATGTTTCTTATAGAAGTTCATAAGAGAATTGTTTGTTTATTTATTTTATATTTTATTTAAAATTGTATGCTTTAAGATAGGACCCTTAAAGTAAACCTGAATCTAACTCCAAGATACACATCTAACACTAAATCGAAGTTAAATGTCCACATCTAAGATTGTAAAAAGAAGTCAACACGTTATGGATCTTGACACCATGTTAAATTTCTATGGACCAAGTAGAACAGATATAAGCTAGCATTTTTTTGTGTGTTAAAAACATGATTTTAAAGCTGAGGGGATTATAATTCAATGACATGGAAAATGGTATTGTTATGAAAAATATAGTTGCAGATGACCCCAAGCTCCTCGTATGTGTTCAATAAACGAGTCCAAGAAGAATCTTTGCTACTGCAAGGATCCAGATTGAAGTTCCAATCTAGAACAATTAAATTTATCTTTCTCACAATTACTCTCAGCGCCTCAACTATCAACACCACACACAAGCAAGCTAAACATGTCATCATTTATTCTGAAATGAATCCCTGCTAATTTGATTTGAGAAACCAATTCAAAGTGAGGTTTCACCTTCTTTTGGATCAGTGGTTGCAGCTTCACAAAGTTGGGGAAAAGAGCAGCAACAGTACACAATGAAAATTGCAAAAGGACCCTGCAAATTACAGTTCCTGTGGCTGCCCATGACAGAGGCTTGAAGAAACAACTTGAAATGAATGATTTGAATGACGTCCACAAGACCAAAAACAATGTATAAGACTATAAATATATGAAATTATAAATGTTAATTGCAGCTACTATGTGACGTCGAAAGAAGTTGTTAATTTTTAAATTTAGCGTTGATTTAAAAGTTGTCTAAGAAACTGTACATATGAATCCGGAGTTGAGTCAAGCGATATCTTAAATCACTTATACAAATACTTTTCTCTAGGCCTCAAAGTTTCCACGTTCCAACCCATTGTTGTTGTTTATAAAAGACTAGAAAGCACTGCAGAGGGTGCATTTAATTTGATAAGGAGTGATTCGTTTGGTTGTAAAAGTATCCACTCATGTCGTCTTCTACATAACACCAATTGTTGGAGAGACGATTCCACAATGAGCACTGCCCTGGAATTTGACAGGGTTTAGCCTGTAATTTTTTTGGGGTCTTTGACGGTAAAAATTCCAGCAGGCTGGCTTAAGAATTAACACTGTTTTTCTAAGTATTCATTTATTTAAATATATAAAAAATATAATTAATGTTAATATTTATTAAAAGATAAAGTGTAATATAAAAAATTTGCAATTGACATGTTCTTAAAACAGAGAGCTATCAATAAATTTTTAATTTAAATTTAAATCCCAATTCTGAATAAACATGATACTCTATGGCACTATTTCAACTTGCACACCGTTTATCACCATGTTCATAAAATCTAATTGCTTTAAATATTATACTAAGTATAAATATTACAATCATGTTAAAAGAGAGAACTGTCAACAAATTTTTAAATCAACATGATACTCCATAGCACCATTTTAACTTGCACACCTTTCATATTGTTCACAAAATCTAATTGTTTTAAATATTTTAGGCGAGTATAAATATTACAAACTAGTGAATGTTGTAATAATTTTGAATTGGTAAATAACATCCTAAATCATTTTTTCAATCAATATATGGATAAATGATTTTTTTAATAAGTTTTGTTAAGAAATAAGTAAGTTTGGACATCTAAATATTGTATAAATATTATTAAAAAAATATAAAGTATTAAATAAAAATGAGTGGGTGGTATCACACTCTTTTGAAAAAATATATTATCCTAAACTAAGAACAACTTTGAAATTAATTTATTCATTATATAAAATATTTTTCAA
This sequence comes from Torreya grandis, assembly GCA_037957365.1. Taxonomy (NCBI): domain Eukaryota; kingdom Viridiplantae; phylum Streptophyta; class Pinopsida; order Cupressales; family Taxaceae; genus Torreya; species Torreya grandis. The sequence continues at coordinate 349,017 of JARHVA010008415.1, forward strand.
CCAAAAAAGCGAAAACATAACTAAATAAAAGTATATAAAAGGAATACACAATATTCCACGACACCACTACGTCGTGGGAGCAACAATAAGCATGGATGGTGAAGGTAACAGATTATTTGGTTTATCACCCGACCTTGCCTCCCTCCCCCACAAATGACTTCTAGCTTGGGGATCTACAAAATTAGGGATAGGATCCCAACCATCATCCTCAATTTATTTATCTTATCCTCTACATTATCTTGCCTACTAGCAAAATTGCATGTCCCAAGCGAGGAAATTAACTTGTTTTAAGGCATCACCCATATACAAGGGCTACCACCACCACTGCCACCAGCGTGAGAGATACAAGCTGATGATGGAAAACATTGCCATGGAGAGCCCAATTATGCCTACTATAAGAGCAATTCCCCCTGCGTTACCCAAACGCATGATCTGATGGGGGCGATCAGTGGTGAGGTAAGTCTAAAGCAACTCAACTAACTAGAATTATCTAGTTTAGAGTTCTAGAATTGGTGAACCCACAATTTAGAGGCTCATATTTGTCTGCATCATATTGCTATATTGGTAGTTGTTTACTTATATGGATATCAATGATGCATGGTGTGGGATTCTTGAGAGAAAGTGGTTGTAAATCATAATACGGTTCATGTTTGAAAAGGAGTGGGCTTTGATTGTGCTTTAAAGCAAAACAGTCGCCCCTCTTAAATTGAACGTCACTGTATATATTTTTTATATTGAAGATGTTTGATAATTTGTAATACCATTCGTGTCTGAAAAAGAAAGTGCTTTGGCCACTTCAAAGCAAAGCAATGGCCCTCTAAAATCGAGGAGTGTTACATTATTTTATTAATATTAAAGATCCTTGATAATTTGTAATGCAGTTTGTATCTGAAATGGAGTGAGCTTTGACCACTTCAAATAAAAACAATAGCCCCTCTAAAATCGATGAGTGTCACATAATTTTTTATATATTGAAGATGTTTGATAATTTTGACTGTTGTTGAAATTTGACGCATTCAATTTTGCTACATAAGCTAGGATGAAGGGTGAGTAAACTAGGATGATGGGTGAACTTTTAATTATGATGATATGCATTCTACTTGGCAATTGAGTGGTGGTGGTGGACTATAATGTTTGTGAGATGTTAACAGTTAATGGTTGATTTTAAATTTAATATTTATTTGGTTGTTATTAGACATTTTAAACCTTTAATTTGATGTCTGTTTAATCATTATACTAATTTATTGCAACTTGCTTGGAGAAATGGATTAAAAGTCACAATATCTTGGGCATAAGATGAAGTTTGGAGCCCTTGTTCTAAGAAAGATATTTTTAACGCATATACAATACTGCAATTAAATTGGGGTAAAAGTAATAGAGTCATTAATCATCGTGATATGCGACAAATCCAAAATAGGCGTCTCAAGATTAATATCTCTTCATTCTTCAAATAAATATATTTAAGAAATCCTCTACTAATATTAAAAAATGCAACTTTACATTTTTTTTCCTATAAAATAGTTTTTTTTAAAATAATATATTTAATCGAGTGGGTTGTAGTCCAACGGTGAGGATAAGGATGTGGAAGGTGTTGCCTAGCCATCCACCAAGGTACAAATCCCAGGAGATGCCAAATAAGGGATGAGGTCGAGATTGTACCCCAAGTGAATTTGATGGAATGGATACCCCTCAGACCTTGGCACTAAGTTGAAGAAGCATTCTGTACACCTAATCTGTGTAAAAGCACGGTTTCAATAAAAAAAAATATATTTAAAAAATAAGTTGTAAAAAAATATAAAGGGCAAAAGGGATGGAACACTGTCACATCCCAAATTAAGAGAGTTCGATCTCAAAAGTTATATTTGAAAAAGAATCATGACATCAACAATTAAAAAAATAATAAGAGCAAAGTTTTTTATCACCACAATTAAAGAGAAGCAAAAATAATCTCTTAAGAAAATCATTAAACACACAAAATAACAATAGTAATAGGATCATTATCATCTTTGGGACATGTCTAAATGTTTTTAGGAGTGAAATCTCAAGTGGGCTCTTAGCTAGTACCTTTCTAGTCAAATTTCCCTCCTTTCAAGTGGGTTTAGTTTTTTGCACTCCCCTTCACATGTTAAGGAGAATAATTTTTCAAAACAAAACAGGGAATATATTTCCTCTATACCTATGATGCCAAGCCAGAGTGCGACAACTAGGCGGTGGAGACTTCTGTTGTAGCCGACTGTGAGATCTACTTTGATGGCTTTGAGGATGGGGAGGAGTAGTAATAAAACTTATATGAACCTTTCTTCCTCAGGTGTGCTAAGACCATGTCAGCCAATTATAACTCCTATAATCTCATCTTTAAATTTGTGTACTAATTGTATTGTGCAACATTCCTTTACAATTTATCTTGTACTTGTTGATGTATGTCTTGTATGTGTTTAGAAAAATATTCTGCTTCAACTCTCTTCCCAGTTGCACCTTTGATGTCATGCAATTATACTACACCTCTTGGACTACACCCATAAATAATATGAAATGGTGTCTTTCTAATGCTTTTGTTTACTAAATTTTAATGAGAAAATTAAGCTTAAGCTAAGACAAGATCCCATAATCCTAACTTCTCTCCAATGAAACATCACAATATATTACCAAGACTCTTCTTGACCACCTCAATCTAACCATTTGTCTAAGGGTGATACATTGAACTAAACTATAGCTTGGTATTCAACTTCTTCCATAATATCCTCTATAAATGCCAAAATAATTTTGTATCTTTATCAAATACTATGATGCACAAAAATCCATGTAATATAAAAATATCCATTAAAAACAAATTAGCTATATGCATATCATATTAGTCTTATTACATGTAAAAAAATGAGCCACTTTTTTAGAATTTATCGACAATTAAAAAAAATGAATCATTGCATTTCTATATTGTAAGCAATCCTAAAACAAATTCCTTGATTATATGGTCCTATGGTCTCTTGGGAATACACAATGGTTGATATAACTCTACTTCTTGACCCCTTCCTTTTTCCAACTAGAAAATTTTGCATTCCCACACAAACTTTATCACATCCATATTCATTTTAGGCCAAAATTAATTCTCATCCAGCTACACCAATGTTTTGTCAATACCAAAATGTTCGTCTAGTCTTCCACTATGCTTTTCCTTGATCAAAATTTCATGCATAGACCCTCGAGGTATACATAATTATTTTCCTTTGAAGAGCAATCCTTATTGCAATAAATAATTTAACCATGGTGTTATGTCTACATTCAATGCTTTTGTGCATGATTTCCATGTGTCCTTGAAATCCTCATCTTCAGCTACAACTTCTCCATGGAATCAACTTCCATTACTTTCACTCACATCTTGTTCAACAAGAGACACCTTCTACTTAGCACATTTATAACTCTATTAGAATTTCCACTCCTATGATTCAACACAAATGAATAATTGTGCATAAATTCAACCTATTTCATATATTTTTTGGTTTAGCTTACCTTAAATATTAATGAATTTCACTACTTGATGGTTTGTGTACAACATATACTCTTTGGACAACATTTAGTACTTTCACTTCTTGAGTTCTTCCACTATTGCATAGAACCTCTAATCATAAACTAAATGTTTTATATTTTTGTCATTTTGTTTATCACTAAAGCAATGGGCTTACCTTCTTGACTCTACATAGCTCCTACTGTTGTGCCACTCAAAAAACTATCAACTTGAAATACTTTGTTGAAATTAGACAAAGTCAATACTAGTGATTATGTTATTTTCTTATTCAAATTCTAGAATCTATAATGTTTATTTTTTCCAGATTAATTCTTTCCTACCACCTCTCATTGCCTTTTTGATGGGTGCAAATATCCCACTTAATTTTAGAACCAACTTCCTATAAAAACTTGCCAATTCATGGAAGCTAATGGCTTCAAATGTACTTCTAGGTGATGGCCACTCAAAAAAATCTCTCACCTTTTTTGGATCCATCTTCAATCCTTCTTGGGAAATAAAAAATTCCAAGTAAACCAATTATTCCTTCATGAAGCTGCATTTATTCAAATTAACTAATAAATTTTCTTCTTGCAACCATTGCAACACTTGTATTAGGTGCGCCAAGTGTCCTTTATTGTGCTAAAAATTGAAATATCATAAAAATATACAATGACAAACTTACCAAGAAAAGGTTTCAACACTTTATTCATGTATCCCATGAATGCACTTTGTGTATTTGTCAACCCAAATGGCATAATCAACCATTCATATAATCCCTCCTGAGTTTTGAATGTAGTTTTCTATTCATAACCTTCCTTGATGCAGATCTAGTGATATCCACTTTTTAAGTCAACTTTTGTGAAGTACTTTCCACTCAAACAATCAATCAAACCATCCATGTGTAACAATAGAAATTTGTACTTGATAGTTATCTTATTGATGGATCTAGAGTATGTCCACATTCATTAGTCTCCTCCTTTGTTTGGTGCTAACATTACTGTAATTTTATTTCATCTCAAAATTTCTCTTATCAATTTTTAATCTAACATCTCATGTACATGCCTTACACCTCCTCATTCACCCCAAGCATTAACCTATATGTCATTTTGTTTAGTAAGTTAGATTATGGGCTCATGAATTCATGAGATGACATATACTCAACATGGGTGGCAACCCATCTGGTAGATCATTGGAAATGATCTCCTCAAACTCATCCAACAACTATTTCACTTTGCACGAAAGTGCTTCCTCTCCTCCTATCTTCCCACTCTGTGCAAACTTGGGAATGAAAGCATAACAATCCTTCTTTTTCTTGCTATTTTAGGAATTTCTTTCATGAAACCAAAAAAATCCTTGGAATACTATCCACCTCGTCACTTTTGACCTACAACAAATTCAAAGTATAATTATTTCCATCCTTAATCAAAATTTATGTCTTTACTTGGCCATCATGTAGAGCTTTCCTATCAAACTATTAGGGTCTTGCTAGTAACATATGACATACGTCTAAGGGCATTGTGTCTTACATAAATTCATCCATGTATGTGAAAACTTACCAAACATTGTTTATTCACTAAAATTTGATGCCCCTTTAGTAACCAAGGCACCTTGTAGGGATTTAGATGTGCAATTCTTCTCAGGTTAATATTTTATACCATCTCATCAGAAACAAAATTATCAATTCTACCACTATCAACAATCACTTTAGAACACTAACCTCCATATTTTCAAATGGTCCTAAAAATATTATTCCTTTGCGTTGGTGCACTATCCTCTTTAGTTGGTTTTCAAAATACTCTCTTCATCATGAGATCTTCCCCTCATTATGATTCCTCTTTGTAATTGATTGACGTAACACTCTCCTAATTGGCTTATGCAAAATGATCATTTTCCTTGTTTATTCTATTATTGTCATTATGCACACATGGGAATTCAAACACTTTATGCCCCATTTTACCACACCTAAAGCATGTACCCACAAATACTCTACCTCTTCCTCATCCATCATATCCTCTACCTCTATTAGGATATTCTCTGCATATTTATCAGTATTGTTGCTCTAAGAAGTAGTCACTTCTCTTTATTATACATACTGTTCATTATCACTATTTGTTTGTCCTCTTCCATGTGAGAACTTCCCCCTTCCTCTCGTTATGACTTTTTTATTTGGGACAACTTCTCTTCAACATGCACATTGATGGGCTTCCTCAACTGAATGTAATTATATCATCCCAAATTCATATTGAATGGAAATGCATGAACCGTTCATATACCATGATATATTTTTCCTTGTCATCTTTAACATGACCCTCTCTAATGGTGGGTTTATAAAACTCTTGTGTGTAATCCATTATATTCATTTTTCTTGGTCTCAAGTTTTGAAATTTAATGAACAAACCCATCTAATGATGAGAAGATAGAAACTTACATTTTAGTTTCACAATCATTATATCCCAAGACTTAATTTTAACTTTACCTCTTCTAAGTCTTTTCATGTTCACATGATCCCACCATAAGAATGCATGTCCCTTAAAATTTATGCATGTAAGCTTCCTCTTTATAGTATCCTTTATTTTGTCATAATAAAAAAAAATTCTAACCCACTAATCTAATCTATGAGTTCTTTAGGACATAAGCTACCAGTATAGTCATGCATGTCTAGTTGTGGCTTGTTACACATTTTTTAATGGCTCACAAGAATATATATTTTGGATCATAGACCAATTATTACACATTCACTTTGGGTGTTTCTTCTTCCTCATCATCACTTACATATACAACAACTCCTCTGTGTTACACAATTTCCATAGCCTCCAACCAAGTTTGGATTCCTTTCAACATCTCAGTTAAGTCTATAATTCTTGGAGCTTCTTTCACTCTTCAACGAGACCTCCTTTGTGTGTCATTTATTTTCCTCATGTTCAAAAACACCACTAGCCCCTTTTAGCCAACATTCTCCTTATTGGAATATCTCTTCATTGCTTTATGTCTATTACGCTTATAGACTCACATGGTTGTTATCCTTTCATCAAGCATTGACACTTAGCATTGAAGCATAACACTAATATGATAGATGCATGTCTTGATTTAATCACTTTTTTGTACCTTCTAACCCATATTGTACTTTTTTCATGTGATCAAATAAGTACCAACTATGTGGAATGACCCTCACCAAGTTGCATAAGATTAATTAGGCTTCATAGAATTTTTCAAGAATGTTTTACACTAAAGAGGATGTGTTGGTCTCAAAAATCATAAGCTTGCCTTACCAACATCAAAAATTGGATGACTTCATGAACTACACAGAGAATAAAATGCACAAGGGTTGTGCAAAACTTCACTAGTCATAATGTTTCACACAAATCTTCAAGCCCACAAGCTATTGCAAAGTTCTCAAAAAAAGAATTAATGCACAAGTATTATGATCACATAGAACTTCACCTTCCACATGTCTGTGAAAAAATTCATAGCTCTTCACATAGAACTTTTAGAGATATCCCAAAAAACCTTGTGCAAGACTTCACAAGGTATACAAGAAATAAGTGTTTGTTCTCTCTTAGGGTTGCATGTAAACATAGTGTTGTGCAAAACTTAAATGTTTGTTTTCTCTCAGGGTTCCATGCAAACACAACATTGTAAAAAACTATGTATTATTTATCTAAGTATGTTTTTGAAGATGAAAGATTTATTGTGAACCTAGATGCCCCTGCATTAGAAAAGGAAGTGAGAGTGAACCACTTGACATGCCCTTATGTATTATGGGAAACACGTGATTAGAAGAAAATAACCCTGGCCAAAATATGGAGATAAAAACAATGCACTCAAAATATAAAAATTTAAATAAGATAAAGCATACAAAAACACACTCGAAAAAATATGAAGCCAAGAAATATAAATTAAACACTTTATAGATTCATTGTAAACACACAAAATTAACACCTAAGGAAAAAACAAAGAATATTGAAATAATAAAACATAATAAAATTAACTCCAAGATTAAGTCCCAAATTCTTCACAATTGAAAGATTCATTAATAAAATTGAAATGTTGAAAAATTAAAATAATGGCCCCAAATTTACTCACAAAATAACCTAAATTAGAAATATAAAAGAGATTGAAGGATGCATTTCAAAATAGGTAGAGTGCATTATGTGCCATTATGGCAGAATTATATATAATAAATTGCAAACACTAATAAAAAGTTGGTAATACTAATAATGGAAACATCAACACTAATAGTGGAAATGGTTGATATATTACATAAGAAAGAGGTTTTTGGGCTCTTCATAAATACGTTTTCTTATTGCCCCCTGTGTGGTAGCTAAAAATTAACTAACCGGTGAGTTTTACATAGAATGTGATAAAATATATATGTTAATGTGCTATAAGCATGATGAAACCCATTAATATACAAGGTGCTCATCAATTTAGGCTAGACATCTTGTGACCTTACGCATTAGTTATTTTTCATATACATGGGAATTATCTCTAAAATAATGTTATCACACCATGACACGGAATAGGTTCATGGATTACTCTGAAAAATTATTCCTAAATTTATAAGGCTATTCAAAAGCCATCAATATTGTTGACTTTTATTCATGTTGCGAATGGTCTATGATCTTCCCTCCAATGTCAAGATCATGTTTCATGTCCATGATTTGTCCTCTCTCCTGGTTGATATATTATTGGCATTCTATCATGAAATCTTCCAATATTTGATTGTGGTGGATTAGTTTCCACAACACCTCCTTGTTATGATAGTTTTCTCATCTTCATCAGATCAATCGAACTCTCCAACTATTTAAACTCACCTAAAAACATTTAATGCACAGTTTTTAAATTTTGATTGCTTGGATGCCGTTAGGAATAAGCAGGAAAGATGTGTACACAAAAGTTAGGTAAAAAGGATAATATGGTAGAATAAAACAAATAGAAAAAAGGAAAAGTGTTGTGAAACAACAACAATAAATATAACATAGAAGAAGGAAAAACATAAGCTAACAACATGTTTAAGTAGAAGGAACAAAACAACAATAAAGAAAGAATATTGTAGTAGTCAATAGGAGGACAAAATAGAGGTCAATAAAAAGACAACAATCTGAATAGAATATTTGTACGCAACAAAACATTTTAAGAGCAAAGTAACAAAACAAAAAAAAAAAGAATAGTGTGTGGGGAAAACAACAACAAATAAAAATAGAAATAGAGATAACTCTAGATATAATCAGTAGTTACAAAAAAGAAGTGAATTTAGAACAACTATTAGAATTTTTAATATTGGATTGTGATATATAATATTGGATTGTGATATATGTATATATATTTATATATATATGTGTATATATATATATATGTATATATGTATATATATATATATATATGTATATATATATATATATATGTATATATATATATATATATGTATATATGTATATGTATATATGTATATGTATATATGTATATATATATGTATATATGTATATGTATATATATATATATATATATATACATATATATATATATATACATGTATATACATATATATATATATATATATATATACATGTATATACATATATATATATATATATATATATATATATATATATATATATATATATATATATATATACATGTATATACATATATATATATATATATATATATATATATGTATATACATGTATATATATATATATATATATGTATATACATGTATATATATATATATATATATAAATGTATATACATATATATATATATATGTATATACATATATATATATATATATATACATGTATATACATATATATATATATATATATATATATATATATATATATATATATATATATATATATATATATATATATATATATATATATATATATATATATATATGTATATGTATGTATATATATGTTATTATTGTGTTTAAGTTAAAAACTCTACCTCCCATGTTTAGTATTAGTGCTACCCTTATTTGGATTTATTTCAAATAATTGGTATCAAAGTAGTGGTCTTTAAGGCTTGATGAACATGGCAACCGATAATAGTAACTCATGGAAATATCCCCTATGTTTGATGACAATAATTATGATGTATGATCCATTAAAATGAATACTTTGTTATGATCTCAAGAGTTATGGGAGCTTGTTAAAGGTGGATATACTGAGGTAGTAAACTAGATAACATTCAATGCTCTCACTCAAGCACAAATAAACTTGGTGAAGGAGAATAGAAAGAAGGATGCCAAGACATTGAGTTACATTTAGATGGCATTAGGTGATTCATTATTCCCTACGATAGCAATAGATACCCATTCCAAGTAAGCATGGAAAATTTTGAAAAATACATACCAAGGTAGTGACAAAGTGAAGTTGGTCAAGTTCCAGTTGTTGATGAGAGACTTTAAAACCCTGCAAATGAGAAAATCATAATCCATCAATGACTTCTTTACAAGGACTATGAGCATTGTCGATTAAATCAAGACAAATAGAGAGGCTATAAAAGAGCATATAGTCATAGAGAAGGTTATAAAGAACCTTCCAATTAAGTTTGATCTTATTATGGAAGTAATAGAAGAGTCTAAGGACTTAGGACAAATGAAAGTTGATGAGCTGATGGGTTTCTTACAAACCCATAAATTATGGTTGAATAGGTCAACCAACTCTTCTCATGAATAAGCCTTCAAGTCAATTGTGAAAGTGAGAGGCATGGGGAAAGGAGAAAATAACAAAGGTAGAGGTAGATATTTCAATAAACAAGAAGGAACAAGGAATAAGCATCAAGAATGACATGAAAGAGGAAGATGAAGGAGAAAAAACAATTCAAGAGGTGGTTCTACACAAAGTTGTGATAGATTAAATGTCTAATGCTATTATTGAAAGACATATGGACACTATTCAAGTGAATATAAGAATAAAGAATATGATATGAATGGGAAAAATTCAAATTTATTGAAGTCAAAAGAGGCTAAAAGTGATAGGAATGAAATGGGTGTATTTTTTTTAATAATATGCAACATAGTTGAGTAAAGCAACAATAATATATGGTATCTATACAGTGGATGAAACAACCATATGAATGGTAACAAAGAGATGTTAAATAACATAGATGAATCAATCAAATCAAAATTCAAGATGAGAAATAATGACAAGGTCCCCATCATGGAAAAATTAAGTATCTCTATCCGCACTAATCAAGGTGATAAGAGGTAAATTTAAGATGTTTACTATGTGCCAGGGTTGAAGGACAACTTAATCAACATTAGACAACTAGTTTAGAAGGGGTATAAGGTGTGATTTGAATATGGAGAGTGCATAATATATGACATAAGTGGAAATAATAGGCAAATTATAGCTATCAAGATGACACAAAATATAATGTTTCCCTTGAGAATGTAAAATGAATTATCAACAACATTTAAAATAGTTGAAATTGACCAATCCACTTGTTTTCTCCAATCTAATCTTTCTCATGAAATGCCCATGATATTGTACATTCCTTAAAAAAGGGAAGGTGGGGATAATTACAAACTTTCATCCCCACTTTAGGACTGATCTAGGTTCAACCTAGGGCATGACTATGGGTACTGGAATTCAAAAATGGAGTGCGCAAATAGTCTCCAAGAGATGTACTATTACCATCAAAAGTTCATTCTAATGTATTACACACAGTCAAATATTTTTATGAATACTTGAGTATTGAGCTTATTATTTCTAAACACAAGGGAAAGGGTATTTCAATTCCATAAAATAAACACAAAAGAGATGGAATGGTAAGGTAGAAAAGGGGAGCCTCTAGGTCTAAAATGAACTCAATGCATCGATCATTGAACCAAATGACTCTACCAAAGTTATACCACCGTAGGCCGAGTTCCACTAAAGTTCTACCTCTAAGAACATATAGTGGGAAGAGTTTGAGTGAACTATGAGTATGCCTTCAATATTCTCTCTCACTAATGATTAGTATTAGGGGGTTTATTATCAAAAACACATAAACACTATATGGGAATTTATAGATTGCCTCACAAATTATCAACACTACTAAATGGGAAATGAAAGAACTCACTAAGTGATTATAATAGCTAAGCACATCATAATTATTTTAACCTTTTAGGGTTTAGCTATGTAAATCCTATGTTTGATTAAAGGGATGAGTAATCTAAATTAGATAAATAATATGCATAAAATAACCATTAATTTTTTTTTATAGATTTTGACTAGCTTTAACTTTCTAAAAATAGTATTAAATATGTGTAAATAAAGACTTATCTGAAAAACACATGATAAAAAAGATCTAAGTACTAAAAACTAAGATACAAATAGGTCTGAGTGATGTCAACTAAATCCATATGTCAAAACCCCTTCGGGATAGTAGTGCTACACTTGGACAGTAGCTCCATGTGGCTTCAGTGTCCTGAAAATAGTGCTAGTGTCCTTAGTGCATGATTTCTCCAAAATTTTAGATACACTTATGACTATGTTTTTGGGTTTTGTTCTTGCGTGCATGATGTCTAAAACTCTGTATTGTGCCTATAATAGCTGATTTATGATGCAAATCCTAATCCTCCTTACAAGTAAGGCATGAGATGAAAGGTGTGTTCATTAGTAGGATAAATTGAACATCCTCAACACCCCGATGTGAAGAGATTTTTATACATACCAATACTTTGAGGAGGGATCAAGCTCGATGTAGTTCTCCCCACCTAAGTGCTAGTGTAAGTGCAAGTGATGCTAGAATGATAGTGGTCTTGAATGCCCTGAGTGTGACTGAGATTGGAAATCTAGAAAATTTGAGCTTAGGGTAGTTACAGATGGTAGTATGCAAAAGTAGGGCAAAAAAGGGATTAATAACCTTGATTTTTCTCAACTTATTTTGTGTTTGAATAGGTATTTTACATCTAAGTTCTATCTAGTGGATAGAGATCTAAAAGTCATGTATTTATAGTTTTTTGTAGCTTGTGAAAATAGTAAAAGATGCTTAGGTAAAACTTAGGAGAGTTTTACTTTTGAAAATATATCTGTTCAAGAAAGATAGGGTAAAGGACATTAGCACCATTTTGGGGACACTAGTGCCACATGGGTCTAGTGTCCTTAATGTGGTGCTAATGTCCAGTTGGTAGGTTGTTGGGCCCAAAGGGTTAAGATTAGGAAATGAGGGTCTAAAACTACATTTAAGCTGACCAGGGAGGCCTATGGTCCACACAAAGGCTAGAAAAGTGTGATAGTAGGCTCTAGGATAGGTCTATGGCTAAACTAGGAATAAGTTGTCTTAAGTAGCACTCTTAGCAATCAAATATCACTTTTAGGTGATAACATTTTCCCCCCCTTTATGATATAAATGCAACAAAGCAAAATTAATATTATAAAGGGAAAAGAAGCATACCTAGACTTATCTAGAAAGTGAAGCTCGTAAAATTGAGTCTGAGTATGCGAAACTAGGTCTACGTATGTGAAGCATGATCTAAAGCATGACCTGCAAATTAAACATGCATAAATTAGTCCTTAATTAAGAGATAAAAAGCAAGAGACTATGTTGAATAAAGAAGTAACTAAGTAAAACTAAGTAAAGAGATGGGAAAGAGGAAATGAATGAATACACCTCATTGGGTATGTGAACCAATACATGAACCTAGCAATAACCTGTGTGTGCATGTGTATATAATGATCAAATCATTAAATAACTTGGATTGAGCTAATAAATTGCTCAATACTAATGTATGGATGGCTCAAGAACTTAATTCAGTTTTGACTCCATCATTGCACATCTCTAATTGGTATATCATGACCTATGAATAACTTTGATTGGACCGAAAGTGTGTCTAACCCTCTCATGTGGGTGGCTCAAGAACTCAAGTAGGTTATGAATCTATCACTGTGCACCCATGTGTATTATATGAATCTAAAAATAAACTAAGTAAAGTGTTAGAAATATTTAATTAAGTATATCAAATTATGTATGTTAGATCCATGGCCACTCAGGTATATTAGGTGGCTCTAGGCCACCCAAAAATGCCAAACAATGTAGATAAAGGCATGAAACTAGTGATAACTTGAAATATTATGTCAAGTGTATATAAAATAGAGAATGACATGGAGTTTTTTATTCCATCTGATCAACGTGTGTGTAATTGAGCATATGAAAATAATGTGCTGTACACATGCCCCGAATCTGATATCTGAGTATATTAATTCTAGATTGAGTTGGTATTTGAGTATTCAAAGTAAATAGGAGAATGATCATGTCATGTATGATGTTCCCAATTTGAGAAAATAACATGAATTTGAGCTAAGCTAGTGTTAATCTGAGCATAATTATCAAATCTATAGTTATATATGTGCAAACCTGTACTGTATCTGATGTATTATTCTGGACAATCTAAACTATCTTGAAACTAGGGCTACTAGACAATAACACCACATCTTGGATAGTATCACCATGTGGAATTAGTGTCCCTATTTAGGCACTAATGTTTGTCTAGTCTAAATTCTATCACTATACTAATTTATGATTTCCTATTTTTTTTCTATGTTTACCAGTGTCTGATTTCCTGAAATTGAGCCTAGGTGTTGAAAATATTCTATAAATGCAATATAAGAGCTTGATCTCTATGAAAAACCCTTGTGAATGCCACTTATTTTGAGGGTAGTTGTTAAACCTATGTAATAAATATCCTCAAAATAAAAAGTTCTGTAAAATGTGTGTTAACTGAAGCATATATGATAACTATGTGATAATCTAAGACAATGTGAAAAAATAACATTAGAATGTAAGAAAATCTAAGCATAAGTATGTAATGTAAGATGTACGCCATGTCTAGCATTGTACAAGCGTGTCAAGATAGATGCAATCAATGTGTATAACAATAAATCTAAGTTGAATTGGACATCTACCTAGGAGGATAGGGCATGGTGTCCATCACAACACGCAAGTAAGAAGGGTAGATGCATGAAGACTCTCATGGAATCAAGAAGTGGTGTGTGTAACAAGCAAAGACCAGTGTCATGGCCGTGATGCATATAACAAAGCATACATACAAAACATGTAAGGCATGCAAAATAGGTCAAGGGGCCATAATACAAAGGACATGGGCACATGTTACTAAATTTGAGAAAAGAAGACATACAAGAGCATTTTCAAATGTCCAAATACGTAATCAACAAGCAAGTTGTCTTAGAGCCACATATAATGACATGTTCAAATATCCACATACATAATCAAGAAATCAAACACAAGGGACATGGACACATATCCAAGGCATACATAAATAAAATTAGTGTAGAGCCAAAAAACAATGACATATTCAAATGCCCTCAAATAAATGAAGCATAGAAAACACAATCAAGTCTAAACTAGAAAAGCTAGAAATGAAAGCATGTTTGAATGTAGTATAAATATATGTAAGAGTGAGGATATACATATGTTGAGTCTAAACTACTGATAGTCAGTGAAACAATCTAAGTATGAGTATCAATGATCAATATCAAAGTATATCAATGCAAAAATTGGAATGTAAAGAATGGAAGGATAAAACATGGTAATAGAAATTGTGTATAAGATGCCCCTAAGCGAGTGAATGTGTCAAATGAATAACCCTAAATTAGTGTATATGCTCTTAGTGGGAAGATGATAGCAAGTTTGGATCAGTGTAGTGGACCTGAGTCTTATGAACAATTTATAAGCACTTGAAAAAAAAAGTGATGCATGTATGTATGATAAAACTAACTATAGTAAGATATCTAACTTATGTAATGTCTAGAAAATATAAGAAATGTAAACATAGAAATGCATACAATCTATAAATTTTGTGTTTTTTGAGTGTTATTTGAATGTTTTTATGTTTTGGCATGCTATATTATTTTTGTATTTTATGGATATAAGCTATGTACAAATAAATGAAATTAAACTATGTACAAAGAACAAGAGAAAAGAAAGTATGTACAAAAGAGAGGAACCATACTAACTAATAAGTCTCATGGGAGAATCACTATCATTGTGACCTATGTCAAATAAGGGAACTATGATCATGCATGTTGTGTGAAAGGGTAACTGTGATTCTATAATCTATTTTACTAAGTAATCTATATATGTATCTACCTGTGTAGTGGTGCTAGGAATTTGTGGCACTGGCCTTGGTGTCTTATGAACTATAGGGGTCTTAAGAACCCATGTGGTAAAATATAAAGGTGACAGGTAATCTAAGTGGAGAACCCTAAGAACCCAATAATACTGATCTTGACTTAAATTGAGTAGATGAAGGCCCTCTAAAATCTATGACATATCTCTAATGTAGTGGTCTCTCTAATAATGGTCTCCATGGGAGAGTATGTGTATGTGTCGATACTGTATGAGTAGACCTCACCTACACTAGTGGCTCTATTGAACTCTGTGATGTATACATAGGAATTATGCTCTGAGATATAACTAATAATTGTGTTATATCTAGTATCAGTGATAGAACTTTAACTGGTGACTATTTTATAACTACCAGTGGGATAGGTAGAGGATACTCATATGGTAAAACCTCAAATTTGACCAATTGATTTGTGTGTATGTATTTTATGCATATGTGTACTTTAGATGGGTTGGTCATAGCTGATATAACCATGGCCTACCTAATAACATATCAAACAAGCCTGCACTAGGTACTACTAAGAACCAAGTGGCTATATGTGTGCATCTAAACTGTAATGAAAGCACAATGTCATTAATAGATATTTGAACATGACCATTGAAACAACTAATGGATGTATCTATGGGGAATATATCCTACTATAAGTATCCCAAGTGATGCAAAAGTGTCATAGTGCACATGCTAATGCCTGACCCATTGTTAACCATAACACTTTGTAAATGATAATGATTTATGTATGCTCATATAAAGAATGAATGTAAATCTGTATCATCATCAAAAATATCCTTCTTTGAGAAGATGATGAGTGGTCTAGGTGGAATGTAGTATGATACATGCCAATGATATTATGCAATGGGTGTGCCTCCTCTTTAATAGTGTGATAAGAAGCTGGGGGTGGATGTGCCTGATATGTGTAGTGAACACTTGATGTGCTCCCTACCTCATTCATTATGTGCTTTAGAAATGGATCTAAGAATATTTTTAATGCCTTAGTTTATATTTTCTATACTTTTGGTGCCTCTGTGGGTGTGCCCACTTTAATAATATTAGCCTCAATCAAATCTTATATCTTATGTTTTAGGCTTATGAATTTATTTGTTGTATGGCCTAGTGCCCTATGATACTCATAGAATGTGTTAGACTCAGTTATTTGGAAGAGGCCATGTCATATCAACCTCTTCAATTGAATGGAGAGATATGACATTATATTTAAAAAATTGCTATAAAACTTGTGATGTTGACTTTGGAAGGTTGGTGAAGATACGATGCTAAAGAGAAAATAAAACTAATCGAGGAGATGGCTCAGAAGCTATGTTGACTGTGGCATTTTGATCACTCTTGTTCTCAATGGCCCTTACCTTATACGGAGGCTTGCTTGAAATCTTAACAGTTGATTTTGATCCATTGGTATATTTTAGTTTGCCCATTGATAGAATCTTGACCTCTCTTTCTTTTATTGTGTGGCACAAATCTATGAATGTAGGAAACTTCATAAAAAGGATACATTCATGTAATACTAGTAAAAGACTTCATTTAAAGATGTATTAAAGATCTTTTTATGCCATGGGGCTAGTCAATTTGGCTAATATAGTTTTGTATTGTAAGACATAGTCTACAATAGGTTCATTTGACTTTTGTTTTAAATGTGCAACTTGGGCATATGGTATCTTGTCACTGATATTGATAGAGAAGGGTGCTAAAAACATGTCATCTAAATGATTAAATGCAATGATAGATTGATTTGGTAAGTCATAAAACTACTATAGGGCACAATCCTTTAAACTATGTGGAAACAAATTTGTGAGAAGCCAATCATTAGACACATAGTCCAAACATGTTGCATGAAAAGCTCTAAGATGGTGTTCTAGGTCACTTTTGCCATCATATAATGTAAGCTTAGGTGTCACAAAACTATATGGTAATGGAGTTACCGCTATGTAATGTGCCAAAGGTGTTTGTAAGATATATTTAGAATCCAAACTATGTGATATCCTAGTGTCTCCCTTCTCAAGATGTAATACCTTATCCTATAGAGTATGAATTTTGTGCATAAGGGATTATACATCTAGAGTGAAGGAACTAGCCACAAGAGGTGTAGCTGTCACTGAAGGTTGTTGAATTATAACTTTAGGTTATGCTAGTTGAGTTGGCCCCACTATAGGTGTAATAATGTGATTAGCTGGGGGAGTTGAATATTGACCATTATTTATTTTGTTCTTGATTTCTAATATGGCTTGTAGGATTTATGTATGATCAAGGGGATTTTCTCAAATTTTATCTCTAAAGCTCTATAATATCTCATCTTTATTGATAATCATGTCATCATTATTAAGTGAAGGGAGAGTGTCCTACTTTTCAATTTATATATCATCTTGTTCTTGATTATATTGTTCATCTTTGAATGCATTATCATTGAAATCCACATAATTAGGGTGTGAACGATGAATAACTAGAGTTATGATAGGTCCTTTATCCATGTTATAGGCTCAGATAGTAGGAACTTAAAATGCTCTATAGAATTACCACTTAATATAACACTTATTTTTAATGCAAGAGAGATAATTTTTTGAGATGGCATATAGTAAATAAATTAGAATAGAGCCACTAAAAAATAATATGAAATTTGAAAAATTTAAAGCAGCTAATGAAAATATGAAAAAGAAGGATACAAACCCTAAGAGCATCGAGGGTTAGGGTTCTTTGAAATTTTTTTAATTACATTTAAATTAATGAAAATCTAATGTGGGATTGATTAAATGATCTAGGTAATGCTAAAAAATTAGAAAAATAGATGCTTGTAACACTAAAAAATGTACAAAATTTGGGAGAAGGTAAACCCTAAGTAAAACTAGGGTTTTAAGCAATATTCAAAGTTGGGTTTACCAATTTTTTTAACCTTTTATGGTTTAGCTATATAAATTATATGTTTGATTAAAGGGTTAAGTAGTCTAAATCAGTGAATAATATGCATAAAATAACCACTAATTTGTTATAGATTTTGATTAGCTTTGAATTTATAAAAATAGTAATAAATATGTGTAAATAAAAACTTATTTGGAAAACTCATGATACAAAGGATCTGAGTGCTAAAAACTAAGATACAAATAGGTCTGAGTGTCTTCAACTAGATCCCTATGTTAACATGCCTCCTAGAGAGTAACACCACACTTGGACAATAACACCATGTGGCTCTAGTGTCCTGAAAATGGTGATAGTGTCCTTTGTATATGACTACTCTAAAATTTTGGATACACTTGCAACTATGTTTCTAGGTTCTGTTCCTACATGCACATAGTTTGAAACTCTGTATTATACCTATAATAGCTAATTTATGATGTAGACCCTAATCTTCCTTGCAACTAAGGCATGATCTAGAAAGTGTGTTCATTATTATGATAGGTTGGACATCCTCAAAACTTTGATGTGAAGAGAGTTGCCTACATGCCAATACTTTGAGGAGGGATCAAGCCTAATGTAGTTATCCCCACCTGAGTGCTGGTACAAGTGTAAATAATGCTAGAGTGATAGTGGTTTTGAATGACTTGATTATGTTTAAGATTGGAAATATGGAAAATCTGAGCTTAGGGAAGCTTTAGATGGTATTATATAGAAGTAGGGAAGAATATGGATTAATAACCTTGTTTTTTCTCAACTTGTTTCATGTTTGAATAGGTATTTTGCATCCAATTTTCATCTAGTGGATAAAGGTCTAAAATTCATGTATTTATAACTTGTGCAAACAATAAAATATGCTTAGGTTGACCTTAGGAGGGTTTTAATTTTGAAAATATATCTATTCAAAAAAGACAGGGTAAAGGACATTAACACCATTTTAGGGACATTAGCACCATGTGGCTCTAGTGTCCTTAATGTGGTACTAATGTTCAACTGGTAGGATACTCGGCATGAAGGGCTAGGATTGGGAAATGAGGGTCTAAGACTATATTTAAGCTAACCAGGGATGCTTGTGGTCTACACAAAGGCTAAAAAAGTATGATAATAGGCTTTAGGATAGGTCTAGGGATAAACTAGGAATATGTTGTCTCAAGTATCACTCTTAACACTCAAATACCACTTTTAGGTGATTACAATAACCATGCCATACATAAATTAGTAAAGTGTTAATCTAATTAATGTAGCATTGATGATCATTCAAACATGAAGATGATAAAATATTGAAACACATAATAAACCCTCTTGCATACAATAGAGATTGTATTCATTAAAGGAGTAAATGTTGTTACAATAATCAATCTAGGCTAATTTTAAAATCTAAAGTGATGAAGGAAACACAGGTGAAATCTTGGCAGTAATTCGACAACACTTTTGAGCAATTTTGGTCAACCCTAAAATACATTATGATTTTTACTTATATAGATAAGGATTGGGATCACCTCAAAAAATAAGGAAGAACACATCCTAGGCCATAATGGCCACTCATTACAATTATAATCATATTTAAAAATTAAAAAAAAACAATCCCTATAAATCCACAACAAATTTATGCAGACCACTAATTGACATGTGGCAGCTAAGATGGACCAGGTCCTAACTAATTTGATTGGGCACTCCTTACTTCTAATATAGTAGCCATGAGGTAAAAATCCTTATCTAGCTTGGTTAGGTTCATTGGGGGCTCCCTGAAGATTACCTCGACTTGAGCTGCTAGTCTCTAGGAGATTTATAATGATGCTTCCATTGATGCTTGGACTTTGAAGACCTGGTTGATGATCACCGTGGACTAAGTTGATAGATCTAGCATTTCCCAAGCCCCTTCCCAGTTTTCCTTGGCCACTTTATCCCTCATAACCTTGTCTAATTAACCTAGGTGGACTCTGAATTCCCCTTGGTCGATTAAGGTGCCATTCAAGTGGAATAACATGGAGATATTGACCTCTTTGAAGTAGGTGAATATCTTCTTATTTCCCTCTTCCAAGGGTCCTATTTTAGTGTAAGCCAAGGCCATCCACTTCTCCATTATATCTCTCATGTTCCTGAAGTATGTTTGGTACAACCCCAAATATGACGTTGATATAAGTTTAAGATCTAGGAACATCCCCTTGTTGACCATCAACTATAGCTTATGGAATTTCCCATCGATCTTTGTAATCCTCTCCATGTAGCCTTGAGTCCACTAGATAAGTGTGTTGGTATTGACTAGTCTCCAATAATTTCCCAAGGACTGAGAAAATTAGTAGGAGGGCATCCTTAACATGCTTGATTAGATCTATTGGGAATGTGCTCTTCACTTGGTCTTCTAGAGTTTAGAATTGGATCTGTATGTCTTTGAGGAGATTATCAGACATATCATGGGTATCTTAGAGAATTACAGTGGGTCTTTAACCATTCTCTCCTCCCTAGTGGAAGTCATCACCTTGTTGAGGGAGAATAAATCCTGGTGGGTCTACCATACCACTAGGTTTCCCTCTTGGATAAACCTTTGTATGAGTGTCCTCTTCATGCTTATAAAGGCTCAGTAAAAATAGCATTACATGTCTGGGTCACCTTAGATAGCCATATATGATGTGTTTGACCCCCAAAACATTTCATGAGTTTTGGGAGGTGTAGGAGTGGTGGCTAAAATGGTAGTGGAAGGTGGAGGATGAAGTGGAAGGGAGATGGAGGAAGTGGAAGGAGTTAAAGAGGAAAGTAGTGGAGGTGGAGGGGGTATGGGAGTGAAAGGAGGGAGAAAAAAAAAGGAGACCCAAGAGAACATTTTCACCTACCACTATTCTTGAGTCAGGTTCACCTAAGTTATAATTGACCTTGAGAATGGGTTGTGAAATAATAGGGAAGAGATGGGTTGGTTGAAGGCAAGTTCTATGGAGCCTTGGGTAATGGAAAAAATGGGCCAAGGAACCAAGCACTAAGATATTGTGGTTAAGGGAGTTATTGAATCCTTTGGAGGATATGTCAAGGCATATGGAGGAGGTTGAATTAGATTAGAAGGCCTTTGGGATGGAGTTGGAGTATGGGTTGCCTTCTGCTTCTTCTTTGGCCTCTTACCCGAGTTAGCGCTAGATGTTGTAGTGGATGGTCTGACTAGGATGATGGGAGCCACATGGGCTGATGGTGGAGGGCTTAGAGCTATTGAGGGGAGTGATAGAAAAACTAAATTAGGCACTAGGAGGGTCTCTACTACAAGTGGTAAGCTCCCAAAGGCTGTAGTCACACCTACTGGAAAAAACCCAAGGGAGGCACCGGGAGGACTCCAAGTTGTGAGATGGAAGGAGTGAAATGGAACAAGAAGGTAAGGATGATCAGAAGGATTGAGGCCAAAGTCAATTGGGAAAAATATTGAAGGGGAAGAATGGGAAATAGAGGAGGCACCACCTGGGTAACTTACGGGGGCAGAGCAAGATTAGTCAGTGCTGAAAGTGGGAGTTGTAAAGTGATAGGAGTGAGAGGTGGAAGGAAAATGGGGGAGATGGATGTGTAAGAGGGTGAACCTAGATGGGTGCCTATTGGGATCCTTTCTCTAGGATCACTCTTGGGCTATTGACCACATCAAAATTTTGGAGCTTTACACCTTGGGGTTGAGGTGCTGGTGGTTGAGTGAGCTATGATTAGGTTGTTTAACATCATGTTGTCTAGGACTAGCTCTATCATGATTTGTCTAGTGGAGCTACTAG
This sequence comes from Torreya grandis, assembly GCA_037957365.1. Classification (NCBI taxonomy): domain Eukaryota; kingdom Viridiplantae; phylum Streptophyta; class Pinopsida; order Cupressales; family Taxaceae; genus Torreya; species Torreya grandis. The sequence continues at coordinate 371,293 of JARHVA010008415.1, forward strand.
AGGGGATGGAGGTGAAGGTAGAGTGTGAGGAACAACTAGAGGAGGTAGAGTAGGAACCAAATAATTAGGAGCAATTAGAGGAGGTAGAGAGGGAGACAAAGCATGAGGAGCAAGGGATGTTGGTAGAAGTAAAATTGGACTCAGAGCTTGAGGAGGAGAAGGTGGTAGGATAGATTATAGGATCCCCCAGGAGATGGATGGATTTGTTAGAGTTAGATCCTCTATGGACTGAGTAAGATCTATAGGAGGTGGAAAGGGGCATTTATGAGCCTTCTTTCCCTTCTTCTTCTTGGTTGAGTACCATGACAAGTTAGATTAGATTACCCCTTTAGGGTCCCACTACTAGATCTTGTACTTTTCAAGGGTAAAGGAGTCTCACCTAGCCACCATATTTGATATTGAGGGGAAGGTATTGTAGAGTGGTGTCATATGGTGATCTATATTGTAAGGTTATGGAGTTAAAAGCTTCACCAAGATGTAAACAGGAGAAGTTACGGAGGTTGCGGAGAGTTGTAGAATGAGTTGCAGGGAAACCGACATCGGTCAGACAGCAGTGAAGAAGCAACTGATGTCGGTCACTAGTCCGCTGACATCGGTCAGGAAGGTGCCGATGTCGGCAGCCTGTGCATGAACATGTAGTTTGCATGTTGATTCCAGAGAGTCTATTTTTGGACTGTTAGTTTGCATGTTAAAGGCTAGTTGTAGTCTTGAGTTGCGCATCTAATTATTGTAATTAAGATAGTCTAATTATTGTAAGCATGAGATCTATATATGGATTCATGGGCTGTATTTTAAATCAGTGCTAGGGAGTAAAAGAGCTAAATAAGCTCCTTCTGAGAGAGGAGAGCAATGGTGTGTTCTTCCTAGTGCCACAGTACCAAGTGTGGGTGTTGGTTTGGAGAATCAGAAGGGTTCTTCGTATATGTATGATCTTGGTCAGCAGGTGTGCATGGCTTCTTTTGGAGATATACAATGGTGAGTAAGGTCTAGTGATTTGCAGGTAGCAGTAAAGAGCAGGGGATCTACTTGATGTATGGTTGTGTACTTGGTGTACTGGTAGCGTTGTTTCTGACTGGTGGAGGTGAACATCAATTCTGTATTGGAGTTGATTGTTGGGACCGAGAGAGAGAGGGAAGAAGGTCTTGAGGTGTGGCGAACCTTTGAGGTGGAAGAAGAAGTGGCATCTTCTTTATTGTATTTTCTTCTAAGTGATTATTAATACAATTGTGTATTGTCTCTCATATTCCTGTGTTGTTTCATATTTCTAGTTACTTATTGATTCTGGTTAAATTCCGTGTTTAGTTGCTAATACAAGAAGTAATCATATGTGCTCTATTGGTGGAGCAAGATCCTGACAAGTTGGTATCAGAGCCTAGTTGTAAGTTCAAGAGCTGATTGCAACAAGTTGGTATCAGAGCTTTTGGTTGGGTTGACTAACAGGTGGTTTCAGATTTGGTAGTGTTGTTGATTACAGGTCACTCATAGGGGTTTCAGATTGAGTGGGAGTATATCAATGGTAGAATAAAGTAAGCTATGAATGGAGAAATTGAATAGCATGAATGGTCTGATTGATGGAAAGAAAGAGCAGGGAAAAGGAGATTGTTGGTCGGTAGAAGATCAGCATGTAGAAGCAGATGTTGTAGGTGATGTTACACAGGTTGCTCTGGATAAAGTAGAGTCTTTGTTTACAGATTCTTTTGCCTCTTTCCATGCAGCCCAAAATAGAGCATCTTTTCATGGGTATGTCTTTGGAGACTTTGGAGAGATTTATTTAGGGGTTGGTGAGCCTTGTTAGATTATTGAGGAAGGGGAAGTGAAGCTGAAATTGTAGACAGATAACACACAGGTGTTGAAGGAGGTTATGCAAGTACCAGTCTTGGAGATGAGTCTAATTTCTTCAAGAAATTTGGGTGATGGGAGATGCACTGTAACTCTCATAGCGGATGCACTTGAATTAGATGGTGGTAAGAAAGTAGGTATCCTTTATCTATCTACTTATATTACTGATTCACCCTCTATTGCAGAGATGTGGCTTTTTAGGCTTGGTCACATATGTAGGAGGGGAATGCAGGTTCTTAAGCGGAAGATAGATATTTTTGATAAACTTAAGAACTGGAAAGCCTTGGTGTTCATGGAAGAGATGATGGACAGAGATCAACGGAGTGGACTAAATTATTTTGAGCAGGGTTGTGATGATTTGAACATGGTTTTGATCCATGGAGAGCTCACGGGTAAAAATTTATCACTCATAGGTGAACACAGGTACCGGCATCAGTCAGACAGTAACCGACATCGGCAATAGGAAGACCAACATCAGTCATGTAGGAACTGACATTGGTAGAAGGGATACCAGTGTCGGCAAGAGAAATGACATCGGTAGTTAGGGTCAGTGCAGGGGAACCGACATTGGTCAGATGCAGACTGGGAGATGGCTGAGATCGGTCACTAGGACGGATGGTGGGCAGACAACAAGCTATCAACAAGTCTCAAACGCTCATATGGAGGTCAGAAAGGGTAAGTGAACCTCATATTCATTGTTCACCTTCTTTATATTGCTTACTGATGGTTAAGAACTAGGAAGATGGAAGAAGCAATGTAGGTAGAATCCAGATACAATGGGAGCTTGGCATGGATGAGGAGTGTGAGTCCTTGGAGAAGAACCAAATAGGTATTTATTGGTGGAGTTGTTAGCTGGAAGAAAGCACTGAGAGACAGATGGATTCCCAAGTTAAAGAAGAGAGTGGATGGATACGTGAGATGGAAGGCCAAGGTATATGGTCTTGAGGAAGCTGCAGGACAGTGGTACAGGTTTGACAGGTGGATGAGAAAGCAGAGCTTCAGTCAATGTCAGTATAACTATTGTGTTTGTCTTACCAGGTGGATGATGGTCACAACATTATCTTGTTACTGTATGTGGGTGATTTGCTAGCAGGTTTGTACATACAAGGATTTGCTAAGCTAAGGGTAAGGTAAGTTCAGAGGTATGTCATGGAGAATTTGGGAGCAGCGAAATTCTTTGGCATAAGAGACATGGAGATTTTGTCTCCAGTGGGAGCTGGTGTGAAGATGGTGTTGGCAGGGTTCATGATGCAGGATGTAGAATCAAAAAGCACACCAAGGGCTGGATAGTTCAAGCTTAGCTTAGAATAGGGTTTAAAATCACATGAGGTCTAGTGTAGACCTGAGTTTTCCCAAGCAGTGGGAGTTGTCAGAAAGTATGGAGCCAATTCGGGGAAGGAGTACTAGAGGGTAGTTCAGTGGATTCTCAGGTATCTGAGAGGGATCAACAGTAGGGATTCTTGTTAAGCAGGGTCAAGGTCTTCACTACATGGAGTTGTAGGTTTGGATGTGGCAGGTTACTTGGATGACAGGTGTAGCATCATAGGTTGTGTGGTGGTTGGTCTTCAGGATTGATCTTGAAGAGGGATACAAGCCAGGGAATAATTTGGATAGTGTACAGGTACAGGTATAGGTGCAGCTGTTTATCTCCAAGTGGGAGATTTTTAGGTTGTGGAGCTAAAAGCTTCACCAAGATGCAAATAGGAGAATTTACGAAGGTTACAAAGGTTGCAGAGAGTTGCAGAATGAGTTATAGGGCAAACGACGTTGATATGATCAACTAACGTCAGTCAGACAGTAGTGAAGAAGCAACCGATGTTGGTCACCAGTCGGCCGACATTGGTCAGGAAGGTGCCGATGTCGGCAGCCTGTGCGTGAACATGCAGTTTGCATGTTGATTCTGGAGAGTCTATTTTTGGATTGTTAGTTTGCATGTTAAAGGCTAGTTGTAGTCTTGAGTTGTGCATCTAATTATTCTAATTAAGATAGTCTAATTATTGCAAGCATGAGATCTATTTATGGACTCATGGGCTGTATTTTAAATCAGTGTTAGAGAGTAAGAGAGCTAAATAAGCTCCTTCTGAGAGAGGAGAGCAATGGTGTGTTCCTCCTAGTGCCACAGTACCAAGTGTGGGTGCTGGTTTAGAGAATCAGAAGGGTTCTTCGTATATGTATGATCTTGGTCAGCAGGTGTGCATGGATTCTTTTGGAGATCTACAATGGTGAGTAAGGTCTAGTGATTTGCAGGTAGTAGCAGAGAGCAGGGGATCTACTTGGAGTATGGTTGTGTACTTGGTGTACTGGTAGCGTTGTTTCTGACTGGTGGAGGTGAACATCAATTCTGTATTGGAGTTGATTGTTGGGACCGAGAGAGAGAGGGAAGAAGGTCTTGAGGTGTGGCAAACCTTTGAGGTGGAAGAAGAAGTGGCATCTTCTTTATTGTATTTTCTTCTAAGTGATTATTAATACAATTGTGTATTGTCTCTCATATTCCTGTGTTGTTTCATATTTCTAGTTACTTATTGATTCTGGTTAAATTCCATGTTTAGTTGCTAATACAAGAAGTAATCATATGTGCTCTATTGGTGGAGCAAGATCCTAACATATATTTATGAGCACACCTTATGATAATTCTATATAAATAAACTAAATATGCCTTCCACTAGTTGATAGACAATCACTTCTTATATTAGACAACCAGGAACATAATATGGTAGGCAAAGGGGCTCCTTGAGGAAACCCATGATCTAGATCATAGTGTCATCCTTGTATAGCCAATAATCATCAATGGATATGATACAATCTTAGATTTCCTTAAGAGAGATGGGGCATTAAAGCTTCATTGATGGATTGGTAGACCATTAGGTATAAATTCTCATAGATGTCTCAGATGTGATGGTGGAACTTGTGGCCATATAGATTATAGAATACCACATGGATCACTGAGCCCTTGGTAACCCACATAGAAAAGGATAAAGGCTTAAAATAGAGCATCTCATAGATTGAATATAATAGGTAACTCATCATGTAAAAGTTTCCTCCATCTCAGACATCTATGATGGTGTGGACCAACTTGAAGTTGATCAATCCCCCATGTTTGGGGAATTTGAGTGCATAAGCATCATGTGAAAAATAAGTAGACATATCTCATTGATGTGTTGGTATTATTTCCCCCCTTGAACAATTGGTTAAGCAAGATCATGCCCACCTGAACCTCCTCTCAGAATTTGTGTAGGTATCGATATCCTCCTTGTTAACCCATTTGGAGTTGAGGTTATTAGCCTAGTCATGGAGGACATCATTTATCTGGTAGGTTCTCATATAAACTATTATTATTGTTGAATTTAGGAGAGAGTGAAGTTAAGGATGGAGTAATATGCCTTGAAGGCATTCTAAGATATATTGGTAATTTGGTGTTGAGATTTGGGTGAGCATACCCAGTCATTGACTCCATCTTGTATATGGATGGCTTTGTGAAGGATGTCACTCAACAAGTTAACATAGGGGAATTACTTTGGTTTGGCCATGGCTAGGTGGAGTCTATAATTATTATAAGACCCAAGGGAATCCTCATACTCATCCTGTTGGTCATCATCTTCACCAGAATTCTTAGGGACTTAATCGACCACTTTAAATAGATCATTATAGTGATTGAATTTGGTAAAGCCAGTTGGGAAGGTGGTGTCCTAATATTCAAGCTTGACCTTTCAGTTTAAGGATGATGCAACCATTAGAGTAAGACAAAGGGGAAATAAGGAAGCTTTGAGTGTAAAAGGTATGAGATACATAGGCTCTATGGAAATTTGAAATTAATGAGTTCAAGATTTCTTTGAGATCAACAATGATAACCATTAGCAAGATTATTTTAGGGTTTTATAAGTGCATGCATAAAACCCCCCTATATTAATGGCATTTAGGATATCACTTGTTGCAAATTTGAATTTGAGTTGATGGATAGATTTTCTCTCTTTATTTCTAAATATAGAATTAAATTTTAAGCCCATGATCCTCTACCAGCAACCAGATATAGCAATGGCAATGGGATGCTTTAAAACTATCCAATCAGGCCCAAGTTCCCATTTTGTTAATGCCTAGTGCATGGTAGTCATGAAATCACATCTTTTGGAGGCTCCTTCATTAACTCCTACTTTTGTATATGTGTCATCTACTCATTAATCTTCCTAATATTGGTCGAGACCTAAGTGAGGCTATGTACTCTGCATCATTTCCTTATGCTGGATGATGTGTCACCTAGGGACATGTAACACACCTTGATTGGATCTTTAATATTAGTCATACCTTATTCTAATATTCTCAGTCCTTCAAGTGGCTATTGGTTCATCTACATATTGGGTAACTTGGTGCCTTCTCATTTGGTTAGGGTCTTCCAAGCTCTGACATCTCTGATAGGTCTGGGGGAATGGCCAATGTAACACTCGATGACATGGTGCCTTCCCATTTATCTAGGATATCCAAATATTTGACATATATGATAGGTATAGGGCACTGACCACTCTAACACTTGGTGATGTAGTTCCTTCCCATTCAGTTGGGCTCTCTTAGGATTTGACATCTCTGACAGGTTTATGGGACTGGCTGCTATGACACTTGATGACATGACACCTTCCCATTTGACCAAGCTCTCTTAGGCTCTGACATATTTGATAGGTCTAGGGGATTGGCCACTCTAACTTGTGGTTCCTTCCCATTTGGCTAGGCTCTAAAAGGATTTAACATTTTTGAAAGGTATAGGGGACTAACCACTCTAACTTATGGTAATGTGTGCCTTCCCATTTAGTCAAGATCTCTTGGGCTTTGACATCTCTAACAAGTCTAGGAGATTGGATGCTCTAACACTCAATGACATGGAACCTTCTCATTTGGATAGGCTCTCATAGGCTCTAACATCTTTGATAGTCTGGGAGATTGGTCACTCTAACTCATGGCAATGTGGCACCTTCCCATTTAGTCAGACTCTCTTGGGATCTAACATATTTGATAGGTTTGAAGGACTTGTAAGGATACGTGAACACCAGAAGCACACAATTGATTACCAAACCAAGCAACTTAATATGCGAAAATTAACCAAAATCACAAGTAACTAGAATTCAGAATAACACATGATATGAGAGACAATACACAACTTGTATTAAAACTCTTGAAGAAAAGAATACAATAAAGAAGATGCCACTTCTTCTCCACCACCTCTTCAGAGGCTTCCCACACCTCAAGTGAACAGTAATTCTCTCCTCAAAGCTCTCTCTTAGGTCCCAACACAAAACTCAAACACAGAGTTGGTGTTCACCTTATACCTGTGCTCCACACACACCAAAAGTGCTCCACGCACTCCACAAGTGCTCCATGCACTCCAAAAGCACTCCAAAAGTACTCAACGTACTTCAAGTAGATCTCTCATGAACCTACAACAACCTGTAATTCAACAGACCATACTTATGGAAGGAACTCCCTTGCCTTCCTCTTTGCTCTATCTGAGTACACACCTGTACTCCAAGTAGATCCTGCTTGATTCTGCTCCCTGTTGTGTCACTGTCCTATCTGATCTTTCACACTTGCAAATCAACCTAGTTCTGCACACCTATGAACCTTGACCTTGCACACACATACACCTGCAGATCAATGATCTTACTTACCATGTAGATCTCCTATATAGGCCATGCACACCTGCTGACCAAGATCCTACACCCCTGAAGAATCTTGCTGACTCTCCAAAACCAACACCCACCTTGGTACTGCTGTGGAACTAGGAGGAACACCCTTGCTCACCTCACACACAAAAGGAGCTAACTTTGCTCAACTCAAACTAGAACAAGTTTCCAATACAACCATGAGTCTATTATATAGATCTCATCCAAACAATAATTAGACATCTAATTACAATAATTAGATCTGCATCTCTCAGTCTAAAAATAGATCTCATCATGCAAACACTTGGTTCATCAACTGACTGCCTGTAATAAACTCACAGTCAAATCACACAGGCGACCGACGTCAGTCCCTGTCTGCCTGGGGGTCGTCAACGCTGGCTGATATCTGATCGACGTCGGTTGCCTTCTTGTCTAATCCTGTTGACGTCGGTTAGCCAGACCAACGCTGGTGTCTGTGACACTCTGTAACTCATCTGCAACCTCCTCCATGTCTGCATCAGTGAAGCTTTTAGCTCCACAACCTAACAATCTTCCACTTGGAGATAAATAGCTGCACTGTACCTATACCTGTACCTTGTCTAATCTATTTCCTGGTTTGTATCCCTCTTCAAGATCAATCTTGAAGACAACCCACCACACATCCCGTGGTGTACCTCCTGTCATCCGAGTACCCTGCCACATCCGAACCTACAAACCCATGTATTGAAGTCCTGACCCTGCATAGCATGAATCCCTACTGCTGGTCCCTCTCAAATACCTGAGAACACACTTCCCTGAATTGGCTCCTAACTCTCTGACAGCTCCCACTGCATGGGAATACTCAGGTCTATACCAGACCTCATGTGATTTCGGACACTGTACCTGTCCAACCCTTAGTGTGCTCTGGCTCTGCATCTTGAACCTCACCAACACTTGATTCACATCAGCTCCCACTGGAGACAAAATCAACCTGTGATCTCCATGTCTGCCATGTCAAAGAATTTCACTGCTCCAAACTCTTCATGACATGCCACTGAACTAACCTTACCCTTAGCTCAACAAAACCCTGTATGTACAATCTTGCTAGCAAAACATACCATCCACATACAGCAACAGAATGATGTTGCAATCATCATCCACCTAGTAAGACAAACCACAGTAGTTATCCTGACATTGACTAAAGCCATGCTTTGTCCTCCACCTGTCAAAACTTGTACCACTGTCCTGTAGCTCCTCAAGACCGTATAACCTGGTCTTCCGTCTCATGTATCCATTCTCTCTATTCTTCAACTAAGGAATCCATTCATCTCTGTGCTTTCACACCGGTTGGCAACCCTACCAAAACTCCCGTTTGGTTCTACATCATATCCCTACCATGCTCCCACCTATTTCCTAGATCCTTCCTGTTCTAAAATAAGCAACAAGTGTAAAGAAGAGGAATAAAAAATTTGAGGCTTAATTACGTCTTCAGTCCTCCATATGGGTGTTTGAGACTCCTTGACAGCGTGCTGTCAACCCAAAATCTGTTACAGTGACCGACCTTGGTCACTCCACAATCTGCATCTGACCGACGTCGGTTCCCATGCGTCTGTCCCTAACTACCGACCCTGCCGATGTCGGTGTCCCTGCTACTGATGTCGGTCTTCGTGACCGACGTCGGTCTTACCTACTGCTGACATCAGTTTTCCTACCAACGCCGGTACCTGTGTTTCCTGTGAGTGATGACTTTTTACCCACGAGCTCCTTTGAATCAATCCCCATGTCCAAACTGCCCTGCTCAGAAGTATCCAGACCCATCCACTAGTCTCTGTCTGCCATCTCCTCCAAGTACACCAAGGCTTTCCAGTTCTTAAGCTTGTCAAATATATCTGTCTTCTGCTTAAGAACATGCATCTCCTTCTTGCTCATGTGACCAAGCCTACGAAGCCACGTCTCTGCAACAAAAGAAGAATCAGTAATATAAACAAGTAGATAAAGAGTACCTATTTTCTTACCACCAGCTGATTCAAGTGCATCCGATGTGAGAGCTCTCGTACATCTCTCATCACCCAACCTTTCTGAAGAAATTAGCCATATCTCCAAACCTGGGACCTGCATGACCTCCTTCAACACCCATGTGTTGGCCTTCGCCTACAATTTTAGCTTCACTTCCCCTTTGCCAATTCTTCGGCAAGGCTCACCAGCTCCTCTACCTGGGGTTGCATGGAAAGAGGCAACCGAATCTTTTATCCAAGATTCAACTTTATCCAAGAAACCTTCCAAAGCATCCTGTGCAACAAGACCTGCTACATCTGCATCTTCAGTTCCTTCATGTTGATCTACTACCAACCAAAAATATTCTTTTACCTGCTCTTTCTTTCCATATGACCGTTGGTGACCACCTGTGCTTTTCAACTCCTCCATTCTTAGCTTACTTTCATCTACCATTGCTCTACTCCCACTCAATCAAAAACCCCTGAGAGTGACCTGTAACCAAACACAAAACCTGCTTCTCGCAACCTTAGCTCTGATACCACTTGTAAGGATACGTGAACACCAGAAGCACACAATTGATTACCAAACAAAGCAACTTAATATGCGGAAATTAACTTGAATCACAAGTAACTAGAATTCAGAATAACACATGATATGAGAGACAATACACAACTTGTATTAAAACTCTTGAAAAAAAAAATACAATAAAGAAGATGCCACTTCTTCTCCACCACCTCTTTAGAGGCTTCCCACACCTCAAGTGAACAGTAATTCTCTCCTCAAAGCTCTCTCTTAGGTCCCAACACACAACTCAAACACAGAGTTGGTGTTCACCTTATACCCGTGCTCCACGCACACCACAAGTTCTCCACGCACTCCACAAGTGCTCCATGCACTCCACAAGCACTCCACAAGTACTCAACGTACTTCAAGTAGATCTCTCATGAACCTGCAACAACCTGCAATTCAATAGACCATACTTATGGAAGGAACTCCCTTGCCTTCCTCTTTGCTCTATCTGAGTACACACTTGTACTCTAGTAGATCTTGCCTGATTCTGCTCCCTGTTGTGTCACTGTCCTATCTGATCTTGCACACCTACAAATCAACCTAGTTCTGCACACCTATGAACCTTGACCTTGCACACACATACACCTGCAAATCAACGATCTTACTTACCATGTAGATCTCCTATATAGGCCATGCACACCTGATGACCAAGATCCTACACCCCTAAAGAATCTTGCTGACTCTCCAAAACCAGCACCCACCTTGGTACTACTATTGAACTAGGAGGAACACCCTTGCTCACCTCACACACAGAAGGAGCTAACTTTGCTCAAGTCAAACTAGAACAAGTTTCCAATACAACCATGAGTCTATTATATAGATCTCATCCAAACAATAATTAGACATCTAATTACAATAATTAGATCTGTAGCTCTCAGTCTAAAAATATCTCTCATCATGCAAACACTTGGTTCGTCAACTGACTTCCCGTAATAAACTCGCAGTCGAACCACACAGGCGACCGACGTCGGTCCCTGTCTGCCTGGGGGTCGTCGACGCTGGCCGATATCTGACCGACGTCGGTTGCCTTCTTGTCTAATCCTGCCGATGTCGGTTGGCCAGACCAACGCCAGTGTCTGTGACACTCTGCAACTCATCTGCAACCTCCTCCATGTCTGCATCAGTGAAGCTTTTAGCTCCACAACCTAACAGGACTAGCCACTCTAACACTTGATGACATGGCACCTTCCCATTTAACAAAGCTCTCCCATGCTATGACATCTCTAAGAGTTCTGAGGGACTGGCTATTCTGGCACTCAATGGTGTGGTGCCTTCCCATTTAGTTAAGGTCTCTTAGGCTCTACAAAATTCATAAGAAAAAGACCAAGTAAGAAAATGAAAAGGGTACATGACTTAAGCTTACTTGTCAATTATGGGGAATTCACTCTACCATGAATAGTGATGAGTCTGTTACTCTAGGAAGGGAATGAAACCCCAGGAGATTTTAGTGAAATTTGACCTACAACATTAGCACTATGATTCATAGAAAAATAGAAAACACTCTTTATTCCTAAAAAATAAAAGAGGCCTATTGTTGCTTGGGGAAATCAAAGTGATGTACATTCCAATGATTTAAGTGGGTTTTAAAAAAAAGAGCAAAAGAAAGGACCTCAAATCTCTAGTTCATGATATTTTTAGATGGGTCTCCCATTTCAATTAAAATGGGGCATGTTAGCCACAACAAATGGTGACTTCCATGGGGAAAGTGATGACAACCACTTAGAACTTGATTGATTTATTTTTCTTTCCTTGTTTAATATAGAGATTATATAGGGGGTATTTATTATCCATAAAAATGATGAGGCAATAAATTCTCACAATAGAAAGTGGCATGATAAGCTTTCACTCTATAGATGGGCACCAGTGTGTGTGAGAAGTGATTTTCATTTTCCATTTATTCCTAGATTTTATCTGAGTAATCAAGGCTAGATTGGTTAACAAGATTCATTAGAGGTGTTTTTGGATTGATGGCTTGGGGAGATGGCTGGGAAATTTATCTACTACTATATGAACATTCATAGCCTTGATAGAGATGCCTTTGGTCTCATTCATAGCCTTGCTTCACTGCCAACTAGGTCAAAAATCCTATAGTGGAGATTGCCTGTATATCTCTTTCATGGTAAACTCAAAATTTAGATTCTCCATGCTTTCTTTATTATTTTCCAATATTCCCATGAAAATATCATCATTTATTAGTCTTATCCATTGAGAGTTCAGGACCAAGCTAAGGGTGAATAGATGATGAGTAAGTTCTAAATATCCAGCTAGTCCTTGATCAACTTAAATATTTTGATACCTTCAGGTGTTATTTTAAGTATATCTCGGTGAATCTACTAGGGTGTATGTTGTTCTAAAATCCACTTGTTTATCTTAGAATCATTGGCCTCTCAAATATGGAATGTCAAAAGTTCCCATTACTTTTTTGGAATTTTTTAGATCAAAGGTTTTAACCTAGGCCTTCTTGCTTTCCAACTAACTTTTTGGGTTTTGGCCACCACGTAAATTAGTTTCTAACAAAGGTCATGCATCAAAGGAATATTAAAAAATAAAAAGGGGGACAAAGGGGAAAATTACAAATCAAAGAAAAACACACAAAAAAATAGACATATAATGAAAACAAACACACAATGAAAGTAAATCTATCTAATATATACATTACCACCTTCGCTCTAGCTACTTAAAAACTACATTGGAGGGGACAACTAAGAAATAGTAATTCAAGAATTACCTATTTAATGGAAGTGGTAATTCATTAACCTTGATATCTTTGAGACGAAAGGCATTTTGACCTAAGATTTAGGTTATTTGGTACAGGCCAATCTAGAGGGGATTAAATTTCAAATGTTGTCTTTTATTGTCATGGGCCTTGTCCCACATCAAGGGTAGGTCATAGATTCTAATGGTCTTGATATTTTACCTCTTGACAAACCACCTTTTTATTATATCTTGATGTTTGCTAAACCTTAATAGAGCTTCATTCTAGGCTTCCTCTAGTTAAATCAAGTTTAGGAATCTAGAATTCACCTTATCATCTGTCTCCATGAATTATTACATGAGCTTATAAGTTGTCAACTTGAGCATGACCAATGTGATTAGATCCAATCCATAAAATATAAGGAAAGGATAACTTTTGAGGGCTTGTTTATACTTGGTGCAGTCTGCCCATAGGGCGAACTTTAACAATGAGTGCCATTCCCAAGGTTTTTCTCTAGCTAATTTTTTGATGGAATAAATAAAGTTCTTATTGGTGGACTCCACCAATACATTCCCTTTTTGGTAGTGATTGGATGAGAACTTTAACATGATCCCATTATCATAGGCCTATTCTATAAATTTTACAGATTGAAAGGTAGGGCCATTATCACATACTAAGGAAATGGGGACCCCAAAACATGTGGTTATGGTATTCTCCAAGAAATTGATGACTTCGATAGTAGTGCTCCTTTTAGTTATAACTAATTCACACCATCTAATTTAGTAGTTCATGCCCATAAAAATGAACTTATGACCAACTAATGAATTGAGGTTAATCACCCCCATGAAATCTAGTCCCCATTGTGTAAACAATGTAGACTCTTCAATAGGTTGTAGTGGCATTGCAATGCACATTTATCTCTTAGGAAAGTTATGACATTAGTGGTAGAAGTGAACATTGGCATGAATATATTTGAACAATATGGGCCAATAGTAACCTACGTGAAGAACTTTGTGAGCCATGGCATTTGATGTGGGATAGTTGGCTTCCATTTTTTCATGGAAACTTACCATTATCTCTTTGGCCTATTCTTGTGACATAAAATGGAAGTAGATTACTTTATGGTTTATTATGAAGAGAACTCCCTTCTTTAACATATATTACATATCATTCAAATATATAACTCTTATCTATGTATGGTTTAGTCCCAGGGGTGAATTTCCATAGAGTATAAATGGCATGACCAGAGCATACTAATCTCATTGTAGTACCCTCTATTGGTCCACCTAGTGCACCATAATCATCAGGTCTATATTTGTTATTAGTTGAGTGAGGATTTGTCCTCTAACTAGTTTGGTTAGCATGATTTCCAAGTCATATTCTTGTAGTTTCATCATCCATCAGCCTCTTCTTTCACCTAGCTCTTTCTACCCCAAAATTTGATTTATAGCTAGGTTTTGGGACAATGACATATAATCTATTCCAGAGAATGTAATACCCTAATTTATTCACTACCTTTTATAGGGCATATGCATGCTTGTCGAGGGTAAAATATATAAGCTCAACATCCTTAATATTAGTTCTCATGAAATCCATGGGGTGTTCTCCTTCTAACCTTTGGGTGAGGTGAGCGATAATGGTGTGCTTTGAAGAAAAGGGATAGATAAATAAGTCCTATGTATAGTCCAGGCTAATAAGGACTAAGGCTTGCATAATTATGTCTTTGATATCTTGGAAATCTTTCTTTGATTTCACATGCCACTCCACTTCAACATCATGTTTCAACATCTCATTCAAGGGTTTTAATATTTCAACAAATCCAAAAATAAATTTATGCACAAAGTTGATTTTCCCAAAGAAATATTTTAATTCCTTCTTACTTTAGGTAAAGGTAGTTTATAAATTACATGAACCCTTTTGAGGTCGATAAAAATACCTTATTTTGTGATAATATGACTGAGAAACTTAATTTTTGTGACATTGAACATTCTTTGGCTTTAAGGAAATACCATACCTTTTGCATCTTTCAAATACCCTTTCCAAGTGGTGTATGTGGTTTGACCTATATTTTAAAAATATAGTTAGGTCATCCATATATATTATTATACACTTACCTATCAAGCCTTCAAAAGTGAAGTCTATCACCCTTTGGAAAGTTGCTCTGGTGTTAATTAACTTGAAAGACATGTATTTGTAAGAAAATATGCCCCACTTGGTGGTGAAAATAGTCTTAGTTCTATTTTTGAGGTTGACCAAGACATGTTTGTATACTGAGAATCCATATAAGAAAGACATCATCTAAGACCTACTGACCATTTTGATCACCTCATTTAGGGATGGCAAGGGGTAGCTATCTTTATTCGAGGCCCAGTTCAAATTTTGGAAGTTCACACATTAGCATATTTCTTCATTCTTCTTTTGCACTAGGACCAGGTTAGCCAACCAAGTGGATTGGAAAATCGAGAAAATTATCCTTATCGAGAGTAATTTATGGACTTACTTATGTATCAAGGGCTCTAACTTTGGGTTCAATAGTCTTTGCCTTTGCCTAAAGGATTTTTGGCTAGGTTTTAAGGGAATAGTATGAGTGATTACTCTCAGGTCAAAGATTTTAAGGTCTCCATAGGCCTGGGCAATCATGTCCTTATATCTTGATAATAACCTATATAAATAATATAATTCATGGTCCATCCAATCTAAACTCATGTTAACCATCTAGGGATTCTCTGTAGGGCTAAGATTAACCATTCAACACCTTTGATATTCAAACTTGGGGGATTTTTCCTAAAAGGATGTGTCTAATGCATCAAATGCTATTTCTAAGGAGGTCATCCCCTTTGGAATTTGGTTCCCATGAATATTCAAGATCCCTTCCCTATCCAATTCATTCTTAGGGTTGTCTCTATCTTTCTCATCTATTATTTAGACCTTTAATATCACCCCATTATCAAGGAACTAGATGATTTTATGGTCATCTTCAAAGACCTAAAAGTTAGTCATATTCTCTGGGACAAAATGACAAGGGATGACTTCCACAAAGAACTCTTGTAACTCAGTGTCATCTAGAGGATTTAGGTTTGTAGCTTTAAATTATAGTGAGTCTGCTACTTGATTTTCCTCTTAGAGGATAGGGATAATATTGAATTCACTAAACCTTTTGATTAGGTCCCAAGATCTATGCTTATATCTTTTAAGGTATGATAGTTTGCATTAAAATTTAATCTTGATCTAGTTGAAAATGAATATACAGTTGCTAAATAATCTTAGTTCCTTTACCTTGTGTCTTAATGCAAATTATAATCCTAAGATTAGAGCTTTGTACTCTGCTAGGTTATTTATGTAAGGAAACTACAACCTATATGATGCTCTATGTTTCCTCCCTAAGTGTTCTATAAATAGAACACCAACTCTACTGGCTTGTTTGAAATGATCTCCATATATGTAAAGAGACTATAAGCCAAGAAAATATAGGCTATGAATGGTTTAGATTTTGGGAGGATTTGTGCTTAGTGTGTAGATGCCTAGGTATGAGGAAACCAAGTTTATCTTCTAATTAATGGTGTTATATTCGGTTATAATATACTTCTTGCATGGTTCTTTATCTACCCTTATTTGGTTAGCTACTCTTCTCCATGGAAATCACATATGGGAAAAATTTGTGGCCATATACCCATTCAGGGATTTGGATCAATCTCTACTAAGGAGCATGCTATAGGATTCAGGGATATCCACCACTTGAATGTCTATGAAGTGTTGAATGCTAGGCTCAAATTCTAAATGGATGTGGATGTTTAACAACTCACCTATCACTTTTACCTTGGACTTGTCTAACTGAACCATTAGTCTAATTTTATGGGGGCTAGACTGAGTTTCTCACATATACCTACTAACATCACATTCACTGAGGCTCTTGAATCTACTAATCAGTTATGCAGATTCTTTCAAAATATCCAAATGATGTTAGAACATTTAATGTCTAAGTAGTGTAATTATAAAATGCTTAGTACCTTTTAGATAATTAATAATAATGATTTATTATTTATTAACATGAGTTAACAACCTCATGTAAATAAGTAATAAAACATAAATTATTTATTACTTATCGATAAAAATAAAACATAATTATTTATTTTATATTAATAATTTTATATGTTCTCAGGATGGTTGGACCCATTGGTTACAATGGTAACCTCCCTTAAAATTTTACTTTAAAATAGGGTTTACCCATATTGTTCACATATCTTGAACACTTGGTCTTATTATTCTCACAAGTTTTTATGAAAAAGAACTTTTGTATTTGCACGTGGAAAATACTGGTTTATGAAGAGATTTTGAGGAGTGAGATTGAGAAGATTTTATGTATTGGGGGAATTATTTCAACATTGAATAATCACTATGAGTTTTTTACCTCCATTAGAGGTTATCTAACCTAATCTCTATATCACTGTGTTTAATTGATATAAGATCATTATGTTATGCTTTGATATTCATTTATACTTCTACATCACCTATGTGAATCATGCATATATGTATTTAGATATTTTTAGATGGTTAAAAAGAAAGGTGGGACCTCCATGATATTTTTTTAAATGAGCACATTGGTGTGTGTTGATCTTGGTTTTGGCTAGGCATGTGGGGTTGGATTTTGAGTCAAATATTGTAGTAGGAGATCTTGTTGCTCTATGATTTGAGCAAGATCATGAAAGGTAATGTTAGCCTTGATATTTTTCATATCCTTGACTATGTTGTAACCTCCTTTAATTTCAATTGGTGGGGTTTCCACAGGTGCCTTAGGTTTTTATATTCTTAGAGGTGGAGGATCATTCCTAACATTTTGGTCTGGTGGGGTTGCACCATTATTAGGGGGTGTTAAGGTAGTAAGGGGTTATTGTTTCCTATTCTTAAGGGCATAGTAGCTCCTTTGGAACTATTGAAATAATTGCACCTCACTAATACCCTCCTCTATCTCATTTTATTCTTGGATAGATAAGTCCATAGTTTCTAACACCATAGCTGTATTAGGGGCTTTACCCAAGTTAGAGGATTTTGGATGATTGAGGACCATATCATATTCTTCCATCTCCTTTTGGAAGATCTCAAAAGTAGAACTAAACTCTATGAAGTCCAGTTCCCCATGTGTTGCTGTGTTATGTAATTGACACCAGTTAGGTAAGGCTATCTTAAAGATATTGATCTTGAGTAGCCTATTAGGTGAAGGTTCCAGGGGGTTGTGAGGATGGTTGTAGCTCCTATTTGGTCTTTGATATGTAAAGTTTTTGCTGGACATTTTTGCATTAGAGTTACTCACCTGTCTTTGTAACCCTAGGAAGTCATTGCTAAGTTTTTGTACCATCCACTGAATAGAATCTAAGTCAGTCTTAGTGGACTCTTGAGGTGTGGTTTTGGTATTGTTAGTCATGAATAATGTCTTTTGATGTTGAGTTTAAGGAATCAGATTTTGACTTCTTGGGTTTAGGAAACCCATTTCTTGGTTTGAAGTGGGGTGACCCAATAAGAGTTGATACATTATAGGGAATGGCTTGGTCATAATTACATTCTAATTAATGTTGGGCAAGAATTTCAATATATGCATTTATGGTAGCATATCAAGAGTGGGGGTCATTGTTTGACCTTAGAGATTTAGTTTCCTATCCACTTTTATGGCCCCTACATAAGCTGAGGATAAGTTTGTTATAGCTACATCCTTCCTTATAAACATGGTTGTTCAACGGTCTAGTGCATTCTTATACATTTAAAGTGCTAGTTGAGGGTTGGGTTGATAAAGCATAGTTACCCAACTATACATATTTTGAAACCTAACATTGAAGTTCCTAATGGGTTCATTGGGATCCCTCTTGATGTAAGAAAACTGCTAGTACAAGACACTGGGGTGTATCACTTGTCCAAATTGGGCAAGGAAAGTATAACTAAAATGGTCCCAACTTGAGATAAAGTCTTTAGGAAGGTTGAGGAACCAATCATACATAGAGTCCATTAAGGTAAAAGGGAACAACCTACATGCCACATCCTCATGTTATATATTTAGGAATCTCAGGATGATCTTGTAAGATGTTATGTGTTCCTATGTGGTTCTCCTTTTTTAAGGGGTGAAATAGGGAAGATATCCCTCAGGGTTATCAGGTAGATCATGGATGACTCCCAAGGCATTAATGATTGAACCAAATAACTAGGATACTTTGGGCTAAATTTTTGGATAGGTTATGGGTTTGAACTGATAGGAATCATGGAAGGTTTGGGTTGATTAGACCTATGTTTTCTATGGAAAAGTAGGGAGGTAATTACCAATTTACCTTGGTGGGACCTATCCCTAATAATAGTCAAACTAGTCTTCAAGGTACTTCTTAATCAAACAATAGTTAACACATTATTAAAAATAAACCAAACTCAACATATTCTTAAAATGAAATCAATAAAAAGAATGAAGTGATTTAATAACCCTCCTTCTAGCACCAATTGTTGTTCACTCCAATCTGGTCCTTCTCATGAAACATCCATGAGACTAGAAATTCCTTAAAATGGGGAAGGTGGGGACAACTATAGACTTTCATCCTCCATTTAAGGATAGATCTAAGATTATCCCAGGGCATGACTATGGGTATTGGATAGTTTTCATGAATAGTCTCTAAGAGATGCACTATTACCACCAAAAGTTCAATCTAATGTCTTGCACATAGGTCAAAGACTGTCATAAATACTTAAGTATTGGGATTATTATTTTTAAATATAAGGTGAAAGGGTATTTAAATTAAATAGAACAAACATAAAATAGAGGGAAGGATAAGGTAGAAAATGGGAGCATCTAGGTCTCAAATGAACTCAATGCATTAGTTATTGAACCAAGTGACTCTGCCCTAGTTATACCACTGTAGATCGAGTTTTAGGAAAGTTATACTTCCAAGAACATATAGTGAGAAGATTTTGAGGGAACTAGGAGTATGCCTTCAATATGAGCTCTCAATAATGATTATTACTAAGGGTTTTATTATAAAAAATAGATAAACACCATATGTAAAATTGTATATTGCTACACAAATTATCAACACTACCAAAGAGGAAATGAAAGAACTCACACAATGATTATAATAGCTAAGCACATCATAACCATGTCATACATAAAGTAGCAAAGTGTTAATCTAATTATCCTATCATTGATGATCATTCAAATATGAAGATGAAAGAAGATTGAAACACAGAATAAACCCTCTTGTAAAAAATAGAGATTATATTCATTAAAAGGGTAAATGCTATTACAATAATCGATTTGGGCTGGTTTTACAATCTAGAGTGATGAAATAAATGCACATAAAATCTTGGTAGTGTTGTTCCCCAAAAATGTCACTCATTTTTGGAACAACACGAGCTATTTTGGTCCTACAGGGCCAAAATTATCTCTTCCCTTCTCAAAAATTCTTATGAGCATTTCAGTTCTTCATTTTTCAAAGCTTTTTCAGAAATCTACAGACTCTACATATATGTTTTTACTGACTCAACATGCTTGAGATTAGCAAGTTCAATAGGTTTCACGGCTTTTGTAGGTGGGTTCAATCAAAAGAATCGGTTTCTAACAATTGGTCATTTTCAAAATTGGTTCATCACCTTGGTTCAAATAGAAATCTCCATCGACAAGCATCAACAACAGGTTCAACGAGTGGTTGGTTCAACACATTTGTTTAAGGGTCAAAGAGAAGCTAAAAGAGATAGAATTCCTTCAGATTTGGTTCAAGGCCCAAAAGGAACAATTCTTTCAGACTTTTTGTCTGATGGAAATGACCAAGGCAAAATTCCTTTGAATTCACCTGAGAAGAGAGCCTGACAGAAAAAAACAAAGCGAAGGAAAAGTCTGCCAAAAAAGGAAAAGCCTGACTGAAGAGAAAAGCCTGATGGAAAAAGATAAAGTGCAATGGAAGCTGCCACGTATCATCTTCTGCGGACCCGCAAAGGTTTCTAAAGCTTTTAAAAGTTAAGAAAAATATGTCACGTGTCCTGTTATGATTCAGTGGAACATGATAAGTGTTTTCATCCTCCATGCAAAGGCAACATTTTTTGCCACCCTTGAATCCGTCATGCAAGAGCAACAATTTTTGCTGCCCTTATATCTTTTGGTTTCTTCCATGCAGGAGCAACAAATTTCGCTGCCCATGCATCCCTGTTTTCTCTCCTCCATGTGAAAGGGTGATGATTTTTGCTGCCCTTATACCTTCTTTACCGACACTCTCCCTAACGTGCACAGGTAGCAATTTTTGCCACCTATGCAAAAGAACTTGTCCAATATGCAAGGGTGGCAATTTTGCCGCCCCTACATACCTTCTCCCCATTTTTCCTAACTCTGGGAAATTTTCTTTTTCCTTATTTTCTGCACCCACTCCCCTTTTTCTTCCACTTTTTGACCTACTCTCAGCTCAGCCTTTTCAAGCATGTTTCCCTAGTCATGATCACTCAAATGTGCAGTTTTCCTAGATTGCTAATTTTTCCCCTAATTGCACAATCATGATTATTACTGTAGTTTCTCTAAAGGATCCCTCTTCATCGACGTGTTTTCAACAAAATTTCTTCCAGATCATTAAATTTTCTCTAAAGAAGTTGAAGACCATGAAGAAGATTGGAAATAAAGATTGAAGCTTTTCTTCCATGCTTTATTCAAAATGCACTTTGTAACTGACTTGGGAAATTTTCACGTGTACTTTTGTAATATGTAATTACATGTAAAAAATCTAGAAAATATCCTAAAGTCAAAGATGACTCATCTTTGACCAAGATATTTTTATATTTTAATCTTTTTAATTTTGAAAGGTTTCTCCCTATATATAGAGGAGACCTCTTTTGTAAATAGATCTCTGATAATTGAGAGCAAAAACTATGGTAAAATTGAGACACTTCTTGAGACTTTGTGCTCAACTTGTAAATCATATTTTATCAAATGAATGAGAAGCAGGTTTATTTTAGACTTTGTGTTGAAGTAATTTGTGTTATTTAGGAAATGGTTCTTATGTCCTCTTCCCTGATAATCTCTTGTCTGTTTGATTTAATAAGCAAAGTGTGTGTGTTGATATTATCTGAAGACGTTTCTAAAAGATAGAAGAGAGACTTTGAGCTACTTTTATCTTGGTGATCCTTTTATCCTTTGTAGTTTTAGGCAAAGACTTTGTGCTTCATTTCACTCTATGGTTACGCATATTCTGAATCAGTGAAGGGGAGAATGGAAGACTTTGTGCTTACATAGGTTTCTTGGTTAACTTTGTTACCTATTTCAGGGGATTTTCTACTCTAGGCTGGACACCATTCTTGAAAGAAGAGGAATGTTCTTAGCCCATGACTAGAATTTCTCTCTCTTGTTCCTTGGACATCATCTCTAAAAAAAGAGAGGTGGATGCTTTTATACTACCCCAAGTATTATTTTTTGCTTACCTATATATATACATATAGAGTATAAATATTCATAGGGAACCTCCCCTTGATGAGAGGAGAGATTTACCTCATCTAGATGTGGTAAACCCACAATTTTTGTGGCATAAATCTCCTTATGATGTGGTTGATATACCCATTTTGTCATCAGTTAGTTGATGACAAAATATTCACCCAACAGTTTTTGGCGACTCCGTTGAGAAAGAATGTGCAGTCTAAAACCTCAAATTTTAGATTGAAGCAGTCCCTACCCTTATCCATTACATAGTCTGGTGACTCCATTCCATGTCTTACCCATTATCATTATAGCCTTACCATCTTCCTCCATCTCTGTTATATTATCTGGTCTACAAAACTAGAGCTGCTGGGAAGAGCGCGCAGTTTAAAGTCTTAAGCTTCAAGCTAAAGTAGATCCTGCTCTTTTCCATTTTTTGTTTTGTAATCTAGCAACTCCATGTTATACAAGAAGCCAAAAATCCCAAGGTGTTGTTGACCCTGCTTTTGAGTTGGTGCAACAGAGTAATTTTGAGTTGTTTCTTTCACATCTCACCTTAGATGAACTAGGAGTCTTCCTCCTAGCCCTACTAGGTCACTAGCACAAGGCAGAGCTTCTTTTTCTACTACTAGCAGAGCTTTGCCTATCCATTCTACACCCAAATTTATGATCCCACTTTTGCATATTCAATTCATGGCTCAAGGCCCTTGGGGTAACTTTTTTGGTCCACTTAATTTGACTCCACCCTTGCATGAGCTTCCATGCAGTTCAAGGAAAAATTTCTCTAAATTCTTTGGTGATGGGAAAGTTCATCCCAATGAACACATTATAGCTTTTAGCATACCCTGTGGTGTCATAGGTGTAGAATTCAAAGACATAGCGGTCAGGCTATTCGTAGAGACACTACAAGGCACTACTACAGACTAGTTCTACCACCTGCAAATTGGATCAGTGACTGACTGGGACACCGTGAAAGACAAATTTGAAGCCATATTTACGCTAGCAAAATATGCACATGCCTTGCTAGCCCAACTCACTCAGATGAAGAAAGAGCCTCATGAGCCTATGAGGGATTTTATTGCTAGGTTTGACAAGCTGAGGCACATAATTCCCATGGTCACCTAGCTGACACCTCAGAACCTCAAATGCTTCTTCATCAATTCACAACTACCTGAAGTAGGTTTCTTTCTGAGACGGGCCAAACACATAGACCTTGCTACTACTCAGGACTTGGCTACTGAGGTAGAAGATGACCTTATCTTGGTAGGAAAGATAAGGAGAGACCCTAATAAAGGTAAATCCTCTTCATATTCTAAATATTCCCCTTCAGCCACCACTAATCCAATGGTACAAAAGCTAGCAAATGAAATGCTGGCTTTAAGAAAGCAAATGGCCCAAGTCATGTCTACTTATCCTAATCGAGATATGCCCAGGAAGACATTCCAGAATCAGGCGTACCAAGGCAATGCTGCTAAGAATCAGGGACAACAAAATTGCCTTCCTCCTCCACAGAGGAACCTCACCCTTGAAGCACCTCCAAACAACTCAGTAGTTGGATACCTTGAAGCTGAAGCAAATTTCTCACTCTAGACTGAACTAAGTCCTAAAGATGATGCTAATCTCTTCACTGAAAATGAAGAATAATTAGCTGGCAACTCCCATATTAGTTTCCTAAACTATCAGGATGAACCCAGAGTGAAGGCAATGCAGCTTAGGGGTCATATGTTGTATTCAACCGGTCTAAGAATCAGTCAGCTCAAAAAGCTGATAAGGAGAAAGTAGAGGAGCGACCTCAACCAGCAGTTTCAATTGCTAAGCAGGGATCCACTCTTCCTTTCCAGCTAAAGGACTCGGTGGTTTCAAGAAAGGTAAGTACCCCAAATGCCCCTACACCTTCTACTTCAAATTTGTAGTCCAGTCCTCCCCCTTTCAAAAATCAAAAGGATGAACTCCCATCCTCTACTTTTAGCTCGTTCCAGGCATTTGATATCATTGACCATATAAAGAAAACCAAAATTCAAATGTCTGAATTTGAATTTTTGCAGTCTCATCCTGAGCAATTGGACAAGTTGGTTCAATGTGTCAAGAACCAAACCATCCCTACAAGACAAGAGGTTAAGAAAGTAACTCATGGTCTCTTAAGGAATATGCCCATCCCAAACAATCTTGTCATTACTCCCCCTACTGCTCCTGACAAGACTGAAGCTTTTTATGTCTCATTGCTGATAAATGGACATTAGCTGAATAATTGCATCATTGATTCTAGGGCTTCAGACAATGTCATGCCTACTAAAGTGGTAGAATCTCTGGGTCTCACATTGACCAAGACATTTGGGAGATGTTTCTCCATGGAGAACAATCAAGTGCCACTGCTGGGGCAAATTAAAGATGCCTAATTTGCATTTGCTACCTTTCCAGACAAGCGAATCAAGATGATCGTCCTAGTGGCCAACGTCCCAACATCATATGGAATCCTTCTTGGGTAAAACTTCTGCAAGGATGTTAGAGGGGAGTTAAGCATGGACTTGTCTCAGGCAAGAATTCCTATGAAAGGTGTAATGCAGAGGTTGCTTCCTGAGAAGGAGGTAAAATACATTGTCACTCAGACATCAAGGCCTGAAGCTCAAATTCTATTTGAGTCTTCAGGTAGGGGTAATTATTTCCTATCTACTGAAGACATTCATGTTTTAGCAAATGAAAATCCTGTAGGTGATGATCTAGGAATTGGTTTAAATGGAACAACACCAAGTATTCCTGATAGTGCCAATGATTGATAGGTGTTGAATGGGAACAATCAAATCATGTGCTGGACTAAATCAGAAGAGAAACCAATTATGGTAATAAACCATGCTGTTGCACATCAAAATCAAGAAAATGAACTTTTTTCCAAGAGAGCAAAGATTCATGGTTTTCAAATTAAAAGTCAAGTCTTGCTGTGGGGCAAGAGGAGAAAACCAAAGGGAGGACACAGAAAATTGGTTTCTTGGTGGAGAGTTCCATTCACCCATCACCGATTCTAGGGAGAAAATGGCTTCTTGCTAGTTTATCAGGATGACACACTATTTTCACTATCTCATAGTGGATGGCATCTGAAGCACTTCAAATCTTGAGGCATCAGATAAGATTATCTGTACATATGTATATCTGTATAGTCTTTAGTTCTATTTTATGCTTTTTGTTTTCATTTTTTAGAGCCTTTCTTTTTGGGTAGCATGACTCTGTAGCCTAATGGCACACTTCAAAGCACTGGAGATTCTGGATTCTACTCCCTTCAATTTATTTTTGCAATAGAAGGAAGTTCCCCAACTGGAGCCAGCTGTTGTTCCCCAAAAATGTCACTCATTTTTGGAACAACACGAGCTATTTTGGTCCTACAGGGCCAAAATTATCTCTTCCCTTCTCAAAAATTCTTTTGAGCATTCTAGTTCTTCATTTTTCAAAGCTTTTCAAAAAATCTACAGACTCTGCAGATATGTTTTTACGGACTCAACATGCTTGAGATTAGCAAGTTCAACGGGCTTCATGACTTCTGTAGGTGGGTTCAATCAAAAGAATTAGTTTCTAATAATTGGTCATTTTCAAAATTGGTTCATTGCCTTGGTTCAAACAAAAATCTCCATCGGCAAGCATCAGTAGCAGGTTCAATGAGTGGTTGGTTCAACACATTTGTTCAAGGGTCAAAGAGAAGCCAAAAGAGATAGAATTCCTTCGGATTTGGTTCAAGGCCCAAAAAGAACAATTCCTTCAGACTTTTTATCTGATGGAAATGACCAAGGAAAAATTCCTTCGAATTCACCTGAGAAGAGAGCCTGGCAGAAAAAGACAAAGTGAAAGAAAAGTCCAACAAAAAAGGAAAAGCCTGACTGAAGAGAAAAGCCCGATGGAAAAAGACAAAGTGCAGCGAAAGCTGCCACATATCATCTTCTAAAAGACCCGTAAAGGTTTCTAAAGCTTCAAAAAGTTAAGCAAAATACGTCATGTGTCTTGTTATGATTTATCAAAACATGATAAGTGTTTGCATCCTCCATGCAAAGGTGGCATTTTTTTCCGCCCTTGCATCTGTCATGCAAGAGTGGAAATTTTTGCTACCCTTAAATCTTTTGTTTTCTTCCATACAGGAGCAAAAAAATTTTCCACCCATGCATCCCCATTTTCTCTCCTCTAGGTGCAAGGGTGATGATTTTTGCCACCCTTACACCTTCTTCGTTAACACTCTCCCTGACATGCACAGGCAGAAATTTTTGCCACCTATGCATAAGAACTTCTCTAATATGCAAGGGCGGCAATTTTTACTGCCCCTACATACCTTCTCCCCATTTTTCCTAACTCTGGGAAATTTTCATTTTTCCTATTTTCTGTGCTTGCTCCCCTTTTTCTTCCACTTTTTGACCTGCTCTCACCTCAACCTTTTCAAGTGCATTTCCCTAGTCATGATCACTCAAATGTGCAGTTTTCTTAGATTGCTAATTTTTCCCCTAATTACACAATCAGGATTATTACTATAGTTTCTCTAAAGGATTCCTCTTCATCGACGTGTTTTCAACAAAAGTTCTTCTAGATCACTAAAGTTTCTCTGAAGAAGTCGAAGACCATGAAGAAGACTGGAAATAAAGATTGAAGCTTTTCTTCCATGCTTTATTCAAAATGCACTTTGTAATTGACTTGGGACATTTTCACTTGTACTTTTGTAATATGTAATTACATGTGAAAAATCTAGAAAATATCCCAAAGTCAAAGATGACTCATCTTTGACCAAGATATTTTTATATTTTAATCTTTTTAATTTTGAAAGGTTTCTCCCTATCTATAGAGGAGACCTATATTGTAAATAGATCTCTGATAATTGAGAGCAAAAACTCTGATAAAATTGAGACACTTCTTGAGACTTTGTGCTCAACTTGTAAATCATATTTTATCAAATGAATGAGAAGCAAGTTTATTTCAGACTTTGTGTTGAAGTAATTTGTGTTATTTAGGAAATGGTTCTTATGTCGTCTTTCCTGATAATCTCTTATCTGTTTGATTTAATAAGCAAAGTGTGTGTGTTGATATTATCTAAGGATGTTTCTAAAGATAGAAGAGAGACTTTGAGCTACTTTTATCTTGGTGATCCTTTTATCCTTTATAGTTTCAGGCAAAGACTTTGTGCTTCATTTCACTGTACGGTTACGCATATTCTGAATCGACGAAGGAGACAACGAAAGACTTTGTGCTTATGTAGGTTTCCTAGTTAACTTTGTTACCTATTTCAGTGGATTTTATACTCTAGGCTGGACACCATTCCTGAAAGAAGAGGAATGTTCTTAGCCTATGACAAGAATTTCTCTCTCTTGTTCCTTGGACATCATCTTTGAAAAAAGAGAGGTGGATGCTGTTACACTACCCCAAATATTATTTTTTGCTTACCTATATATATACATATAGAGTATAAATATTCATAGGGAACCTCCCCTTGATGAGAGGAGAGATTTACCTTGTCCAGATGTGGTAAACCCACACTTTTTGTGGCATAAATCTCCTTGTGCTGTGGTTGATATACCCATTTTGTCATCAGTTAGTTGACGACAAAATATTCACCCAATAGGTAGTAATATGAAACACTTTCAATTAATTTTTATCAACCCTAAAATACAATACTATTCTTCTTTATATAGATAAGGATTGGGCTCACCTCTAAAAATCACAAGGATTTCATCCTGGGCCATGATGGCCACTCATTATAGTTATAATCGTATTTCAAAATTTAAACAAAATAATCCCTATAAAACCATAACAAATATGCATGGACCACTAGTTGACATGAGGAGGTGGATGAAAAGGATTGGCTCATAACTTATTTGATTGGGTGCTCCTTGCTTTTAATGTGGTCCACGAGTTCAAACTCATTGTCCATCTTGGCTAGGTTGATTAGGGACTCCCTAAAGATTACCTCAGCCTGAGCTGATAGTCTCTAGGAAATTTGGAAGGGTAATTCCATTGATTCTTGGACTCTATAAACCTAGTTGATGCTCACCATGAACTAAGTTGATAGATCTAGCAATGCCCAGGATCCTTCCTAATTTGCCTTAACCACTTTCTCTCTCATAACCTAGTCAAATTGACCCAAGTACACTCCAAATTCCCCTTGGTCAAGTAAGGTGCCATTTAAGTGGAATATCATAGAGATATTGACCTATTTAAATTAGCTCAATATCTTTTTCTTTCCCTCTTCTAAGGGTCTTATTATAGTGCATTTCAAGGCCAAACACTCATCTATTTCAGCTCTCATGTTCCTGATATATGTTTGGTACAACCCCAGATCTAAAGTTAACATAAGTTTAAGCTCTAAGAACATTCCCTTATTGACCACCACATGTAGCTTTTGGCATTTACCATCGATCTATACAATCCTCTCCATGTAGGCTAAAGTTCATTGGATTAAATCGTTGGTCTCAGCCAGAGTCTCCACTACTTTTCCAAGGACTAAAAAAATTAGTAGAAGGGCATCCTTAACCTACCCAATTATCTAGACCAAGAACATGTTCTTTAATTAGGATTATAGAGTTAAAAATTGGCTTTTTATGTCCATAAAGAGATTATTAGACATATCATGGGTAGCCTAATGAATTGATAGTGGGTCCTCAATTATCTTCTCCTCCCAGGTGGAAGTCCTCACCTTGGTGATGGAGAAAAAATCTTGGTGGGTCTGCCATACCACTAGGTTCCCTCTTGGATAAACCTCTATGTGAGTGTCCTCTTCATGCTTATAAAGGCTTGATCAAAACTCCATTGCATGTCTAGATCACCCTGGCTAACCATATTTAGCATGTGTGACCCCAAGACCATTTCATAGGTTGTGGGAGGTGTAGGAGGGGTGGTTGAAATGGTAGTGAAGGGTAGATGATGAGGTGGAGGGGATATGGAGGAAGTGGAAGGAGTGAAATAGGAAAGTAGTGGAGGTAAAGGGGGTATGAGAGAAGAAGGAGAGAGAATAAAAGGGGAGGTCCAAGGGAAAATTTATGCCCACCACTGTTCTTGAGTCATGTTCATCTAAGGTGGAATTACCCCCAAGAATGTGTTATGAAACAACATTGAAGAGATGGGATGGTTGAAGGTGAGTCCTATGGAGCCTTGGGTATTGGACAAAGGGGGACAATGAGATAGGCACCAATATGTTATAGCTAGGAGTGTTGTTAAGCTTGTGGATGAGATGTCAAAGCTTATTGAGGAGGTTGAATTGAAGCAAAAGACCTTCAAGATGGAGTTAGAGTGTTGGTTGTTTTTGCTTCTTCTTCAACCTCTTACCTGGGTTGACTCTAGATGTTATAATGGGTGGTCTGAATAATATGATGGGAACTATAGGGGATGATAGTGAAGGACTTGGAGATGTTGAGGGGAGTGCCAGACTAACTAAAATAGGCACTAGAAGTGTCCCTGATACAAGTGGTATACTCCTAAAGGTTGTAGTCATGTATGCTAATAAAGGTACACCTAAGGGGGCCACCAAGAGGACTCTAAATTATGATATGGAAGGAGTGTAAGGGAACTAAGAGGTGAGGGGAATCAAAAGGATTGAGGCCAAAGGTACTTGGGAAAAATATGGAGGGGAGAAATGGGAAATAGAGGAGGCACCACCTAGGGAATTTGTGGGGGTGAAGTAGGACTGGTCAGTGCCAAAACTAAGAGTTGGAAAGAAATGGGGGGAAGATGGAGGTGTAAGATGGGGAACTTGGATGGGTACCTACTTGGATATTCACTCTAAGACCACTCTCAAACTACTATCCACATTAAACCTTAAGGGTTGTGTACCCTAGGGTTGAGGTGTTGGTGGCTAAGTGGGCTACACATAGGTTTCTTGGCATCATGTAGTCTAGGACTGGATCTACTGTGGCTTGGATACTAGATCTATGAAAGTGGGTGGAGGTGAAGGTAAAATGTGAGGAAAAATTGGAGGAGGCAGATCAAGAGTGAACATGAGGAATGAATGGAGGAGGTAGAGCAAGAACTGAAGTATGAAGAATAGGGGCTACTGGTGGAAGCAAAACTAGACTCAAAGCTTGAAGAAGATAAGGTGATGGGATGCTTTTCATGATACTCTAGGATATGGCCATAGCTATTGGAGTTGGGTCCTCTATGGATCAAGAAAGATATGAAATAAGCACAAAAGGTCTTGCATGAGCCTTCTTTCCCTTCTTCTTATTAGTTGCTATCTAGGATAGCACACCCTAATCATAAGTGGCATTTAGGTAAAGCTAATCATCATCTTTAGCCTGATGGCCATAGTTGATGTTGAGTTAGGTTAAGTACCATGCCAAGTGAGTTTGGATTACCCCTTTAGGGTCCCACTACCATATCTTGCACTTTACAAGGGTGAAGGAGTCTCGCTCAATTTCCATATTTTGTATTGAGGAGAAAATCTTGTAGATGTGGTGTAGTATGGTGATTAGGAATTGCATGCATGCCTTCTACTAATGCTATACATATAAACTAAAGATGTATTCCACCAATTAATAGGTAACCTCTTTTTCTACTAGGTAGTCAAGAATGTAATATGGTAGGTGGAGGAGGGCCTTGAAGAAATAGATGATCTGGATCATAATGTCATCCTTGTACAAATAGTAGTTCTCAATGGATATGATAGAATCCATACTTACCTTAAACAACTAGGGAATCAGATCTTCATTGATGGTTTGGTAGACCACCGGGTAGAAATGCTCATAGATGTCTCAAACATGATTGTGGAACTAGTGGCCATATAACTTATAGAAGACCATGTGGACTGCCAAGGCCCTGAGAACCCATGTAGGAAAGGCTGAATGATTAAAAGAAAGTGTGTTATAAACAATGTCTAGCAAGTAGTTTATCATGTAAAATTTACCTTTGACTTGAGAATCTATGATGGCTTGGTCTAACTTGAAGTTGATAAATCATCCCATGTCTAAGACATTCAATCATGTAAGGATCATGTGTAGGAGAGGCACCCATAACTTGTTGATGTGATGGTAGTCCTATCCCCCAAAAAATTAGTTGAACAAGATTATGCTAACCTAGACTTCCTTTTAGAAGGTAAAAATTTTGTAGGTGTTGATATCCTCCTTGTTCACCCATTTGGAGTTTGAGTTCTCACCTTGATTGTGGAGGACATCATATATATGGTATGTCCCTATATAGATTATTACTACCATTACATCATAGGAGAAAGTGAATTTCAAGAGAGACTAATATGGTTTGAAGGTATTTTTGGATATATAAGTAATCTAGTATCAAGATTTGGGTGAGCATACCCAGTAATTGACTCCATGTTGTACATAGATGGATTTATGAAGGATGTCACTCAATAGGTTGGTGTAGGGGAATGCCTTTAGTTTGGCCACATATTGGTGGAGTTTGCACTTATTATAGGACCTAAGGGCATCCTCATACTCATCCTGTTATTCATCATCTTTACCAAAATCCATGGGGACTTGCTCGACTACTTTAAATAGATCATTTTAGCAATTAAATTTGGTCAAGCCAGTCAAGAAGGTGGTGTTCCAATACTCAGGATCAACCTTTGGGTTTGAGGATGATGTAGTCATTAGAGTAGGATAGAGGGGAAATTAGGAAGTTTTGAGAGCAAAAACCATGAGATATAGATGCTCTATGGAATTTTGAAAGCAAGGAGTTAAATATTTATTTGAGGTCACCAATGGTAATCATTAACAAGATTCTCTTAGGATTTTATAAGTGCATGTATACAACACCCTATATTAATGGCATTTATAAACTCATTTGCTATAAATTCAAATTCGAGCTGGTGTCTAGATTTTCTCTCTTTATTTATAAATCTATAATTGAATTTGGAGCCCATGATCCTTCAGTACCAACTATATATAATAATGGTGATGAGATGTTTTAAAACTATCCAATCAAGCCCATATTCTCATTCTGTTAATGTTTAATACATGGTAGGCACATAATCACATCTCTTGGAGGATCCTCCATTAACTCATTCTCTTTTATATGTGTCTTATGCTCATTGGCCTTCCCAATAACAGTCAAGACCTAGGCATGGATCTGTACTCCACATCATTCCCTTAGGCTGAGTGATGTGTCACTTAAGGATATGTGGCATACCTTGATTATCTCTTTGGTCTCATCCATACCTTATTTTGATATTCTTAGGGCCTTAGGTGGCTATTAATTCATTTGAAAATTGGGTGACATGGTGCCTTCCCATTCGATCAAGCTATTCCAGGCTCTGACATCTCTGATAGGTCTAGGGGACTATTCACTTTAACACTTGATAATGTGGCACCATCTTATTCATTTTGGCTCTCCCAGGCTCTAACATATATAATAGGTCCAAGGGATTGGCCAATTTAACACTCAACAATATGGTACCTTCCTATTTTCTTAGGCTCTCATAGGCTTTAACATCTCTGATAGGTCTAGAGGACTAGTCGCTCTAAAACACAATAACATGGTACCTTCCCATTCAACTAGGATCTTCTAAGATATAACATATGTGATATGTCTATAGGATTTACCACTCTAACTCATGGTAATGTGGTGCCTTCCCATTCATCTAGGCTCTGTTAGGCTCTGACATATCTAATAGGTCTAAGAGACTAGCTACTTTGACTTGTGGTGATGTGGTGTCTTCCCTTTTGGATGGGCTCTCTTAGGCACTGACATCTATGATAGGCCTAGGGGACTCACCACTCTGATACTCGATGATATAAAACCTTCCCATTAAAATTGGATCTCATAAGATCTAACATATTTGACATGGCTAGGGGACTGGCCATTTTGACATGCAATGACATGGCACCTTTCCATTTGGATATGATCTCCCAAGTTTTGACATGTCTAATAGGTCCTGGGTACTAGCCACTCTAACTCATGGTATTTCCCCATTTTTCCAAGCTCTCCTAGGCTCTGACATATTTGAAAAATTCAAGGAACTGGCTACTTTGACACTTGGTGATGTGGCACCTTCCTATTTGCCTAGTCTCTCCTAGTTTATGACATCTCTAATAGGTCCAGGGGACTAACCACTCCAACACTCAATGACATGGCACCTACCCATTTGGTTGAGCTCTCTTAGAGTCTATGAAATTCATAAGAAAAAGACCAAGTAAGAAAATGAAAAAGGAACATGATATATTAAGCTTACTTGTCCATTATGGGGATTTTGCTCTGCCTTGAACAATGACAAGTCTATTACTTAAAAAAGGGAATGAGACTCTAAGATATTTCATTAAAATTTCACTTGAAATGTTATCACTATCATTCATAAAAAAAGAATGAACACTCTTCAGTCTTAAAAAATAAAAGATACTTATTGCTACGGGGGGAAATCAAAGTGATGTTCATTCTAAGGATTTAAGTGAGTGTTGCTAACAAGAATAAAATAAATGACCCCAAAGCTTTGGTTTATGAGATTTTTATATGGGTCCCCCATTTTGAAGAAATAGGGGTGTGTTGGCCACAACACTACTCTTTGACAAGGTGTGGTCATTTGAGTTTTAGTCGATTGAGTCTTCTTTATAAGAAGTAAATGGTAAAAGGGTTTCCTTTAGTTGAACATAAAAATAAAGTTTGTGAGGTCTATATTTTAGAAAATCAATATAGATACACCTTTCCCATAATAAATTATTAGAGATCAAGTGATCCTCTTGAGCTGATTCATTTAGACCTATATGGTCCCATAAAGACCCTATCCTTATCCAAGAATGAATATTTCATTACATTAATAGATGACTTTAACAGAAGGACATTGTGTACTTTTTGAATAAAAAATTAGAGGCATTTGATATCTTCAAGAAATTCAAGGCCAAGGATGAAAATAATAGTGGTCATTACATAAATATTTTGAGAACTGATAGAGGGGAGAATATATATAAAATTAGTTTATGAACTTTTTCAAGGATAGTGGGATTAAGAAATAATTTACATCAAAGTATACATAACAACAAATTAGTGTCGCTGAGAGGAAAAATTGAACCATCCAAGAGATGGAAAAAATCATGTCAAATGCCAAAGGATTGTCCAATGAGTTGTGGGATGAAATTATATAATAAATATTATATTTGATAAATATTCATCTTAATAAGAGTGTTAGGAATATGATTCCTCAAAAGTTTGGAGTAGTCAAAAGCCAAGTGTTGAACGCCTAAGATTTTTTGGATGCGTGGCATATGCACATGTGCCCAAACAAAGAAGAACAAAATGGGGTGACAAAGTCACAAATTATATTTTCCTTGGATATAGTGAGAAATCATAAGCTTATATAACATACAATATAGTCACAAAGGAGTTAATAATTAGTTGGGATGCTAAATTTATTGAGGATGCAACATAGAAAGATAGACAAGAAGAGAAATAAGTGAAAACAAGGGCTAGTGGACCTGTTGTAGCATAAAATTTCACCCTTTGTGGGAGAGTTTATCAGGCTCTCTCACTCCTTGCTACAAGCATTGGGACAACCTCAGGCTATGGGTATCCTATAGTGAAGTTGAACTTTCAAATAAGGCTGGCTTCCTCTTGGTAGATCACTTAAAACTAAATCTAAACTAATGCTCTATAGGGCAAAGGGTTAGAAAAGGGATAAGGGATCCTAAGAAAGCTTAACAGGTGATGCACCAAAATAAAATGGGAAACTCCCATAAGCTTGAACCCACACTAATTCTATAGAGGGAAATATTGACTTACACAACCTCAAGATCAAGTTGGTTGCATTAATGTTTCATGAAAGAGGTTTAGGGAGAAATCAATGAAAATAAAGAGGAGTTATAAGACTCAATGAAAGCTCACATTGATGGGAGAAAGAGCACTCAGCTTGACCTACAAACAGTGTTGAAAAACTCCATAAACAAGGTCAGAAAGGAGTACCAGGGATGAGGAAGATTCTCCTTCACATAATGCCATAGTGGACAACTCAATAGAAATAAATCCAAGGCAAGAGATAGGTAAAGAAAATCCTTTATTTCATCAAGAGGTAGTTCTTACAAATTCTTGATAGGGTCAAGCCTAATCAAGCTGAGCATATTTTGTAATATCTCAAAGAGTGTCCCATCTCCTAGAGAGATAAAAAATTTATAAAAACTAGGAACCCTTACCAAATGAAAAAAATGGGATATATAAAAGAGGGAAGAGAAAAAGAGAGAGAAAGGAGAGGGGCACATTACTCATGATCATTGAATGAGATCCACCTTTCAAGAGATGCCCCACCACCCCTTTATCCAATCAAGACAAGTCCATCATTGACATTTTTTCTTCAATAGCTCCAGTTAGTTCTCAATTTCTCATTGGTCCATAAAAGTGCACTAGAGGATAAGAGTTTGTTTTATATGGTGAGTCATGATCCTTTCAAGGAGAAAATATCTTTGAAGGTTTTGATCGTTATAGAATGCTCCAACTATCTCTCCAATCTCCCAAATTTACTTCGTGAATCTCTTTTAGCCCCTCGTGTATTTAAGTCCCTTCCTTTTGAACTGACAGAGCCATGTCAAGGGTGGCTAATGTCTCTGCCTAATGTGAATGAGTCAATCCTTACATTTAAAACTTGGCATGCCCTTTTTCCTTTACATGTCTTGCCTAAAAAAGGATGAAATACCCATTCTTTGAATCAAGACCTAGCCATGCTACCTCTGATTGAGTGGTTTCTTGTCAGAGGTGAGAGCCATATTGAAGGAGAAAAGCTTCTCCATTAATTCACACCTACTAGCTCCTACAATTCACTTGGGCTTTCCTTTGTTTTGATTGGTCATTAGAAATTAACTCAAATCCTTGATTCACACCATCAATTTTCTTGACATGGATGCCTATGAGTCATCAATCTCCTATTAATGAGTGCATATTTGACACTTGTCATGTACACTTTCACCCTTGAGATTTGTTGACTCCATTTTACATCTTTTTAATGCAAATGACTACTTGATGAGACCCATATTTGACGTCTATGGGCCTGTCATGGGATATTTGAATCCCAACGGCTATTTTTTTGAACTTTTTGCTTTGAACAATTCATGTCTGAAGGAATTAGGTCTTTGGGTTTTTTGCAATAGACAATTCTTGTGGATAATTTGTTCAAAGGAATTTAAATAAATGAACCTCTGGCTTTGTTGAAAAAGACTTTTTGAAGGGAAAGATACCCTTCAGACTTTTGAAAAGTGACCTTCCCGAAAGGAAAAATACCCTTCAAGAATTTTGAAATGGTCCTTTGAAGCTTTAAAATGAGCCTTTAGAAAAATTTCAACAGTCCATTTCCCTTTGAAAAATACCTTCAAAAAAGTTGTAATGTTACACTTTTAAAATAAAGTGACCCTTCAACAAAGTTGAAATGGACCATTTCTTCAAAAGAAAGATACCCTTCAAAATTCTCGTTTTAGTTCACTTATCTAAAGAAAGTACCCTTTGGAAATTTTGAAGTGGACCACTTTACTGAGAAAAGTTCCCTTCATATTTCTTGAAATGGTCCATTCGAAGAAGAAAATGACCCTTCAAAAAAGTTGCAGTGGACCATTTCTTGTGGATAATTCTTCTGAAAGAATTCACTCAAATAATTTTCTTGAAAGAATTCACTCAAACAGTTTTCCCAAAAGAATTCATTCTTTAACCTTTGAATTGAATGGACCTTCAGATTTTTTTAAAAGTGCCCCTTTCTCTGAGAAGTTACTTTTGGAAAAAAATGAAATGGATCTTTCAGAAAAGATGAAAGAGTCCTTTTCCCTTTGAAAAAGTTTCAATGGTCCACTTTGAAAATAAAGTAACCCTTCGGTTTTTTTTTGTATAGGACCAATTAGAAAATGAAGTACCCAAGTTTTTTCAGACAAAAAGTCTAAAATAATTCCTTCGAAAAGATATATTTTGAGAATATTTCAAAGTACCCTTCAGAGCCTTTCCTTTAGATAAAAAGTCCAAAGAAATTCCAACACTTAGTGAAAAAAAATCCCAAAAGGAAATAGATTGGTACTCTCACTTCATTGGGTCTTCCTTTTCTTCTTACTTTAGGCATATTCCAAAAGCTTTATCCTTTCAATGCTTTGATCAACATCAATACTTTCATACAAAGAACAAGATAAGTGAAAGAAAAGACCCTAAAACACCTAAACAACTTCATGACCCATTAACTATGGATTCTTCAAAGGTTTTTTTAAGGACCAAAAACTGAATCACAAGATAAAATGACATGATATATGAATTTTCAAATGGCAGAGGTGACAATTTGACCTATGGGGCAAGATTGTTAGTAGGACCCTTCCTTGAAACTAAACCAATAAGTTTTACAACCACTAATACACCAAGTTTGAGTCTTATTTCACAAAGGACTGAATCATCTAGTAGTGATAGCCAAGAAGGAACAACTCATGAGATAATTTCATCATCCTTCAACTCAAATCAACACTTAGCAAGGAAAATGAGATTTAAATAAACCTATGAGAAATCAAGGTATGAAGATCACGAGAATGAAACTATTAATTTTGACTTATTTTTAGTAGTTGTTCCTATTTATTTTGAGGAAGTAATTAAGGACCAAAACCACTCCATAAATCATAAGTGAGAGACACAAGGAAAGACTATTTGTTAAGGGATATAAGCAACAAATTGGAAATGATTGCAATTATAAAGTTTATCCAATAACAAGGCTATAAATCATGCGAACAATCATACTAATAACTACTTGACACAAGTGGAAAGTGCATCAAATGGATGTCAAGTCAGACTTCTTTAATGGTGTCTTAGAAGAAGTGTATGTGGGATAACCACTTAGATATGATATTATAGGCAATGATAACAAGGTGTATAAGCTCAAAAAAACATTTTATGGGCTCAAGAAAGCACCAAAGGCAAGTCATATCTAAATATATTCTTATTTATTTAGCAATGGCTTTATCAAAAGTGACAACGAACCCACACTCTATATCAAGACAAATAAAGAAGTTATTTTAATTATTGTTTTATATGTAGATGATTTAATCTTCATAAAAAATGCAATTCAATCCATATAAAATTTTAAATCAGCTATGAATAAGGAGTTTAGGATGATTGATTTAGGTTTGCTGAAGTACTTTCTTAGCATTGAGGTCAAACAATTTGAATATTAAAAATTTGTGTCACAAGCCAAGTATGAAAAGGATATTTTGGAGAGATTTAGAATGTTGGAAAACAAACCAGCATCAAAACCAATTAAAACAAATCTGAAATTGCATAAGGAATATTGTAGCAAAAATGTGGATCCCACATGGTATAAGAGCTTGGTAGGAAGCTTGATATATTTGATAGTAACTAGACCAGATATCATGTATGTAATTAGCTTGATTTATAGATGCATGGAGACTCCAAAAGATACACATTGGCAAACAAGTAGGGTAAGTGAAAAAAGTTGGGGGACAAAAAGGGGCCTTCTCATGCATATGTTTTTCTTGAAAATTAAGAATTCTAAACTTTTATAGATAATTTGAGATGCTACACTTAAAACTTGAGGATGGTGTAAGAAAATGAATTGTAAAATTTTGAGTTCAGTTTATAAAAAATTAATTTTATTTTAAAAATGGTTAATTATAACTAGGTCAAACATATAAAATTTGAGTAGGAACTCCTTTTTTTTTAGGAAAATAGAGTAGATAGCCAACCGTGCAACCCCTCATTTTTTGAGCATCATTTAATATTGTTTAAAATAATTTGGTGAAACTTTAGATAAGATCATCTAGTTTGTAACCTATATTTTTTATAATTTTTCAAATATATATATATATATATATATATATATATATATATATATATATATATATAAAATTAGTTTTACAAATAAATAGACCCTAAAAACTAACTTAAAAATTGATAGTTGGCTGTGGCCCTCCTAACTACCTCAAAAAAAAGAAAACTATTTTTTTTGAATGTGTGTAGAATTGGGCCTGGTTTGTAACAATATATATTTTTTGCATTTGGATCAATGAAAAAAAGATACACAAACATATATAGGCATGTATATTTATGGCATGTAGATGCCTAACAAACTATAGATAGAAATCAACATGAATTAAAACCTTAAAATAATCCAAAAATTATAAAAATCATGTATTTGGAAAGATGAGAGTGTGCTAATCATTGTCGTAATAATTTTTGAATTTTCTTGTTTAAATTCATAGTGTATTTGGTGATGGAAGTTTAATTTTGTTGTTTTCTATCAAAACTCTTGGATTTGGCTGTGTTGACAAGGCCAAGCCTTTGTCTCGGGAATCCAACCCATTTCCAAGCCAAAAGGCTTGGTTTTAAAATTCAAAATAAACATAACACGTAGGAGATATTCTCCCATAACATTAATTTTTTTTTTGATTGTATTTACATGCTTATGTTTATCTATTTATCATGATATACACTTATTTATACTTATTTAGTTCACGTTTAAACTTATTTAGTTTACATTTATAATCTGAAGGTTATTGGAGATAATCTGAGCCCCTTCAACCTAAGCACATTACTATAAAATGTGATTTGGGCCTTGGTCACATCCAATTTCATCAGAGAATGAAGAAAATAATCATTTGGTTCAATGAGATATGCAAGTTTGACCTATATATGATGTTGTTTTTGGGCTCAATAAACTCAAATGTCATCATATAATGAATGAAATAGTTGATTTGTTCAATTGTAGAGGCAATTAGGGTAATTATGAGGCCCTTGAACCTAATTGTGACTATACAAAATGATTTGAGACTAAATTGTATTTTATTTCATCATAGATTGAGCTAATTAGTCAAATGGTGTAATTATTTATACATTTTTTTAAAATTTGAGCGATAACAACCTATTTTCAATTATATATGATGTGATTTGGAGTGAAATTGACCTTAATGTCATTGAATATAATGAAATAAATAGATTATTATTTTGATCAAATAATAATTTGAGGCCAATTTGAGCCCCTTTATCCAAACTACAATAAAACTAAAGGAATATGGGCTATACTAATTATTCTCCTTTTAACACATAAATTTCAAGGGATCTTAGCCAATAAGGATGAAAATGAAAAGAAATTAAAATTTGTATTTTAGTGTGATCAATCTTGGAAAAATGATAAATCATATTATAAGTTATTAAGGGGGAAAAAGGAGAAAAGGATGATTGTTTATTCTTCAATTCATTAGATTTAAGATTGCACAAAATTTGTAGGTAAGTTCATGTAAGTGCAATGGGCAATTTTATTCTATAAAATAACCTTGTTTGGTATTTTGGGTTAGTTATTTGTCTAATTTGAGTGTTTTCAATGAGTTTAAATTAAAAAAAGAGTGATGAGATGAAGCATTATTATGTCCACATTTAAAGGGATAGATTAAAAGTGTATTTGATTTTTCAAAATGTCCATAGATTGAGAATGAGTGATGGATTGCACAAGAATGTTTCATCATCTTAAATTAGGGAATACTGAAACATTGTCACTATAATTTTTTTATTTATGAAAGTAATGGATAATAATCATGAATGAATGGAAAACTACACTAGTATTGTTGAGGGATGAATTGGTTTGACTGTCTCACTTCAAAAGTGGTCATGGGGATGATATTTTGGGTAACACATTCTCTATTAATTATTTATTTTAGAAGAAAATGTTATATTTATTATGATATAAGAGATAAGTTTAGATATAAAATATTGGTTTTCATTTTAAAGGTATGCTAGATATATCCTAGAAATAATACTCAAACCCTATTAGTCGATTGTTACAACCCTAAACCCTACACCCAAATGCAATACTCAAACCCAATTTTATCAAAAATGAAAACATGAGGGTAATTAGGGCCAATATGAACCCATTTAACCTAAATATGAGTATGGGATGTGATTTGGGCCTAAATTAACCCATATTTGCCAAGATATTGAGATAATTAATCGATTGCTAGAATTAGTGATGAAAGTTCTAGATGAAATTGAACCCTGTGAACCTAATTTTATCTATACATGATGTAATTTGGGGGGTTAATCGACCCCAATATCATTAAAAATAAAATAAAATTATCTACCAATTCAATCATGAAGGAAATTATGGCCAATTTGATCCCCTTCAACCTAACTACAAGAGTAAGACATGATTTGGGGTTAATTAGGTTAAATTATGTTATGAATTGATCCTATTAGTTAATTAGTGCAATTAAGGACATGATTTAGGCAAAATTGAGCCATGTGAACCTAATTAATGGGCTAATAGTTAATTTTATAGGATGCAACATATGGTTTAATCAACCCTAATTTTATGACAAATTCAAACATGAAAGTGATTGGGGCTGATTTGAAACCATTGCACCTAATTGTGAGTCTACAACATGATTCAAACACATAGGAAGATACTACACTATTCAGGTTTGGTTCTTAAAACAAATATTCAATTGGTCAAACATTGTGGGAGGCCATTAAATAAGAATCTATGGAATTTTCATGAGCCAGACCATGAAGCTATTCTTACTACTATCAAGATTAGAGTAGATCTTAGTGATTCGTTGGATTAAAATTCCAAAGTATGTCAACTTCTTAAATGTAGATGCATTTAATTTTACCAAATTTTATTGATTTTTTATACATATAAATTTAATTTTTAATTACTTTTTAACATTTTTTTAAGGCTAGCGATGCCAAATAAGCTTTTAGCTTCACATGATTAGCATGATAGTAAATAATTTTATATTATTGAAGCTACAAGAATCTTAATATAAGTACTCATTATTAAAAGGGTGTTTTTGAGGCTAGAATGGGTGGTGGGTCTCTTGACCAAGCATGATCAGAGGCTAAGAATCGAGTATTAGAAATTATATACCACCCTAAACGTGTTGGCAATGCCAGTTTTGAGCTGCAAAGCACTGCGGGTGAAGTTTTCCAACTTTAGCTTCAACTTTGACAACATTTATTGTTAGTATTTTCATGCTCTTGAATAGTAGTGAAAATATGCTTACAAGTGGGTTTAGTGGTTGAGGTCATGGGAAAACATTTGATTTGACTATCGAAATGTGTTTAAATTAAGGGGCTTGTAGTTGGAGGTCTTAGAGGCATAAATCTTAGTTAGCGGATAAAAATGTATCTCTTCACTATTAAAAAGTTGTATTTCAGGACCCATCACAATAAATTATGCCACAAAATGGTCCTAAAGGTTCCATTTATGTGTTTAAAGGATAGATTAGAGGGATTAAAAACACATATGAGGGTTATTTCTTCATGAAAATAACTTATGTATTCCATTTTATGTACACTTGAAGTTAGGTTAAAAACTATATTTTTATTATATTGGGAAGGGCATTCTTGAGGTCAAAATGCGTGGTGGGTATTTTGATCAAGCATGATTAGAGGCCAAGATTCTTGTCCTAGAAATTATAATCCAAAAAATATGTGTTAGAAATTTTAGTTTTGAGCCACGAAGCATCGGAGGTAGAGTTCTCCAACTACAACTTCAACTTTGATAACATTTGTTGTCAGTGTTTCTATACTCCTGAACAATAGTAAAAACATGTTTCTAGGTGGGTTTGAGGTTGAGATCATGGGATAATGTTTAATTTTCATATATATATATATATGTTCAAAGTGAGTGACTTATATCTAAAGATCTCAGAGGTGGAAATGTTAGTTGGAGGATAAGAACTTGTCTCTTCACTATAAAAAAGTTGCATTTCAAGAGACATCACTACAACTTG
This sequence comes from Torreya grandis, assembly GCA_037957365.1. Classification (NCBI taxonomy): domain Eukaryota; kingdom Viridiplantae; phylum Streptophyta; class Pinopsida; order Cupressales; family Taxaceae; genus Torreya; species Torreya grandis. The sequence goes on from JARHVA010008415.1 coordinate 414,076, forward strand.
TGCCATTTATTTGTATCCAACATTACATCAACATGTTTTGGGGTGGAATTAGAGGGATTTAACATGCACATAAATATTATTTCAATTAATACAAATGAATTATAATTTTTATTTTATGCACACCTAAAGTTAGGCTAAAACCCACATTTTTCTTGTATTGGGAAGGGCATTCTTGAAGCCAAAATGTGTGGTGTGTCTCTTGATTGGGCATGATTAGAGGCTAAAAACTTGGTCCCAGATGTTATTATCCACCCCAAATATGTTATAAATACTGGTTTCAAGCCATGAACCACTAGGGGCAGAGTTCCCCAACTACATCTTAAACTTTGACAACAGCTATTTTTAGTGTTTCCATGCTCTTAAACAGTAGTGAAAACATGCTTTTAGGTGGATTTAGATTTCATGGTCATGGTAAAATATGTAATTTTCCTATAGATACATGATAAAAGTTATTTAATTGTAATTAGAGGTATTGAAGGTTAAAATGACAATTGGAAGACAAGAACTTGTCTCTTCCTTGCAAAAACATTACATTTTAGGACCTATTACTACAACTTGTGCCACAAATTCATCTCTAAGATTAAATGAACATGATATAGCATGAAATTATATGGATTAGACATGAACATGAGGATTTTTTCAATTGGTTCTAATGATTTATGACTTCCAATTTATGCATGCCTAAATTTAGGCTAAAAACTATATTTTTCTTGTTTTGAAAAGGGCATTCTTGAGGCCAAAATAGATGGTAGGTCTCTCGATCGTATGTGATTAGAGGCCAATAACATAGTACTATATGTTATCCTCCACCATATATGTGTTATTAATGTTATTTTTTAAATAAGAATCATCAAAGGTGGATTTATCCAATTACAACTTCAACTTTGACAACATTTTTTTGTCTTTAGACACCTAAATCTAGCCATCGATAACCTCTAACTAGGATTTTGACCAATTTCCACCAAAATTCAAAATTTGGCCTAAAAATAATAAAACACACTAAATGATTTTAAATTATATATTCAAGTGCCAATTTTGGCTAGGGTATCATTAAATGGGGCAATGCAATTTATGGGCCAACTAGCTAACTTTGATAAGATCATTCCAAGTCAAAATGCCAATTTTGCACCTAGGTGCTCTGGATGGATCTTTCTTATAAAATCTCTTGTCTAAGAAATGTGCCTTAATTTTTTTTTTGGTAACATCATAAATGGGATAACAAATATAATGCATCTGAAATCACATCCTAATTCCAATCTAGTGGAATTTTGGACCAATAACAAGGCATTTTGATCAATTTGAGTAATTTGTGCAAAAAGTGCTTAATCATGCTGAAGAGATAATTAAACCAAATTAGAGTCTTAATTAGTAATTCCATGGAAACTTGTTGAAAAATTATTTTTATAAATGAATATTGAATATTTACATCATCAAGTGACCTCATTTCTTGGGAAGACATCCCTAGGCCATAAATGCCACAAATATCAAGATTCATGCCTCCCATGTCTCATAAAATCCCTCCATGCATATTAATTTCTCATCTATCCCAAATATTGATGATCCTATTTATCAATTTTAATTTCATAATTGGATTAATCCTTAGCCACACATCTCAATCCTGAGATGAATAGTTTAGGTTGATTATAGACATTTGCAAAAATCTATAAATAAAAGGCCTTACCACATCATTTCTAAGCTTAATTTTTGAAAAGTTATAATGCATGATTTGTTTCAAAAGTTTCATGAAACTAGTGTTACCATGCCAAATTGATTCCAAACCAAGCCAAGCCACAAGCCAAAGGTGCCAAGGAGAGATGGAGGTAGCTAAGGAAGGTGAAAGAATTCTTATTGTTTTTTCTTACTTTTTAGTTGTGTTTGTGATTTGTTTTTATTACTAATATCACCCTAGTAACTAAGAATGAAGATGTTAGCTTAGTGTATTTTTGATTTGGTTTCATTCACTAACACCATACTAATCTCCTCTTCTTAGTTAAATTCCTAGTTCACATAATGGCACGTCTGGTGGGACCAAACACATCCCACACATGAAGAAGATCATTATGAAACTTTAAAATCTTCATTTAGATAATTAAAACTCTTCAAATTTGATTTTCTAACTTTTTTTTAATATTTTTATTTGTCATGAGTTTACACAATAACCATCATCGGTTAGTAAAATTGTCATCGATTGGCATAGCTATCATCAGTCACTATTGGTATAACCATTCTTGATTAGATAACCATCATCGATTAGTAAGTGTAACCATCATTAGTTATAGAGCTGATGTCAATCATTTTATTTTTCTTAAAAACACAAACTCGAGAGCTAATAGGCCATTTTAAAATTCTTGGATTAGGGTCATACAAACTTCGTTTTGGATGATTTTTTTTAAAACCACATGTTTTCTCCTAAATTTTCAAAATTTGACATTAGTTTAGCTTCAATTTTCATATATTTTTTACAAAATTTTGAATATATATTTAAAATGTTTCTAATCTAATGTATTTGCTTTTGGGGTGATGCCTTAAGGGTAGACAGGTAACTAGTGGACTTGGAACTTATTAAAACATGTTAAGACATCTTTGGCATTATTTTAAAATGAATTAGGAATATTGTTTTTGGTGCTTAATGAAAGATTTAGGTTATTAAGTGAGTGTTTTCATAATTTAGGCTTTCAAAGTTCACAATCTTAAGACCAAGGGGTCAAATGAACACCAACTCATTTTCATTTGGGCTTAAAAATGAACTCATCTTTCCAAGATTTTTGTCTTCAATAGTTGCTCGATCTAATTTTTGTTTGGAAAGAAGAGGGATGTTGCATGCATGATCTTCTATGTATCTCCTTTAGAGAACCATTGGAATCAAAAACATAATTCCTATTGCAAATATCCTAGTCTAAGGCTTAGATAGAAAGTCGTCTAAAGCACTCCCTAAAAACTCGTCAAAGTTTGGGTGACCTTGAAAATGACCCTAAAGTCTTTCTATTAGTCTTTTATTTCATGTAAAATTGGCTTGAGAGGGGGATGTCATTACCTCCTATGAGTTCTTTAGAGAATCTTTGATCTAGGGTTTCATCTCCTGACATTTACTTCACTTACTCCTTCTAAGTTGCACATGGGACATATCTACATTTGGACATCGCACTACACTAGCAAAAAATAGGATGTAGTGGTTCTAAAAAGGACTAAACCTTTTTAAAACTAACCAATGCCATGGTCACTCAATTTAAATACTTGTATTTTGCATTATTTGATGTGAAAGTCATTGTGCAATTGATTCCCCTAGAAAAGTTTGAAAGCTTGCTAGTTTAGTTAACCCCACATTGCCATACCCTTGCTAGGATTTGGAAAATTATACTTAGTGTATTTTGGTTATTTTTGCTTGGTATGTTTTGAGACTAAACTTGTTTGTTTGTTCATAAAGCTATGTTAAAACTAATTTGTCTATACGCCACTCTTTTGTCTAAAGAGGTGTTATGCTGGCTGTTTTACACCACACTTATGCCTTGAAAATTTTGCCAAATTTTTGTGTGTGTGTGTGTCATTTGAGTTGAAGAGGGTAGCGATATGCTATCCAAATCATGTCAAACCATTTTGATTTTTGAGTATTTGAAACATATCATAGATCACATAATTAGAGTATGCTTATGCCATTAGGCTGCTTTTCAAGACTAGTTTACCTTATATAAAAAACTGTTTGTTTCAAACCATTTCACATCAACCATTAGGACCTTTGTCTTGTGCTGTAATGCTGTCCAATCTTGTCTAGATTTTTTGGTAAAATTCTAATTTTCAACATTAAGTTTTCAATTATCCTTATCAAGTTTGGATTTAAACATTGATTGATTTCTATTTAGACCTTAATTCATGGAGCTAATACATTGATCTTTCTCTTTTGGGTTACATAACTTCGGTTAATCGATTACCCAAATTTGAAAACTATTGATGGTTTGTTTGTATAATGCCTATCATCATCATTGTTTGTGCCTTTATTTTAGAAAACATAGTCTTTCTTCAAAGATCCTTTTGTCTTATGCCTTACGCTAACTGATCATGTTTATGTTTGATTCCATGTGATGGGTCTATGTCAAAGTTATTTCCAAACTTGTTAGATTAAATCAAATCACATCAACATTTATTTCAAGTCTAGATTTTGACATTGTTTGGCTAAAAGTCCTAGCATATGGCTATTTGTTTTAGCCTAGCTTTTGATTCCATGTTTGGATAAAAGACCTAGTAACTCAACTTTTCCTTTCCTAGTTTAGACCTTGTTTGGAACACTTTGACCTAGACCTTTGACACGTCAGTTTTTATTCAAACACTTGACCTTTTTTACGTATGAAATTTGACATTTGATGTTAGGATATTTTATGTGAAGTCTTAGCAAAAATTATTTTAGAGATACAACTCCACTTTTAGACCAAATTAGAGATATAGCTCCACCTTTTGACCAAGTTAGACCAAGCTTAAACCATGTGTCCTTTGGACATAGTATATAGAAATCTAAGCCTTTTTATTTTAGAGCTTTCATCATTTACATGGATATGTATCCCTAAATTTACGGTGGAGTCATGTAAAATCCAACTTATGATAGAATGGCTACACAAAATCCCATTAGGAATGCCTATAGAGAAATATTTTCTAAGGAGTTTTATTATTCTCTCTATAATACTCTATATGGGGAACATAATCCAAATCCACAAAATCAAAATCAAAACCTTGATTGGCATGAAGAGGCTTGTGAAGAGGACTTTGAAGACCCAAATAAAAATAATATTTTTTGGGATATGGATCCATACCCTCTTTACAATAATCAGTACATGAAACACAGTCAAGAACCAACTTATGAGCCAACTCATGACTGGGATGATATGGTTTATGAGGAAGACTTAGATGCTTTGGCTTATGTGAGTAATCATGGTCCACCATATCATACCATTTCTATTCTAGGACCTTAATGTTGCACCATTCCCATACCAAGACCTCATCCTTAGGTTTGTGTAAGTAATCAAGCTCCAAAATGCCCCTTCATCATTCTAGGACCTAGTCCTTTGACTTATGTGGGAAATCAAGCCCCACAACACCCTATAATTACCATTTTAGGACTTCATCCTTTGGATCATGTAAGAAATCATGCTCTTCAATGACTTAACATTATCCAACCATAAGTCATTCCTCGTCCAGTACCAATCCCAACCAAACCTCAACCGATCCAATCATTTTAAGACCAAGCTATGCTCAAAACTAGTATTTTCCAACTCATTAGAAACTAAGGCAAAGGAAACCAACCAATTTGAGATGTTTTTATTGAACTAACCACTTATACTAAGTCTACTTGTGATGAATCACCTATTAATCCTATACCAATTATCGAGGAGTCTTACACTGATGAACCAGTATTTGTCGAGTCACTTCTTAATGATTATGTCTACCTTTGAAAAAATTATTACCTCGACCATATGCCTATTTTTTAAGAGCCTCCTATTGATAAGAAAATATTTGAGGAGTTTTCTCTTGACCTATTTTCCATCCTAGAGGAGTCTCACTTTGACAAACTAGTTTTTATGGAGCCCATTATGCCATCACATGCCATTACTTATTTAAAACCAAATATTCAATAAGACATCATTACAATAGAGTACCCATTAGATGAATAATCAGAGTTAGAGTCATTTTCTATTCTTGAACCAACATCATATTTACCATCAAAATATAAATCAACATCAGTCTCAACATTAGATTTAGAGTTTATTGAGTCAAAATTAGACTCAAATATAAAATATGTTCATGACTGTTATAACATTGGTTATACATGCCTTGAAAATCAATTTGAATACATTTGTGATCCTTATATAGTTTTTGAGGATGAGTATTTTAGCTTCGACACAAGTTATCCTAGTATCTTCTATGAGGATTATGTAATCTCTCTCCATTCCATTACTATTCCATAGGCCATTACCATCAACCAAAATAACCATATCATTGACATTCCATCTTCCATGAGTGTCAATTAGGATCGAGAGAATCACACTTTATTAAACTAAATCCATGGTGACATAATAGTTGAAGAAGATCAAGGAGGCCAAGACCACATTCATATAGCAGAAGACCACTCTCCTAGTGAAGCCTTTTTGAAGGTGCTAGGGGACAATCAAAGTTAGAACTCAACATCTTCTAGTGAAACATTTTTGGAAGCACTAGAAGAAAATCAAAGTCAAAATTTAATGTTTATTAGTGAAACCTTATTGAAGGTGCTATGGGAAAATCAAGACAAATTCATTGGTGAAAACTTCTTTGAGGCACCAATAGCTGAGCACAAAATTTCTTCACTACTTGATGAAGATAAAATCAAATATCAATTCTAAATAACTTCCAATCTATAGCCTAATTATATGGTAGCTACTCTAAAGATAAAATAATGGAAAAATCTAGTGTTTCTATCAATAGAACAAGTATTTGACCCTACCATAACCAAAATTATGTCAAATATGGCATAAATAACATGATGTGTGACTAAGAGTCCTGATCTTCATTTGTTTTCCCACCATTATACATTTCATTATCAGCTACCACTCCATTTCAAAATCAAAGCTACCATCCATTATTTGTCCCTATTTATCATCCATGATCATAATTTATTTTGCAGAGGATACAAAGATACATTATCTCAATGTTTGAAGGAATCACAATCAACAACCAATGAAGACCACACAAGCATTCTTGGCATCTAAATTTGCATCAAGTTCTTGACAGAGCAACTTTTCAGATGAGGTGTGGGCTATAAATTAACATGATCAAGTATTTTATTTTTATCATTTATTGATTAGGACATGTATCTCAATCTCAATAGAAAATATAGAATCATATGTCATTTACCACACCCAAGCCAAAATCATGTACCATACCATTTTACATTACCATGTCATTACCGTTGTTACATATCCTTTTGCCATTGTCATGTATCCTTCCATTTACCCCATAAGTTAGGGGCAACCCTCTTACCATTTTATGCAATTTATCAAACCATCATTATCCTTAGAAATACTGTGCCATATAACCATTCCATTCTTATCTAGACCAAAGCCTATTTTTAGTCATCCTACCCAATCCTATTTGGATCTTGGCTACTTTGGTTCTTTCTACACTTTTTGTGAGGGGATTTTGATTAGGTTTCAATAATTAATCAAGTCTGTATTTAAATGATAGTCTATGAAATTAGTGTGATAGTTGATTTGGTAAGATATATTTCATTTTCCATCTTGTATCAAGCTTATTTATGTGAGCCTAATTATAACCACTTATGAGCAAATCAGTGTCTCACCAGTCTTGCTACTAATTATAATCACTTATGGGTAAATTAGTATCATTGACTTATGATATTTTATCTTAGTTATAACCACTTATGGGCAAACTAGGGGCAACACTTGTTTACCATGCATTGCTGCATCACCTTGCCATTACTGTTTTGATTTGACTGGCCATTTTTTTGATTTGAGAACTTATTGGGATCTAGTTGGTTTTTCCCTACCTTTTGTGTGGATGGAATTACTATGACTTGAGGTCATTTTAGAACTATGTAGATCATGTTTATTTCATGTTGAGGTTACCTTAGTCCCCCCTTTCTATACGCTCTCACTATTTTGTGAGCAATCTAAGCCAAATGCTCTTGCCATTTTACGAGAACATATCTTATCAATATCTAAAAAGTAAAGATACCTCAAAATGATAAAAACATTCATAAAATTTCAAAAATCCAAAAACATTTATCCTGTCTAAGCCTAGTCAATTATCCTTGATTTGCCTAATTGAGGCATGGCCATTATTAGGATGATTTCTTTTGCTTTTGTTTTCAAGTTTTCTATTTGTTTGTTTATTTCAATTTGTTTGTTTGTTTATTTGTTATTTTTTTATTTTTTTGTTTGTTCACTTGCCTTTTTGTTTTCTTTCAAAATTGTTTCCTTGACTCAGTCTATATGTGTTCATTAGGTGATTCCTTGAAAACATTATTCTTGAGTTCATCCATATTCATATGTTAACATTTTCATCATGGTTTTTATAATTAGTACATTGTTTTTGAGTGTTTATTGGATTGGGAGTCAGTATTTATGCATATTTTGGCCAAGTCTTCATGGTGTTCTATCATGAAGCCTACCATCACATGGTATAGCAAAAATTATCTTTAGGAAGGTCTACAATAAATAGATCCATAGAAGTTTCTCCTTGGCACCTTGGAAAATCCTTCCATTTGACCCTTGATCAAATCAACCTAATGACCATTCTATTTTTATAATTTCTAATCAAGATGAGTATATTCTCATTGATAGGTACAACTAAATCATTTCTAATGATCAATCTTATTCCTCTATCCATCTCTTTCATCACTTTGCATCCACTCATCTTTAATTTATATTCTAGGTTATATCCTTGAGTTATGCTTTCTAATCAACCCTAACTGGGGTACAATCATCTTTATCAAATCTAGGTCCTCTTAATGGTTATAATCACCTATAGGTAAATCATTATTTTGAATTTTATTCTTGATTATAACCACCTTTGGGTAAATCAGTAATCTTTTTTAACTTAATGCATGCAAGAATTTTATTATTTGGATTAATCTCAACCACTGGTTAATTCCACCTTTCTTTTTGTTTGTTTTTGAATGATCATCCATCAATAAATGTGATGACCACTCCCTCGAGGGGGCATCATCATAGGCTTCCAAAAACCATTTGGATCTTTGTTCTTCAATCATCACTTTATTTTTTGACATACGAGACTTTTTTATTATTTGAAAAGACATTGCATTACCTATATTTTATAACATCTTCTTAAATAAGGGCAAACTGTAGACACCTAAATTTGGCCATCGATAATCTTCAACCAAAATTTTGACCAATTTCCATCAAAATACACAATTTAGCCTAAAAACACTAAAACATGCTAAATGAGTTGAAATTTATATATTCAAGTGTCAATTTTGGCTAGGGTATCATTAAATAGGGCAATGCAATTTATGGGCTAGCTAACTTTGATCAAATCATTCTGAGTCAAAATGCCAAATTTGCACCTAGGTGATTTGGATGGATATTTCCTATCAAATCTCTTATATAAGACATGTGCCTTTATTATTTATTATTGGGAACATCCTAAATGGGATAACAAATCCAATGCATCTAAAATCACATCTTAATTCCAATCCAATGGAATTTTGGACTAATAACAAGGCATTTTGATCAATTTGAGTAATTTGTGCACAAAGTGCTTAATCATGCTTAAAATCTAATTAAACCAAATTAGAGGCCTAATTAATAATTTGATGGAAACTTATTGAAAACTTGTTTTTAGAAATGAATATTGAATATCTGCATCATCAGGTGAAATCATTTCTTGGGAAGACATCTCTAGGCCATAAATACCACAAATATTAGGATTCATGCCTCCCATGCCTCATCAGAGCCCTCCATGCCTCTTAATTGCTCCTCTATCCCAAATATTGATGAACCTATTTATAAGTTTTAATTGCATAATTAGATTAATCCTTATCCACACATCTTAATCCTGAGATGAATGGTTTAGGTTGATTCTAGAAATTTACAAAAATCTATAAATAGGAGGCCTTACCACATCATTTTAAGCTTAATTTTTGCAAAGTTATAATGCATGATTGGTTCCAAAAGTTTCATTAAACTAGTGTTACCATGCCAAATTGATTCCAAAACAAGCCAAGCCATAAGCCAAAGTTGCCAAGGAGAGATGGAGGTAGCCAAGCTTCCATTACCAAAGACTTCATGAGCACAAAGCTGAGCAAGCCACTACTACAAAGGCATTTGAAGCATCTAAGGAACTTGTTGTTTTTTCTTAATTTTTAGTTGTGTTTATAATTTTTTTTTATTAATAAACTTACCCTAGTAACTAGCCATAAAGATGTTAACTTAGTGTGTTTTTGATTTGGTTTCATTCACTAACACCATACTAATCTCCTCTTCTTACTCAAATTCCTAGTTCATATTGTCAATGTTTCCATGCTCTTGAATAGTAGTGAAAACATGATTCTAGGTGGATTTGGATGTCACTGTCATAAGATCATGTGTAATTTACCTATTAATATGTTATTGAAGTGAGGACTTACACCTAGAAGTCATGTAGGTATAAGATTGAAGGACAAAAATTTATCTCTTCACTGTAAAAAAGTTACATTTCAAGACCCATCACTACAACTTATGCCACATATTCATCTTTAAGGTTCCATTGATATGATCTGGGTTAAAATTTATGAATTTTACATGCACATGAAGGTTATTTAGTTTTGTTCTAATGACTTAAGGTTTCTATTTTACTCATGTTTAAAGTTAGGATAATTTTTTTTTCTTGTTTTGTGAAGGGCATTCTTGAAGCCAAAATAGGTGGTGGGTCTCTCAATCAAGTATGATAAAAGACCAAGAAACTAGTACTATACATTATCCACCACTTTAAATGTGTTGGAAATATCATTTTTGAGCCACAAAGCACCAGAGGTAGAGTTCTCCAATTATAGATTCAATTTTGACAACATATGTTATCAATGTTTCTGTGCTCCTGAATAGTAGTGAAAACATGATTTCAAGTGGATTTAGACATCATGGTCATGGAAACATGTTTTATTTTCCTATAAATATGTTATTGAGAGAGTGAATTTAACCTAGAAGTCCTAGAGGTAGAAATTCTAGTTAGAGGACAAGAACTCGTCTCTTCACTATAAAAAAGTTGCATTTTAAGACCTGTCACTACAACTTGTGCCATAGATTCATATCCAAGATTACATAAACATGATACAAGGTGAAATTATAGGTATTTTACATGTACTTTAAGATTTTTTCAATTTGTACCAATGAATTACAATTTTTATTTTAGGCACACCTAAAGTTACGCTTAAAACTACACTTTTCTTATTTTGGAAAGGGCATTCTTGAGGCTAGAATGGGTGGTGGGTCTATCAATCATGCATGATAAAAGATAAATAAAATGGTATTAGACATTATATACTACCCCAAACATGTTTAAAATTATAGTTTTGAGACATGAAGTACCAAAGGTGGAGTTCTCTAACTACAACTTTAACTTTGACAATATTTATTGTCAGTGTTTCCATGCTCTTGAATAGTAGTGAAAACATAATTTTAGGTGTATTTGGATGTAATGGTCATGATAAAATATATAATTTTCCTATTTAGACATGATAAAAGTGAGGTAATTTTACTTGGAGGTCTCAGAGGTAGAATGCCAATTGGAGGACAAGAACTTATCTCTTCACTACAAAAAAGTTGCATTCCAGGACTTGTCACTATAACTTATGCCAAAAATTCATCTCCAAGATTAAATAAACATGATATAGGGTGAAATTATAAGGATTCAACCTACACATTAATTTTCTTTTATTTTGTGCCAATGACTTATGATTTACATTTTACACATGCCTAAAGTTAGGCTAAAAATTTGCATTTTTCTTGTTTTAGAAAATGTGTTGTTGAGGATAGAATGGGTGGTGGTCTCTCGACCAAGCATGATTAGAGGAAAATAACCTGGTAATAAACATTATAAACCATGATATACATATTTTAAATTCTAATTTTGATCCATGAAGCATCAGAGGTGGAGTTTACCTACAACTTCAACTTTGATAACATTTGTTATCACAGTTTGCATGCTCCTAAATAGTAGTGAAAATATGATTCTATGTGGATTTATAAATTGTGGTCATGAGAACATGTGTCATTTTACTATTGAGATGTGATAAAAGTGAGGTACTTATAATTGGAGGTCTCAGAGGTAGAAATGCTAGTTGGAGGATAAGGACTTGTCTCTTCACTGCAAAAAAGTTACATTTTTGGACCTATCATTGTAACTTGTGCCACCAATTCATATCCAAGGTTTTATAGATGTAATTTAAGGTGAAATTAGAGGTATTTCACATTAATGTGATATATTTTTTAGTTTTTTTCAATGACTTATGGTTTCTATTTTATGTATGTCTGAAGTTAAGCTAAAAAACTATATTTTTCTTATTTTGAGAAAGGCATTCTTGAGGTTGAAATGGGTGATGGGTCTCTTGATCAGGAATAATAAAAGAAAAATAATTTGGTCCTAGACATTATACACCATCCTAGGTGTGTTGGAAATTTCAGTTTTGATTCACAAATCACCAGAGGTGGAGTTCTCTAGCTTTAGTTTTAATTTTGACATTTATTGTCAGTGTTTCCATGCTCTTAAACAATAGTGAAAACATGCTTCCAAGTGGATTTAGACATCGTGTTCATGGGAAAACATGTAATTTACCTATCTATTTATTCTTAAAATTAGGTACTTTCACTTGGAAGTCCCAAAGGCATAAATGCTAGTTGGAGGATAAGAACTTGTCTTTTCACTACAAAAAGTTGCATTTCAGGACCCGTAACTGTAACTTGTGTCACAGATTCATCTCCAAGGTTCCATCAATGTGTTATAGGATGAAATTATAGGGATTCAAAACATACATGAAGTCTCTTTAAGTTTTTTCCAATGGCTTATGATTTATATTTTATGCATACCTAAAATTAGGCTAAAAAATTACATTTTTCTTATTTTGGGAAGGGTGTTATTGAGGTTGAAATGGGTGGTGGCCTCTTGATTAGGCATGATCAAAGGCCAATAACCTAGTATTAAACATTATATACCACTATGGACATGTTTATAATGCTATTTTTGAGCCATAAAGCACTAGAGGTAGAGTTATCTAGCTGCAACTTCAACTTTGACAACATTTATTATTAGTGTTTCCATGTTTCTAAATAGTGGAGTGAATATATGATGAGAAGTTAGGAAATTGCCAAGATGAGTACAATAGAGAGGAAGAAAATATAGTTTACAAGGTTTATTTTAAGAGACCATATTAGAAACCCCCTTAGGTTTATTTAGGCAAATATGATTCATATCCTTGGTAAATATAATTTAAAAAATAAATAAATTGCCTTCTTAAGTTTTTCATACAACCATCCATCTACATAGTTAAAACATATAGGTTATGGGATAGATTTAAAAAGAATATAAAAAATTTACTAAACTTTAATAATATTTCATATTTGGATTCTTCTTGAATAGCTATGCAATTTAAAAAAAATCATCTCAAACTGAGTTTGTGTGTAAAACTTATAGCCTCTGAAAGTTGGTGCTTAGTTGCATTACATCATGCCATCGAGCGATGGAATTATGTCACCCAATGGAAATATGTCACATGACAACACTATGTCATGTGACAACATGATAAAATTTATATTTATATTTAAAATCTATACAATTTCAAAAATTTTTAATCTCAAATTGAGTTTGCATTCAAAAGTTATGGCCTCCAAAAGTTGGTCCTCAGTTACATCACATCATGCCATCGGGTGATGGCACTATATTGAGTGATATAATTATGTTGTGTGATAGCACTATGTCACCTAAAAATATGCTAAAATTTGGATTATTCTAAAAAAATATACAATTTAAAAAAAAAAAAATCCTCCAATTGAGTCCGTATGCAAAAGTTATGACCTCCAAAAGTTGTTAAGTTGCATTGTAGCATGCCACCAGACGACAACATGCTATCGAGTAAAAACATGTTTCTAAGTAGTAGCATGATACTAACCAACATCATTCTACTGAGTGATAGCATGTTGGCAAGAAAAAACATCATGATGCTACTAGGTGACAACACCATGATGCAATTAGCTGACACCAAATGCCAAATTTCTAAGGCTGTAACTTTTATATACAGACTTAGATTGAGATGATTTTTAAAAAAATTGCATATCTCTTTGAGATGAATTAAAATATGAAATAATATTAAGGTTTATTAAAGTTTTTGAAACCCTTTTTTATTTATCACACATTCTATCTATGGGGCAACCTTAATATTCAACGGGCAATGAGGTAAAAAATGAGACTTGGATGATAATCCCTATGAACATATGTACTATATATATATATATATATATATATATATATATAAGGAAAATAATATGGATGCCCCCATAATTATTATAAATTATTGGTAAATTGATCCCTAAAAAAATTTACATTTCAAAAATTTAGGTGAATGGGTCCTATGCACTACTCCTAAAAAATCACCAAATATAATTTACTAAAAAATGAATATTCACCACTAAATTTTTTCCTGATAGTTTATGAAGTGAAAAAAAATATCTATAACCACCAAAATATTCCAAACCCTTAGGAAACATGATAATTATAGTCTTTCACTACTTCAAAGGGCTAAAGAAGAGTCTCCAAACAAGAATGCAAAGCATATCCAAAGAGAGAACATACTAAAGGAGGTAGAACATAACCGATTCACTAGGCTTTCATGAGTAAAATGTAAAAGGAAATACAAAGAAGGTATGCAAGAGATGAGTATTCCATTATTTTTTTTGATCATGTATTAATAATAGAAATGTGGTATGTCTATAAATTCAATGAATACAAAATGTGAATATCAAGTCCCAAATGATATTAAAACATTATAACAAGGGTATCCACATTATGATAGTGATAAATGGTGTTTCCCAATCATGAGAGGCACTTCAAAGTAATATATACCTATATCTCAAACATTATACTCTTTTCTTCCATATAGTTTTAATTACAACACATATTGAAAGATTGTAAGTTAGTATTAATAAACTACATGAAATAAATATTAAAGATGATCATATATAAAAATGACCATACAACCATCAAATAAAATATGATCACCATAAAATATGAACATACATACATACATACATATATATATGTATGTATGTATCCATAAAAGCCATAAAGGCATACAAAATAAAAACATAATAGAATGTCAGATGAATGCCATATAGGTATATAATGGCAATAACACATACATTTACATATAAGCATATACAAATTACATCATATAACGATATAATATAATGTCAGGTGAATGTTTTATACATATACAATACTAAAAATGTGTACATGTTATATAAACATACAAATAAGTACATCAATTAAGACATCCTATTCATAAAATAGTCTCCCTCTCTTTGTCTTCCTTAAAGAATACTCTCCCTTGGATGCCTTGCTCATAGATGGAGATCCCATAAATGCCTTGGATTCCTACAAAGTCTAACTGTGGGTCCTTCTATGCTCATAGCTTGCTAATAGAAAAACCTATTCTAATATAAATATTATTAGAAAATTTACATACTATACTTGTAACCAAGTTTAGAAATTAATTTTAAACTAAAATGAAAAAATAATTTAAACATGCACTTACTAAAATATTATGATCATGTTCAATCTACACCTACCACTCAATAAGGTCAATGACAAGTTGAGGTGCATGAACAAATGTGTGAAATGGGTAAGAAATATGAGAAGGTGCCCTACTAATCATCTGAATGGGATTATCAGATGTCATACAAAACCATACATACACAATAAATTCACATAAGCTATATTTAATCAACTATGTAGTAAAATTATTAAAACAAATTTATTTTTATAATTTAAAATTATAAGTTAACATGTACCTCAGTGAGTGCCTATGCAGATGACATTGTAACAACAATGCCTATGTCAATCTTTGCTCATAGAGACAAAAGAGTATCTATTTTGGTTATCAATTGAATAAACAAACTCACTTAGTTTTCTAGAGGACTTAAGCTATTGCATAGCATGAAGGATTCACACAAGGGAACAAACTTGATGATCTGGAAGATAAGTAGTGGTACTATAGGTAATAATGAAAATATTGAGTACTTAAGAAACACTATGAAGAAGAGTTGATAATCAAGAAAAAATTAAAGCATTAAAAGAAGTTTGAAAAGTTGAATAAATACTAACAATACAATTATAATAAATAGGAGGAAGAATATATTTTGAAAAAAAATGAGAAAGACATCATTAGAAATTAAAGGAGATTGTCTAGAAGGTTGATCATTATTAGGTTATGGATTTTGTCTCTATATATTTTAACACATCTCACACATATAATTTGCATTCACATCAGTATCATTAAAATTTTAATTTGAGCATGTATGATTGTTAGTCAAGAGCATAGATATATATAAATAAAAACATATACATAGAATATAATATTAACTCAAAATTTTACCTCTGTATATGTAAATAATGTCCTAGTAACATCGACAAATGATGTAGTGGATGGCCCACAAGCTAGCTCTACATATGTAAACATCAAATAGCTAATATACACAATTGCAGTTGTGGATCATGAAAATTTAAGCACCATCTCTTCTTGCAACATAAAAATTACATATATATTATTCAATTTCTATGTAAATTGATTTCTGGTTTTTAAATACAAATATAACAAAAATTTAACATGACATTTATATAAAGGATACCTACATGTGTGTAGTGACTGACATGCGAAAACCAAATGTATGTGCCAAAAACTCATCACTCATGAGTATATCATTTAAACCCTTAAAAGAACCAACATTTTTATTTGAAGGTCCAATGCATATAACACCACATCATTTGCAATGGTGAGGTTGAGTTTGCACACTAGGTGGAGTATCTCTAGCATCAGTCTTATAAATCCTAATTGTATGTTGAGTGAGTAGATCAATAAGTTATCTAAGGACATGCAAAGTATCAATCTCCATGACCTCCTTCATTGTAGAGGGGATATTGAGTTGATATGGATTTTGGGTAGGGATCCTTACAGGTTGATTAGGCACATGACGTGCACCTATTTGATCCTGAGTAGAGCCTTTCCCTTGGGTTTAAAACTCAACATAGTTAAAAGAGTTGGGAATCTCATTGAGGACAAACTCGTAGTAGAGTTTCCTCAAAAAATGTAATGAGACCTTGTGGTTGTTACATAGTTTTTAATCAAACACCATCCACCATTAGTCCCAAAAATTAATTACAATTAAATTGTGTTGGCATTGGTGGATTGGGAAGCATTTAGTGGTTATTGGAAAAGGTGTATTGGTAGTTAGGTAAATGAATAAGGCAAAAATTAGGTATTTTGATATTTATCTCCTTCACCTTGATGATAATTTATCAACATACTAAGCCCTACATATATCCCTATATGATGCCCATATGTCAGTCTGACTCATTGTTGATTCAACTTGACCTAATATTGACTCTAAGGTATTGAGAAAATAGGTGTAGTGGGTGTTGGTCTATGGGGGGTCCCTCATTTTCATAATTGTTTGTTCAATTTCCATTTTGTTTTCTCCTATATGTGCAACTAGATCTTCTTGACTATTTGGGGGATCTTGTGGAACTTTAGGAGGGTTAGGAGGGTTAGGCAGAGGGTTAGGAGTATGGTTAACATGCTGGTCTCTTACAGTGGAATAAACTATTAAAAAATAATAGGATTTAACAATTAAACAATGCAAATAAAAAAATTTCCAAAATTTAGTGTTAATAGGTTTAGTTTTTTATTACTTACGTCCCCTTTATGACATCATTTCTGATTCAATGAGGTTTTGGGTGATCCAAGTGTATTTTTATCCTTCTAAAAGTAGAATGTAGTTGTATTTGAACAAAGAGAAGTATAGAGCAAGTAGGAAAATGAAAATAATTAGGTGTGCCTATAGGTTGGGCTCTTTTTAATGTGGTTTCCATAATGCATAGACATTATAGATCAAGAATATTGAGTATAAATTTAAAAAACATGCACATATTATGTCCATAATGTGTAAATGTTCTTGTTATGATGCATATGCATTAGGATAAATGACCAAAAAATTATCCCCCAATTCTGTGCACATACCTAACAGGTAAAAGGATCTTGAGGTGAGTCAATGACATAGGAGGCCATGTAATTTATTATGCATTATTAAATGATTTCTCGTTGGTTGGATATATGGATAGTGATTGGACATGTAACATTAATGATAAAAAGAGTAAATATGGATATGTTTTCCATATTGGGTATGAAACCATTTCATGGGATTTAAAGAAGCAACCAATTTTTTCACTTTCCACAACTGAAGCCTAATATATAACAACAAATTCAACAACATGTCAAAATATATGGATAAGTAGAATCCTATAAATTTTATATGAGGAGAAAGAAGGAGCATCAAAAATATTTTGTGATAACCTATCCTCCATTGCCTTGTCAAATAATCATTTTTTTATGGAAGAAGTAAACATATAAAAATCAGGTATCATTTCATTAGATAATTAGTTGAAAAATCTGAGATAGAACTCATTTTTTTCATGTTAGAGTGGTATCTTGATAATATATTTATGAAGGCATTATCATAATAATTTTTTGAACATCTAAGAGACAAACTAAGGGTCATAGATACAACAATAGTAGTTTCAAAGTGTTTATTCATGTAGCTTTGTAGATAAATTTTAGGTGGAAGAAATGTTCAACAAAACATTGATTTAAGGTCAAGATTAAGGGGAAGTGTTAAAATTATTAATATTGATTTTGCTACCTACTCTTGATATTTTGGTCATCTTCATTAAATCAAATGAATTGTCAAACCATTTGAAGTCACCTAAAAATATTTAATGCACATTTTTTAAATTTTGAATGTTTGGATGTTGTTAAGGATGAGCAGGAGAGATGAGTACATAATAGTTAGGTAAAAAGGAGAATGTGGTGGAATAGTAAAAGTAGAAAAATAAAAAACATGTAAATTAACTAAAGCAAATATAAAAATAAATAAGAAGGGAAAATAGAACAACACACTATGTAAGTATAAGGATCATAACAACAAAAGAGAAAAATATTATAGTAGTATGTAGGAGGAAAAATAGAGGTAAGAAAGAGAACATAAAGAGATAAATTTTTGAATAGAATATTTATACACAATATAACACTACAATAGCAAAGTAAAAAAGCAAAAAAAAATAATTATTTGTGTGTGGATAGAAACAATAAACAAGAATATAAATAGAGACAACTTTGGAGGTAATCAATAGTTGTAGAAGATAAGTGAATTCAAAACAATAATTATATTGTTTTTTAATCAAATTGTAATTATTTTTTTACATACATAGATACATACACACACACATACATACATAGATACATACATACATACATATTTTTTATTGTTGTGTTTGAGTTAAAAAACTTGCCTCCCCTAGTTAGTATTAGTGCTGCCCTTATTTGTATTTATTTCCAATACTCCTAGCATATCAACAACTTGTGACATGAAAGCTCATTGTGTGGGAGTTTCCTATGTACATAAAAGAGCCACACAAATCATTCTCACTTATTATTCTTTAGAGTAGCTACAAATAACACTGATATCAACTAAATATATAAGTCTGTCCTCCACATACATTTGTCATGCTTGCACTTACTTCACATATAATATAAGATATTACTTCTAGAGAGTCAAATATTAAATATAAATTTATTCTTAAATATATGATGAATCTTTGGTTAAATTTCAAATGGGTTTTATTTAATAAATTCAATAAAACAAATCACTTATGTTAGGGATTTAGAAGAAATCATTGCTATTAAATTAAGAAGATAGACCATCTCATCCTATCTTGATGACTTCCATTGTTGACAACTTTGAGAGAAACTAAACCAAAGCTGAAAAAATCAAATTTATCAATGAGATGTCCACATAAATAATACTTCAGAGCTAGATATCCACTAAAAATCATGACTAAGTATTAAGAGTCATAAAACAATTAACTAATAAGACATAAAATAAATAGTTTGGATTTGGCTCCACCCAACCATCCATAAAATTATTTTTCATAGACAAAACATTATCTTTAACAACTAAAAACACAATCACACCCCACCCAAATGACCCAAGAATGAACAAACCATCATATGCAAGAAAATTCCAAGGAGTCAATTTAATATTTCATTCATTCACTTTCTCAAAAACTAAATCTTATATTCTAAAGATAATTTAAGGATGCATTTTAATGTACATTGTAAGCAACCCAAAATCACCCTCTCTTATCTTAATTTAATTATCAAAATCTTTTGATCCATTTTCATTTTTGTTAATCTAAAAATATGTGGTTTTCCAACCATATTCTTCAAATCTAGTGAAACAAAAAACATAAAAATTATAAGATCTATATTTATGTAAATCCATTTTGTCAATATTATTTTGACATATAAAAAGTTAGTCTAAGAGAATATGTTATGGAGGTGATTCTAAAATTGTAGAGTTTAATCCCAAGCTTAGCAACATGTTTTTTTACATTCAGTGTCATTGGGTAAAGATAATATTCTATTCATCCTCGTTACAACCACTAAGAATAAGAATAGGATAATGACAAACCAACTATGACTCCAAAAATTATTCTAGTGGTTCTAATTTTACTGTGCTTTCTAAAACTTTCATCAACAATAGTTGCCTTACATTTTGAAACAAGGCAAGGGAAAATAATTTCAAAATTAAATGCAAACCAAATTTAAAAATTATTTATATCTTGAATTATATTTAGAAATTATTATTGTTCATAGAAAATGTCCTCCTAACATTTAAAAATGAATAATGGCAAACATAATATCTTAGTAGGAATAACCTTAATTATTGTGACTAAAGTTCCATGTGTCTGATTATATGCTATGCCAAAGTTCCCTTTCCACCCTAAAAAGGTACATGTCAAGGATGTTTTTAGTCACATTGACATTATAAATATTTATGGGTGGCACATTTGAGCCTCAATCCTCTTAATTGATATTAAAACCTCATAACCTTTGAGTTTCCCAAATAAAAAAGTGTTGCAATAGTGAAAGATATGTAGGTTAAATGTGTTAAAATAATAATCTTAAGCTGTTGAAATTATTACACCTAGCTCTATAATATTAAAATATTTTTGGGATATGAATACTTAAATGGATAGTTATTTTATCTACAAACATTAAATATTGATTGACAAGAAGATAATAATTGGATTAATAGTGTAACAATTTAAAAATTTAAAGCTAGCAACAGTTTGAGAGGGAAAATTAGAACAACAGTTTGAAGGACATAAGAGAGTTTAATGACATTAAAATAACAATCGAATAGAGGAATATATGTATAAGTGTGTGTGGGTAGAAGAGAAGCATAAAGATAAAAAAAAACAAAAAAAAAAAAACTATAATAATAGGAGAATAACATAGTGGTAAAAAAGTGTGCAATAGTATAAAAATAACATAATAGAGAAGAATACAATAGAAGCTGATTATAAAGAAATTTTAGTATAATATTGTATACAATAGTTTATTTGAGTAAATATATTTTATTTTGAAAGTGTAAAAACTCTATTTTTTGTGTGTTTGGTTCCATTTTCAAATGTAATCATTTTTGATTTAACATACAACTCATATTTTCCTATTATTTTTAAAAATTAACTCTAATAAATTGGTGTTAGAGCCTCAGTATTTTGGACCTATTAGAGCATGGTTAGTAGTGGTAACAACTTATAGCAACAACCACCATTTTTGATGGGAAACACTATGATGTTTAGTATATCAAAATGAAGATATTATTCTGCTCTCATGAGCTATGGGAACTTATTGGAGGAGGTTATACAGAGATAGCTAATTGGGCTACATTTAATGTTCTCACACAAACACAAATGAACATAATAAAGGAAAATAAGGATAAGGATGAAAAGGCATTGAGATAAATTTAAATGACATAGAGTGATTCAATCCTCCCAAGGATAGAAATAACTACTAACTCTAAGAAAGAACGAGATATATTTTAGAATTCATATCAAGAAAGTGACAAGGTGAAAGTATTTAAGCTATATTTGTTGAGAAGAGATTTTAAAACCTTACAAAAGAGGGAATTTGGGTCTATTAATGTTTTTTTAACCACAACTATGAGCATAATTAATCAGATAAAGATTAATGGAGATGATATTAAGGACCATATAATAATATATAAGGTCCTAAGGAGTATACCTATGAGGTTTGATCCTATTTTGGTTGTAATAGAAGAGTCCAAGGACTTAAAACAAATGACAATTGATGAGTTGATGGGTTCATTGAAATAGTACAACCAACTATTCTCATGAATAAACCTTCAAATCTAATGTGAATGTGAGAGCCAGGGGGAGAGAAGCCAACAATAGAGGAAGAGGTAAATTTTGGAACAATAAAGGAGGAAGGCAGAACAATTCATAATCATAAATAAAAGGAATAGGAAGGAGAAAAAATAATTATAGAGAAGGTTTTTCAAAAAGATATGACAAATCAAATGCCTAATGTCATTATTATAAATATATGGACACTATGCAAATGAATGTAGGAAAAAAATATGATACGAATAAATAAAACATAATTTTTTCTAAAGGAAAGGAAGCTAAAAATGATAAGAGTGAAAAGTACTAAAATTTGTTTGTCACTTGCAACATAGCTGAGCAAAGAAAAAATGAAATATGGCATTTATATAGTAGATATAGTAACATCATGAGTGGAAATAATAAAATGTTTAATAACATAGATGAATCAATCAAGTCAAAAGTTTAAATGTGAAACAATGATAAGGTATTTGTTATGGGCAAAAAATTATCTCCATTCATACCAATCAAGGTGACAAGAGGGAGACTCAAGATGTCTATTATGTCATGGGGTTGAAGCATAACCTCATTGATGTTGGGGAGTTATTCCAAAAGGGATTAAAGGTAAAATTTTATAGTCAAATAACATTTTTCAAAATGACAAAGAATAGGATGTTTCTATTAAGAATGAAAAATGAGTTATCTTTAACATTTAAAATAGTTTTAGTGGATCAATTTAATGTGTGACATCTCAAATATGGTCATTGGAGCTTTAATGGCCTAAATAATCTTTATTATAAATATATTGTAAGAGGAATAGCTCTTATTGAACAAGCAAATAAAGTTTAAGAGGGATGCATATTGGGGAAACAACATAGAAATGATTTTCCTTCAAGTAAGTAATGGAGAGAAAAGGCTAAAATTGATTGATTGATTTAGATTTATGTAGTCCCATGAAAACCCCCTCTATACAAAAATGAATATTTCATTACATTCATAAATGATATCAGTATAAAGACATTGGTCTACTTTTTAAAGCATAAATTTTAGGCATTTGATATCTTTAAGCAATTCAAGGCCAAGGTTTAAAAATAGAGTGGTCACTAAACAAATATTCTAAGAATAAATAGAGGGGGATAATAGATTTCAAATAATTTTATGAAATTTTGTAAGGATAATGGGATCATGAAATAGTTTAGATCAAGGTATGCATGACATCAAAATGGTGTAGTAAAGAGAAAAATAAGATTATTCAAGAGATGACAAGAAACATGATAAAGACCAAAGGATTGACAAATGAATATTAGGTTGAAGCTATAAAAATAATAATCTAATTTTTCATTAAATATCCCACAAAAAGTGTTTGTGACATGATTTATCAAGAGGCATGGAGTGGTAGAAAGCCAAGTGATAGACACTTAAGAGTTTTTCAATATAATTAATACTCTAGTAGGATGATGAATGCGCTCTCAAAAAATAAATGTAGAAACTGAATACCTAATGCACTAGGCTAAAGAAACACCAATAAAAGATTGTACTAAAATAACTACCACATGATTTATCTGGGAAAACATTATAACATGATTTAGATTCCTGCTAAGCTTCACCAGTGATCATGGAACCCACTTTCTAAATGAAATGATCTGAATCTTATTGGTTGAATTCATGATCATGCACCACAAGATGACACCATACCACCCATCGGACAATGGAATAGCTGAAGCCTTCAATAAGATCCTCGATACGACTTTGACAATTTTTTTAATATTGGTCAGATTAAATAGAATTATAGAGTATTTGTAGTACTTTGGGCCTACCAAACTACATATAAGCACATTAATAAAAGTACACCATTCAACCTAATATATGGAAATGAAGCAGTCATGCTAGTGGATTTCCTAGTTCTATCTCTCCAGATAGTGTGTATAGGAAACATTGATGATGAAACCTCTTTGAAAGCTTAGCTCGATGAATTAAAAAACTATATGAGGGTTAGTTATTTTCCCACTAGAGTCAAGACATTGAAAAATGTAAAAAAAAATCATGGCATGATTTCCATATTAAGAACAAAGTCTTCTCTCTAAGCATGAAAGTCCTGATCTATGAATCTAAGTTTGTGCGTCACCCTGGGAAGCTCTGTATCCATTGAGATGGACCATTTATAGTTCAACCTATAAGAGATTTCAACTAATTTATCCTAAGACACTATAATGGGAGTCAGATTCGGCCATATTATGATTCTATTTAGTCCAAATTTTATAATCAATAAGGCTTAAGGCCATTAGGTTAGGATTTATTGCTTTCAATAAAAAGTGATACCCTTGAGGCATGTGACTCTTTAAAGTAATTTAAGTTTGTGTTTATGATTTTTTGGAGGACCAAGAACCATTTTAGTGTGGGGTAAGGCATCATACATATGAATACAAGACATGAGATGAGGGCACATAAGTTCCAAAAGTATAAGAGTCATATATGGCATGCAAGTGATTAAGGGTGCATGAGTCATTGAATGCACTTTAAAAGTATTTTGAAAGGTTCTTGCCATTTGGGTGATAGCTATCTTACAATTCATAATAAAGGTGGGATAGTTGTCATCCACTTCCAAAAATGGCATAGGAATGAATGGACCATTAATGCGACAAGGTTAGTCATAACAACAAGCCCGTGAATAAAATGATGGGACAATTTTGTTAAAACACTAAATACTTGATGCAAGATTTAAAGAATAGATACCATTAAAATATATGTATTTATGGCTAGATATGACAAGGAGTGGATAGAAATTAATGAGGTAAACTTCTTGAGGACCTATAAATAAATGTGTTGAACTCATTTTACACTTTACCTTGCTATAATTTTTGAGTGCTTCGCGAACTAGAGAACTAGAGTGATGAAATTGAATCCTTTGCAAAGTAGAATTGTTTATAGAGTTAATAAATATATGATGATGGTTTCCAAGTCAAGAAGAGAAGTTTTTAATCTAGATTAGTGAGGAGTGGAGATTTTTGAAGTTACAAGTTATAGGTCTACCATTGTTGTAGTGTGAAGCTCAAAGAGCTGAAGGAAGTGCTACCACCATATATTCATTTGGGAATGTGAGATATCCATGGGTTAACATTTAAATGCCATGGAGGGTAATATAGCCAAATAAAAAATCTAAGAGACTTGAGAAGCTTCCAACAATACCAGAAGAAGAAGAGGTGAGTGGAGGAACCTAGTTTCCTATAAGAAAAGAAGTTTTGAGAGGATCAGAAGAAATATCAGAAACATAACACATAGGAGTCTTGAGAGAGAGTGTGGAAGGAGAAGTGAGTGAGAGAAAAAAGCAAATATGGTGAATAAGGGAAAGTAGATGTAGGACTCTTCATCACAAAATGTCCCAACATTTCCTCCTCCATCATTGTTAATAGAAGAAATGCAATACCTAGAGTCAGTTCTACACGTAGAAAATTGGGTTTCTAAGGTGTTAACCACCAAATTTTTTGACTATAAGCACTATCAATTGGGAAATGAAGTAAAATTTCAAAATGACTACCAGTCTAGACCACCAACAAATGAAACCAACTGGTATATGACTTGTCCATCAAGAACCAACTGGACAAGGCTAACCTCTTCTAATTCTTTGAACTACCATACTTTGGAAAGCCTAATAAGGTAGTTTAGTTCCTCCTCTCATGCATTCATGAATACTACATCCACTTCAATGGGGTGTAACATGAAGATCAATATAGAGAGGGTAAGTAAAGTCATGAGGCTTTAGTGCTCAGGGGTCAATGTGTTAGATGACTTGGTAGATATATAGGAGATCTAACAGACCTCCACCACACTGATGTACCAAAAATAAGGGCATGTGATGCATATAAGAAACCTATAAGATCCCACTCTTAGAGTCACAACAAGGATCATTTACATAAAGGTTGAAGGGACCAACTGATGGAAGGAAGTGGATATGGCCCACCTACACATCGCTCACCAAGTGGTTTAGGGCACATAATATAATTAGGTACTATATTTTACCCAAAAAATAATGAAGGACATGGAGAAGGCACACAAAATACCCAATTTTAGGTTTGCATGGGGAGAAATTTTGTTATTGATGATGTTTGATGAGATTGAGGTCCCTGACTATAGTTTAGGTACATTGAAGTGGGCATACCCCCCCACTCATAAGTCTCCATTTGAGCACTTCAAGGCCTTCACCTGTCCCCAACATATTACCCCATCTTACAAAATGAAGATGATGTATTGGTTTAATGGAATAAAGGTGGATTTTGTCAATGAATGGCACATCCCTAAGGATCTACTCCCCTTGATAGCAGATCAAGTAGAATTCATGTGAAACATCACTACTCCTTGGAATGCATTCAAATGAACCCTTTAGGAGAATTTTTAGTATGGATCAAGCTGCCATATGTATTCTCAGTGCATTACTTCATTGATTTTTTTAAATCAAATTTATGATGCATAACCAATCAGTCTGTAGGTTGAATGGATTGATGTAGATCACCACACCCTTTACAAAATGTTTATATATCTCAAAAAATAGCCTTCATAGAGAGGGGAAAAATAGATTTAACCAATATTAAGGTTAAGAATATCTTGGTTGGGGATTAGGTCCACAAGCTATTTTATATGTTATATCCCCGCTAGTACCCTCAAGATGAAGACCCCAAGGAGAGGATCCCCCAAGCACCATAGAAATTAAGGAATTAGCTCGAGCCAAGTGCTAACACAAGTGGGTAGTAGGCCCCTCAAAAATAATAGAAGACAATAGAGGTACATCCCTCCTAACCCACTACTTCTCAACCATCTATGCCATGTCCACCTCCACATCTCCCTTCATCATCTCCACCTCATCCTTCACCTTCACCACCTCAAC
Source organism: Torreya grandis (assembly GCA_037957365.1). Taxonomy (NCBI): domain Eukaryota; kingdom Viridiplantae; phylum Streptophyta; class Pinopsida; order Cupressales; family Taxaceae; genus Torreya; species Torreya grandis. The sequence continues at coordinate 440,945 of JARHVA010008415.1, forward strand.
TGTTTCCATCTCCATCTCACATCTCATCACTATTTAATTCATCTTTACCTTATAATTCCACTCCTTCCCACTCACCTACCCTAAATCCTTCATATCTTTATCTAAATTCCCCACCTTTTCCTCCTCCATGATTACCTTCACCTCCACCTTCTCTAAAGACTACCACCGGATCAGTACAAAAATACCCTCTAAGTTAAGGACCCCAAAGGGACCCCTTTAAATAATAAATTTATAATTTGGGATTAGACTTAGAGAAGACTTCATCCCCAGTGCAAGAGGGCCCATTTGGTGATCAAATTGATATTAATATAATGGGAGTGCATGGGATGGCCTCAAAAAACCATCAAAAGGGTGAACTTGAGTAAGACCTAGAAAAGGGAAAGGGGCCAGCTAAGGAGGAATAGGAACATAGAGGGTTGTCCACTCTACATGAATGATACTATTTCAACATCGAAGAAGAGCACCTCTATCTTTGGAAGCATTTCCACCCTAAGGATGCAACCTCAGACATAAGGAAGTAGTTGTCCTTTCTTTTGAAAATGTATAGTGAAGAGCCCTAATTTGATATTCCTTTAGATTGCATTTTTTTTGGTCCAGATGCTCCAAGTCTACTAGACCTTATGAAGATTGATCCATAGTGGCTTTTTCCAATAATGATAAGTGCTATATTTTTGAAACTAGCCATAGAGATAACATAACAAAACATTTTGTCAAAATTAGACATGTGCAAAGTAGAAAAGAAACATGGAAAAGTTGTAGACATGTATAATAAAGTATATATATAAAATCAAGTGCTCACTAAGGAAGTGGCCTCTTTGAAGCAAAAAATATAAGAGGTCATTGAGGCTAAGGTAAGGGTGTTGAACCTCTGTAATTTTTTTTGAATATAGAGCTGACACTTGCAAATGGTGTACCATTATATGGGGATGCCATCAAAAAATTAGAAACATTGGTTGAGCTATTGCTCAAGATAAATAAGGACCACCCTATACCTAGAGATGAGTCCAAAGAAATACTTGAATAATTCACCATAGTGGTAGGTATCTGTAAAATTACTTTTGAGATATTTGGGGAAGTTATCCCAATTTTGGATGGTATTTTTACACATCAAGTGTGTTTGAATAAAATAATCAAAGCCCAACTCCATGATGAGGAGGTCCTAAGGTAGCAAGTGAATGATGCTACATATTAATAAAAGACCATGCCAAACATGCAAAGACATTTACATATGTAAAAATAATGGAAGAAGTAATAAATAATCATCATCAATAAATAAATGCTAGTTTTGCAATTCTCTAAGGGTAGGTTGACAAGGAAGTATCTAATTTAAAAGACATCCAGAAGGAAGCCACCATAGCCCTAGATGAACAAATGAATAAGATTGAGACTCTAACATAGCTCAAATATTTGAAAGCAACAAAGGAATCCATTTAAGGAATAATTGCTAAAGTTATTGATGCTTTATCCCATTAGGATTGGCTAAAGAAAGAACTCAAGCATAAGGGGCTTGAGTTCCTAGAAGATGCTAGTATGAATTAGTCCAAGATGGACTAAGATCTTAGTATGGGGTGATGTTGGACCCACAATTTTGACCAAGTATTTTTTCTACTTTTGGCATGTAGTGTGGAGGGACCATTGTCCATTTTATCTACAAGTAGTAGTATGGTAAGGGAGAACCATGGTGTGGGAGGACCATGGCATGGGACTAGCAAGCATGAGAGTTGAAGGGTATGGAAGGACAATGGTGTAGGAGACCCAATGTGGGAGGACCCAGTTGAGACATGAGGGACCCATGACTAGAGGATTCAAAATAGAAGTGGAAAACTAGGGGAGTGTATGGGAAGTGGAACATAAGGGATGCAAGAGTAGTTATAAGAGTAAATCAAGTAGGACCCTTTGACCCCACTAATCAAAGGTTTTGTACCATCCTATGAGGAATGGAATACTTGGACACACACACACACACACACACACACACACACACACACACACACACACACACACACACACACACACACACACACACACACACACACACACACACACACACACACACACACACACACACACACACACACACACACACACAACATAGAGTGAGGATTTAAGGGTGAAAAGTTCCATGTCTATAGGAAAAACTAGTTGTAAGAGCCATGACTCAGTCTCTTGAGAGCCTATGTACTATTTGTTATTGGTATCTAGGAGTATGACACTTGGTTAAGGGAAAAAAGTATAAAAACCCCTATTGTAATAATTCAAAAGTGTTGAGAGATCACTGTTGGGGACATATAAATAGTCTTGTATTCAATAAGCATTCTAATGAGAATTCACTATTTATCATATTATATTCCAAACAATTAAATATTCTAAGTGTTGTATGTTGAAATGTGTTTTATTTTCAAGTCATGAGTTCCTCTCCTTTATAACTAGTTAGTAATGGTAATATTGGTTATCATGGTAATTAAATCTAGAATATTAAGAATAATTGTAGTATATTTTGGTGTTGACACAAGAGATGAGCAAACACACATTGTGCTTCAAAGCCTTTGGGAACTGATCTTTTGCCATTCACTTTGGGTGAGCATGTAAGACTTATCCCTTACATGATAGGGCCAATGCAATAGCTTGTTGGGAAAATGCTTTAGTGCTGATGTAGAGATAAATAAAGCCCAACAAATTATGATTACATACCACAAAATTTTTCAATTGATGGAATTTAAAATAAATAAATCACAGAGTAAATAAAATAAGTAGCTAGAGGTGCTATAGGAGAGTGCTAGGAATGAATAGTTTCATGAGAAAAACTAGAAGCTATCAAATTGCTTAACCTTGAGGCTACTTACATGGTGGTGTAAAAGTTAGGGGCACACTAAAAGGAGGAGAAGTAAAGTGTAGTTGAGGGCTAACTAGTCACTAAACCTTGAGGTAACTAGTAGAGGAACAATGAAAGATCAGTGGCATTGAGTGAAATAAAGGGTAGTAGAGCATTAAACCTTGAGGTAGATAGCAAGAGAAGGTACCAAGGAAGAAGAAAGGTATAGGGAGCTGAGTTTAACATGAGATAGTTGATCTCTAAACTTTGAGGTAGATATCAAAGTGAAGTCAAAAAACATGTTAAGGAGAGAGGTGATGTAAAGTGTATTTGAAGGCTAGAAGAGCATTGAACATTAAGGAAATCAATAGGAAATATAAATGGTTAAACTCATTGAGGTGAGTAAAGCATGGATAATAAGAGTGCATGAGAGAAACTAAAGACCATAATAATTATCAAACATTGAGGCAACTGGTAAAAGTATCTAGACTTGAAGTAGAGAGATTCAAAAAGAAGAAAAAAAAGTTCAAAAAAACACTAGTCATGGAGGAAGAGAGTTGCGTAAATTTTTTCACAATACTAACAACTGAGCAGAGGAAGGATACCTATCAAGAGGCATGGAGGTGAATAAAAGAAACAAATCTTGAGGATAGGATTGCATATAATATAAGAATAAGTTAGAATAATAATAAAGGGTGTCAACCTCTATTGAACCTAAATGGAGAAGTATGGAATCTTGCCAAGAGGTAGAAGGGAAAAGTGAAGAGTCAAAAAGGAAGGGACAACATCGAAAGAGACTAGCTTGAGTGTGTTGAATATCTACACAAGGAAGATAATGCATGATAAGGGAGATGAAGTATCACTAGGAGAGGACCAACTTATAATGCAAAAGAATGATATGTACACAAAGAATAACACATGTAGGGATAAAATAAGAATAAAGGAGAATAAATGGAATATGTGTCTAGGAGACTAAGGGTATAAATGCATGAGAGATAATGCAAAATGAAGAGAGACAAACAATATAAGTGATACACATAGGGAAATAATAAGGTTATGTTTTTGAGGAGACTAATGTGGGTATGTGTAGAGAAAAGTACAAGGTACAAAAACACTAGAATACTGAAAGATGATACAATTTTCTCATAACAATGAGAATAGTGCATTTATATTTTCACATGACACATGAGCTAAAGAGAGAAATTATAAGTTAGCCCAAATATGATAAAAAGTGGTTAAAGAGTTATTATCCCAAGCATGGAGTAGCATTAGAAGAGACCAAAGGAGGAATGAGAAACACTAGAAGAAGAGGAAGAGAACAAGGAATATGAAGATGTAGGAGAGCTATAGAAGGCACATGATATGAAGGAGAACAATGTATGTAGAGGATAGAGGAGGAAGACAAGGAGACAATAGAGGCCCACTCATAACATGTGTAAGGGACTAAGGCTGAGAAGGAGATGAACTATGTGACTGAAGACTAAAGGTATATATATGTGAGGGAGAGCATGAGTTGAGTAAAGAAGCATGATAAAGAAGCATATCCAAGGAAGTGAGCATTAGGGGTGAGTGGATAAAGGTGCACTAGAAGAGTCAATCAGAGCCTTGGTAGAAGAAGTTGAAGTAGGTGTCTACAGACCCACAAATGCTAGGAAGAATAGGTGAAAGGGAGTGTATGAAAGAATTTTTCAAACACACACCAAAATGTAAGAAAAGAAAGAAGTGGGATAAGAGAAGTGTGTAGGAGTGAGTGTAAGGTAAAAATAAGGAAAAGAAACCTAGAAAAAGTAGAAGAATAAGGAGGATGTAGACCCACAAGAGAGAAGGAAAATAAGATAGGAGAAGAGAGTGAAGAAGAGAGGATCTATAAGAGGGAAGAGCAAGCTTGCTTAGGCAAACATAGGTGAAGGAGAGCATTTTGGTCGTGACAACCGACTAGAAGAGTGATCCTATCACTCAATCCTAGATATAAGTAGGGGCTTACATTTTAATTACCTAGGGTGTCTAATGTAAAAACATCTTAAGTGAATCATAATCCTAAAAAGTTTTAAAACACACGGGTGAAAGAAAAGTTGGGCATTGGGAAATGACATAGAGGCTTACTAATAAAGCATGCTGGAAAACTATTAATAAATGCACATGGAGACAAGTTGGAAAGCACACATAAATTAAACTAGCTATCTGATTTCCAAAGAGCCAATAAATTAATTAGAACTTAAAAGGAACACTCAAAACATAGATCACATAATGGGGCTCATAAGCTTTTACAGCTCACCAAACTAAGTAGGGAAACTTTCCACATGGACTTATCCATTTGAATTGGTAGCATGTTGATCATGATTGTATGGAGAACAAGGACTAACAAGATCTAATCTACACCAATTTAAATAATCTATTATTAGATCCACAAGGATTAAGGTTTATAAAAGGAAATTCTATGTATAATAGAGGCTAGCTGATGATAGTTTTTGGTCTTTGACCAGATGTGTCATTGACTAGGCCATGATGACTATAAATTGAGTGACTCAGATCCCATTTGAGGCTACTGAAGGAAATTAATAGTTTTTACTGGTTGTTGAGTGTTGTTATTGAAGGATAAGAACAAGATAGGGGTGAGACTCTACCAAAATCTAGATTTGAATGGGAAATTGGGAGTGAAGAGTTGAAGGCTCTTAGTAGGGAGATAAAAATCCCTTGTGTAAAGTTGTAAAGCTAATAATATCATGTAAGTGTTATCCAAATAGTGAAATACTCTTCAATGATCTATTATGTATAGTTGATGGTTGTGTGATGAGGTGTCTCTTCACTGGAAACCCCCACCATGACACTACATACTTTATGAATTTTTTTAATATGAATAAATTTTGAAAAAATAGTCTTGAATATTGTCTAAGAATATAAAATTTTAAATAAATGTGCTATTAAAATAATAAAATTAATAAAAATATGCTTCTTCTAAAATAATAGGAAAAAGGAAAAAAATGAAAACAACATTCTTGATCTTTAATTTTGTCATATGTAATAGTAGAATCAATGGGGAAAGCCCTTCACTTGAAAGGGAGAGGATTTTAGTGGAATTGATAAAAGGAACAAAGTCATTTAAAGTAAAATAAGAAAAATAACAATAGTGAGGGGATATCACTAGTGTAGAAGCACACATTGTCATGAAACAAAAACATTGAAAATAGAAAGGAATTTCTAAAGATTTGAGATTATAACCCTTGATAAAAACTATCAAATAAGTATTTGAGATGAAACTAACATAACCAGTTGATGCTAAAATATTAGAATGTTTAAAAAATGGAATAAAGGATTGGATTTTCAAGAAAATAAACTAAAATAACATTGTAAGTAGAAGGAAGATAACTAGTTGGAAACAAGAATCACAAAAAAATAAAGGATTTTCAAGAAGTAGAAGAAAAATTGATCTATAAGAATTGATCTTTCACTCTTAAATTTGAATTTCATTTTTAAAAAGTATAAATATTAAAAATATGGATATGAGAACCTTGAATCCACTTGCTTCCTCATGTTGGCTTTCTTTTTTACTATTAATATTATGCAAATTATTTACGATTCCTCGATAGTGTGTAAGAGAACCTTGAATCTGACAACTTCCTAACTATGGATTTCTTCCTTCTTGTTAATGTCATTCAAGATAACTTTAAATCCATTAGATTCCTCACTTTAGCTTCCTTTCTTGTTGTTAATGTCATGTAAATCTTTTACAACAACTCGATGCAAGAATATGTTTGATGCTGTTAAAATAAAACTTGCCAAAAAAACTAGAAAAACTCAAAATAGAAAAGATAAAAAACTTCATAATGAATTGACAACTTCAATAGAATGCAATTAAAATCGAGCGATATATTCAAATTTTGAAATTTTTGTGCATATTTCCATTCAAAATTTCAAAATGCCACTCATGTTTCTATCAAAGTTCTGAAAATATCACCCATATTTCTAATCACACTACCACCCTTATTTATTTGACCTTGAAAGCGTAGACAATAAAGATTATTAAGATTTTTTATTTTAAATTTCTCATTTTTATATTATATATGTTTTAAATAAATATTATATTTATTTGAAAAAAAATAAAACTAATATTTAACTAAAAATGTATATAATCCCTAAAACTTTTTATATAAATAAATATAAATCTAAATATCAAATATAATAAATTGATATAATTTTATATAACAAATATTTACAAATTAATAAATGTATGTAGTTTTTATTAATTTTTTGAGACGTTTTTTTAATTCTTGATTTTAATTAATAAATCGATATTGCTATCAAAATATAATAAAAAGTTAAATCTAATTTCAACGTATTTCTATTTTTTTAATGACATGTAAATGAAGAATATTTTTTTCACATTTAAAAAAATAAAATATATATTTTAAAATTATAATAATTACTTATAGTCTTCTGAAAATAATTGTATATTTCAATATCATAATAAACATACATTTTTCAATTTAATAATAATTTTTAGATATTTGAAATTTGGCCTAAATGACCCTGATATGCTATAAGTAAAAATTTAAAAATATATATAATAAAAGTATAATAAATACACATTTTAAAATTTAATAAAGTATTTTACGATATTTAATTCGAGTTTTTCCATATTTTTTAATTTAAAATAGAGATAAAATATAAATTTTTGAATCTTTTCATCACTAGAACTATGAATCATTATGTCAAACATTTAATAGTGAAAATTTGTATAAAAAATAAATTAATGAAGCATTATATATTAAATATTTATTAATGGGAAAAACTATTTCGATAAATATAATACAATGTTATAGTATGTTGTAAATTTGTTAATAAATGAATATAGTTTTTTTAAAAATATTTTGAGATGCTTTACGTTCTATTCAAAACAAATTTCTCTAACTAAAAGATAAGAGAATATAAATGTGAATATGAAAGTTAATCAAGATCATTATAATTATAAAAATAGACATAAATGAAATATATTTAGATTGTCTCATATATTACATTTTATATGGTTAGATATAAATAATTAAATCATTGCAAAGAAACATGCACAAAAATTTCTCTTTATAAATATTTTATTGAAAAATTGCATTAATCTATTCACAAAATAGAACAAATAAAAATACAAAAATAAATTTTCTATTTGAATTATTAAAAATATATAGGCATTTCATATAATGTTAGGATTAGGAGCACAATTGATTACCTTGTATAAGCAACTAAACACGGAATTAAACCAGAAGTAATGAGTAACTAGAAATAAAAAACAACACAGAATTTGAGAGACAATACAATCTTGTATTCAACTCATTCCAGAAGGAAATACAATGAAGAGATCACACTCTTCCCACACCTCTTGGGTGTACCATTAATTCTCCCTCAAGAGTTCTTTATCTCACAACCAATTACAACCACAACTCAAACACATAGTTGTACCCTCCACCAGTTAGTAACAATACTGCCTATACACAAGTACTCAAAGTACTCCAAGTAGATCTCCCTTGATCTTACAAAAACCTGAAAATCAAATGATCTTACTTACCATGTAGATCTTCTACCTGATCTTGCACAACCTGCAGATCAACCTGGTCTTACACACCTTGCAAACCTAGATCTTACAATTGGAAGGATCTCTTCCTTGTCCTTGATTACAATACAACCCCATGAGTCTATTATATAGATCTCATTCAAACAATAATTAGACTTCTAATTACAATAATTAGAAACACAGACTCAAGACTAAAATTAGTCTTTTACATGCAAACAAACTATTCGTCTAAAATAAGACCAATTCTGGAAGTGCATGCAAACACATGCACACACAGGCTACTGACGTCGGTGCCTGTTTGACTGATGTCAGCTGACCCATAACCGACATCAGTTATTGTGAACACTGAAGATGACTAATGTTGATTGTACTACTGATGTCAGTTTCTCTGTAACTCAATAACCTCCTCCATGTTTGCATCAGTGAATCTTTTAACTCCACAACCTAACAATCTCCCACTTGGAGATAAATAGCTACATCTGTACCTATACCTGTACATCATCTAATTTTGTTTCCTGGCTTGTATCTCTCTTCAAGTTCAATCTTGAAGACCAACCACCACACATCTTGTAGTGATACTCCTGTCATCCAAGTCACTTGCCATATTTGAATCTACATACCCATGTAGAGAAGTTCTTGACCTTGCATAGCATGTTAACCTACTACTAGTCCCTCTCAGATACCTAAGAATCCACTGAACTACTTTTCAGTGCTTCTTTCTTGAATTAGCCACAAACTCACTGACAACACCCACTACTTGGGCAATATCAGGTCTAGTACACATGTTCTTAACCTCATCATGTGAATTGAGACACTGTTCTGTGAACTGTCCATCCATAGGTGTGCTAACTGATTCTGCATCCTACATATTGAACCTCACCACTACCTTATTCACACAATCATCCTGAGATAACATCAACCTATGATCTTCCCTGTCTCTAGGAATACTCATGCCAAAGAATTTTGATACTTCCAAATTCTTCATGACACACCTCTGAACTAACTTTACCTTTAGCTTAGTAACTCCCTGCATGTGTGACCCTGCAACAAGCATACACACAACATACATTAACAAGATAATATAGCTAATATTATCTAACCTGGTAAAGAAAACATAATGGTTACATTGACATTGACTAAATCCATGCTTTGTCATACACTTGTCAAACCTCTATTGTCTTGCAGCTTGCTCAAGACCATATGACCTGGCCTTCTGTCTCACGTGTCCATTCTCTCTCTTCTTTAACCTAAGAATCTGTTCATCTTTTAGTGCTTTCTCTCTGGATGGAAAATCTACCAAATCTCCCATTTGGTTCTCATCCAAGGAATCAACTTCGTCATTCATGCCATGCTCCCACCGTTTCTTAGATTCTACCTGCTCTACTTCTTTAAAACTTCCTAGTTCTTGACCACTAGTGAGAAAAAAGTAGTCTAAAGAAGGGGAATAATGAATTTGAGGCTTACTTACCCTTTCAATCCTCCTCATGGGCATTTGAGACTCCTTGATAGCTTGCTGTCTACCCAAAATCTATTTTTTGGTCGACCCTGGTTTGCACCTAACCGATGTCGATCCCACCTGATCATTGACGCCAGTTTCCTGACTGATGTCAGTGTCCATGTGGTTGTTGACATTGGTTCTCTAACTGATGTCAGTCTTGACTTGCCTGACACCACCGACTCTGGTCTACACATGACTGATGTCGGTACCTGCCTGTTCGATGTCGGTTCCACCTGATCGACATTAGTAGCTATGTTTTCCTGTAAGTGATGAATTTTTATCCATGAGCTCACTTTGGATCATAACCCTATCCAAACTACCCTGTTCAAAATTATTTAGCCCCTTGAGCTGATCTTTGTCCATCATCTTCTCCTGGAAAATCAAGGCTTTCATGTTCTTGTCAAAAACATCAGATTTCATCTTTATGCAATAAACTTGATCCTTTCTTGTAGCATACCACTATGATCCTCTAATAGAAGCTCCCTTCTTTGTTGATCCAGTTTCAAGAAACCTCACTTTCTTCTATTTCTTACAAAAATCTTGATCTATGCTCTCCAAATCTGAACTCTTACCTTTTGACTCAACAACATGCATCCCCTTCTTACTCATGTGACCAAGATTATAGAGTCACATCTTTGCATCTACATCTGAAGTAGATAAACCAAAAGGAGAATCAGTAATACAAGTATATAGATAAAGAGTACCTACTTTCTTACCTCTTGCTAAAACAAGTGCACCCTTGGAAACTTTCCAAGAATTCACTGTGAGAGTTACTGTGCATCCCTCATCACCCAAATTTCTAATAGAAATCAAGTTCTGCTTCAGGACTGGGACATGCATGACCTCCTTCAACACCCATGTGTTACCTGTCTACAATTTCAGCTACACTTTCCCTTTGCCAACCATTTGATAAGGCTTACCATCCCCTAAATAAATCTCTCCAAAGTCTCCCTAGACATAATCATGAAAAAATTCTCTATTTGGGGTTGCATGGAAAGAGGCACTAAAATCTAAAACCCAAGATTCCACTTTATCCAAAGAACATACAACAGAATCCTATGCAACAATACCTGCAACATTTACTTCTTCATTTCCTTCATGTTGATCTTCTACCAACCAACAATCTTTCTTTACATGCCCTTTCTTTTCACAATTCCAGCAGATTTTACTGCCATACCTAGATCTAGATCTCCTGCCTATCTTTGACCTTGATTTCCCTTGCTCAATCTTCTATCTCTGCCTTCCTCTTCTTTCAACACTTAAAGCATTCCCTGATGATTCCCCTGTGCTTTTTCTGCGAATTTCTTCATTCAAGATTACACTAACAACATCATCAACTTTCAAGATATTTGCAGTAGACGCAGTATTACTAACTACCATTACCAAACTATCCCAACTTTCAGGTAATGAGCATAAGATTAAGAGAGCCTTAATTTCATCATTAAAAATAATATTGACTGAAATTAACTGATTTACTAATCCATGGAAATCACTAAGATGACTGTGTACCGATCCACCATCCAACATTTACAAATTAAATAATTGCTTCATAAGAAATACCTTATTCAAAGCTAAGGGTTTTTCATATAAATTTGCCAAAGATTCCATTAACTCTACCATTGTCTTAGCTTGTGATAAGTTGAAAATCACAGATGATGCTAGGCTCAACCTTATAGATCCCAGAGCCTTTCGATCAAGAACATTCCATTCTTCATCTTTCATATCTATGGGCTTGCTTGCAACCCCACCCAAAAGTAAGTACAGATCTTTTTGATACAGATAATCTTCTATCTGCATCCTCCATAATTGATAATTTGTGCTGTTGAATTTCTCCATTCTTAGCTTACTTTCTTCTGCCATTGCTTTACTCCCACTCAAACAAAAACCCCTGTGAGTGACATATAATCAACAAACACTAACCTACTCTAAACTAGGCTCTAAAACCTTGCTCTGATACCACTTTTTAGGATTAGGAGCATAATTGATTACCTTGTATAAGCAACTAAACACAGAATTAAACTAGAAGTAATGAGTAACTAGAAATCAAAAATAGCACATAATTTGAGAGATAATACAATCTTGTATTCAACTCATTCCAGAAGGAAATACAATGAAGAGATCACACTCTTCTCACACCTCTTGGGTGTACCAGTAATTCTTCCTCAAGAGTTCTTTCTCTCACAACTAATTGCAACCATAACTCAAACACAGAGTTGTACCCTCCACTAGTCAGTAACAATACTGCCAGTACACAAGTACTCAAAGTACTCCAAGTAGATCTCCCTTGATCTTGCAACAACCTACAAATCAAATGATCTTACTTACCATTAGATCTTCTACCTGATCTTACACAACCTGTAGATCAATCTGGTCTTGCACACCTGTAAACCTAGATCTTACAATTGAAAGGATCTCTTCCTTGTCCTTAATTACAATACAACTCCATGAGTCTATTATATAGATCCCATGCAAACAATAATTAGACTTCTAATTAAAATAATTATAAACATAGACTCAAGACTAAAATTAGTCTTTTACATGCAAACAAACTATTTGTCTAAAATAAGACTAGTTCTAGAAGCGCATGTAAATGCATGCACACACAGGCTGTCGATGTCGGTGCCTGTCTGACTGATGTCAGCCGACCCATAACCGACATCGGTTACTGTGAACACTGAAGATGACTGACATCAGTTGCGCTACCGATGTTGGTTTCTCTGTAACATAGCAACCTCCTCCATGTTTGCATCAGTGAAGCTTTTAGCTCCACAACCTAACATATAATATGATTGTTTTTAGTATAAGGCACAATAGCTATTTTAACAACACTTATATAAAAACAATAAATTATATATAGATTTCACCTATCAATAAATTACAAGCATTTTATATTACATAAAAAATATTAGAGATAACTTATTGTTCTCATATAAGTAATCACTACTATTTTAATAAAACATAATGAAACAAAGATAATCTCAAATAGATTTATCCAATTTAAATATTATAAACAATGTAGGAATATAATCTCAATATAATATAACTAGTGATTTCTAGTTAAATAAAATAATAAACCTAATTAATATTAAAAAAATAATGTTATTGTTGATGTCGTGGATCGCACCCTTGATAGGAGGTTGATCCTCTATCCTCCACACGGCACAATGGAGACTCCTCTCTTGCCTATGGGTTTGGCAAAGTTGAGGGGAGAATCTCTAGATAAGGGCTAGCTCTTTTTGATGCATCTTTGAGTTATTCCAATACTATTGCTAATATATATAAAAAGGGGGGGTTAAAAAGAGAGAAGGATTACTACAAATAGAACCTAGACTAATATGGCGATGCACCAAAAAAGTTTGGTTTACTTATTTACTCACACTTTAGACCAGAAGAGGACATACATACACTTTATCTATTGAAAAGACCAGACTGTAGGAAGCTTAATAGGGAGGCTTAATGAAGACACACAAAAAATGAACTTACCATAGGCAATGTAGGAAAACACTCTCTCTGGTAACCCTCTTCTGTCTCTATGCTCCAAATATAGTACTTCTTGTTACCTACATAAATGGTGATTTGTCTATACCAAGTATGTTGGTGTCAAACTTGTGAAAGCATCATGCAAAATGACTAAACACAAGGTTAATACTTAGACACACTCAGAGATATATCCAACTAGATAGAGGTAAAAATGCATTCTATTGATTCAAGGTGAAAATTTGGTAGGGCTTCACCATACAAGTTGAGAGATACCTTTCTAAAATGAGAGTTTACAATATATATATATATATATATATATATATATATATATATATATATATATATATATATATATATATATATATATATATATAGAGGAAGAAATGGAACCCTTTTTTACAGGTGGCCCATGTTGCATTGAAAACATTGGGAAGAGGGAGTCGCTAAAAGAACATGCTATGTCAGTTGCCAATCTTGACTTTGGCATTCAAACATTATTGTGAAAGAATGGGCCACACCCATTTGTCTACAAACAAGACCACTTCTTAAAGACATTCATGTGGTTGTCTACTCATCAATGCAAAATGAGGAAAAATAGGCAGTGCCATTCATTGTTTGCACTCCCTGATGACCATTTCATAGGGATTGTTCCAACTGCTATAATAATTCTTCTGTCAATGCTTCCCTTTGCCACCTGGGATATTTTGTCCATATCTATTCTTGGCTCCTTGGGCTCATTTCTTGGTGGGTCATTGGGTTCACTCTTGATTTTTGTCTTTTCCCAGCTTTTGTCTTTCCCTTGCCCTTTCGACCCTCAGGGCTATCTTCTGTCAATCCTTTGGCTCTTCTTGCTCCTTCCTTGATGGATCATTGAGTTTCCACATGCAGGCCTATGCCTCATTGAATTCCATCAGGCCTGTGCCATTTGAGCTCTCTCGGGCCACTTGTCATGAAGGCATTAGTCCTTTGTTTTCTCCTCAATGACCGATGCATCCCGTCAAAAATTGACATCTACAGGCCTGTTGTTATTCTAAAACCAAATGGATATTTCATCATTGTAAATTTGACATTCAGGCACCCATCACTAGAGGTTTGAACTCCAATGGCTAGTTTGATATGTTGTATTTGAAGTCCTTAGACCTGTCACCCATTTGGCAATTTATTCGGCCTTTTGTAATTCCTTTGATCTTTACTTTCGTTCAACTTTCTTTCCTTCAGATTTCTATCATTAAACCCTCCCAAAGGGAAGGTGTCCATTTGGGGCTTGGAGAAAGGCCCCCTTTTGGTAGTCGAGAGTCCCTTGTAAGGGAAATCGCCCTTTGGGCTCCTTTAGGCTCCTTCAGGCTGCCTTGGATTCTCAATTCCTTCGAACAAAATGTTCAAAGGAATTCCTTCAGAATTTTTGTTTGAAGGAAATGTTCCTTTCATGTTTTTCTACTTGTTTCTTTTAGTCAAGATTTTCCTTCAAACTAATTCCTTCAGACAAAATTTCTGAAGGAATTCCTTCGAACTTATTGTCTGAAGGAATTTGCCTTTGCCATTTTGCCACATATTTCCTTCTGAAGGGTAATCTTTCATTTGGCTCTTTACCTTGTGAATTTCTTTAGACAAAATTCTAAAGGAATTTCTTTAGGCATTTTGTCTAAAAGAATTCATCCTTGCTTCTTACGGATTTTTTTAGACAAAAAATTTGAAGAAATCCTTTGCATCTTTTCCTTAAGAATTTCCTTCAGACAAAAAGTTTAAAGGAATTATTTACCTTGGTCTTTAATTTTTGAGGGAAAATTACCCTCTACAAAGGTACTTCAGGGCTTGAATAGCCCCTTTGAAACTTTTGATTTGGTCCTACCACCGACCAAAGTGCCCTCTGAAGAAAAATTGTTGCCCCTTTTGTGAACTGTGTAGGCCATTTCAGGCTTTTTAGTTATGACTTTGAACCTTTTGATTGAACTTGAACCATTTTTTTTGAGTTCAATGGTTCAAAAATTTAGCTATTCAATACTTTATTTTGCAAGGAGTCAAGTTCACTCCATCTCCTTATAAATTTAATGCATCATTGAAACTACTATTTGAACCTACTGCTTGAACCTACATAGCAGAGTTCAATGGTTCAATGGTTCAATAGTTCAATAATCCAAAGTTCAAAGTTCAAAGCTCCTCTTTTTTGCCTTGTTCACTTTCCTGAAGGTGCTCGCTACATTTCATAAGGGCACTTTGCCTTTAGATCCTATTGAAAGACTTGTATCCCTTTGGAACCGGTCCATTCCCTTTGCCGAAAAGAACTATGCAAGGCAATCACTCGAAGTGAAATAAGCTCCATATTGAACCAAAAACCTACTAGTCTTGGATCTTCTCAACTCTTTATAAGACCATGACTATTGCAAAGGGAAAAAACCATGATTGCAGTAAGGCAAAAACATCAAAGACTGAGACAGCAAGGAAACAAAAGGAAGATCATTTTTTTTGGCCTATAAGACCAAAAATGGTCAACAATTTGGTGATTCCTAAGGGAAGCATGCCTGTTATGCTGAAGAAGACTGGTATCCTCAAAGTCTATTGGGTATGGAGTCAAGATGTAGCTTTAAAAGAGTTATCAACAACCTTGAGATATCCAAGAATCAATCATGAAGCTTTTACCCCAAAAGGGAAACAAAACACACACAAGGTTAAGAAAACTACTAAAATTTGAAAAAGCACTTTGGGAAAATAGGGAAAAACAAGGAAAAAATGTACATAATGGGAGAAGGCTCAGTGATAATGCTTAAGATGTATCCCATTAACTGGGATACACAGTTCTTCACCATCCAACTTGGAGAGTTGGAATGCACTGTGCTGCTTAAACTGAGTGATGACATATGGACCACTCCATAGGGTGTCAAAATTCATGTGCTTTCAAAGCTTAGCTTGGTCCTCATCACATTTCAAGATGATGTCTCCTTTAGAGAAACCTTTTGATGAGTATCTCTTATTAAAGTGCTTCTTCATCTATTGTTGATGGCTAGTCATAGAAGCCATAGCCTGGTCCCTTATCTCTTGAAGGTCCATCAGTTCACATAGCCTAACCTCCATGCTATTTCCTTCTTCTAATTGAAGTTAGTGAGCAAGGTCCAAGGTTGGAAATTTAAGTGAAAGAGGAAGTCTAGCTTCCATTCCATACACAAGTTTGTATGGTAAATTGCTAACTGCCCTCTTTGGAGTGACCCTGTCTACCCATAGGGCTATTTTTAACTTGGCATGCCAAGTTCTCTGATTCTCCTCCATCATTATTTTAATAATCTCGATCAGATTCTTATTGGTGGATTTGGCCAACCCATTCCCTTATGGGTAGTAGTTGGAAGAAGTACTGAGATAGATGCTATATCTCAACACCCATTCACTCATTTTGGTTCCCAAAAAAGCTAAAACATTATCTAAGATGATGGTAGCTGGAACTCTAAACGTTGTCACTAGGTCTTCATAAAAATCTAAGACTATACTTTCATTGGCCTCCTTCAAAGCAACAACCTCTACCCATCTCGTGAAGTAGTCTATAGTGGTTAAGACCCATTTGTGTCTAGCACTGGAGGGAGGATTAATCATCCCTATGAAGTCAAGGCTCCATTGCATGAATGGCTATTCAACTTGAATAGGCTATAGAGGCATTGTAGCTAGCCACTATTTCCCATCAAAAAGAGCACACTTTTGGGAATTTCATACCCAGGCATGGGTGTTTCTAAATAAAGTGGGCCAAAATTAACCAACTCTCATAATTATTATAGCTATAGGCTTAGGAATAAAGTGACCACCAGTTGGCCCATCATGGAACTTAGAAAGCACCCTGTCAACCTGACTTGGGTCTATGCACCTTAAAATAACTCTTGAGAAATCCTTTCTAAACAACACTCCATTAATCAGGACATAAGGGAGAGATTGGAGTCTAAAATATCTCCTCTTGGTCCTATCAAGGCCCTACGAGCACTCACCAGTGAGAAGGAAATGTCTGATGTCTGATGTCTAATCCTTTATGACATCTGGTTCTTCTCCTGTGGCTACATCATGAATTAGCAAACTATCCTCTTTCTACTATTTAAATTTTGTAGCAAGGTGTTCACATAGGACTTTTTCTCTTAACAGCTTGGTGGTTTTGATATTCACATCATATTCCATTACTTTAGTGATCCATCTCACTCTCTTTTCATTCAGATCATCGCTGATCAATAAGTCTTTGATGCTAGGATGTGGCACCATGAGGTGAACCCTACTGTTGGACAATATATGTCTAAATTTCTTTAGACTTTGTATGACCACAAGGACTTGCTTCTCCACATATATATACCTAACCTCAAAACCCTCTAGACCCTAGCTAAAAAATGCAAGCTGTTGTTCAAGGTTCTTACCATTTGCTTGGGTAAGCATATTAGAGATTACCTCTTCATTTCCAAAGGTGTAGAGGTTGAAATCCTTGGTGAAGTTAGGACTGATCAAGGTAGGATCCTGGGTGATAGCCTGCTTGATCCCTTCAAAACTATCCTTCCTTTACACTGTCCACGTGAATTTCTCATCTTTCTTTAGCATAGAGGTTAATGAGGTCAATTGTGATGAAATTTATTTTTCCAAAGAAGCTTTGTAGACCTTTCTTATGTTTAGGCAAGGACAACTCTAGGATAGAGTGATCTCTTTCTGGATCAATGGTTAAGCCTTCCTTAGAAACCACATGGCCAAGGAGTTTACTCTCATGTACAATGAACATGCATTTCTTTGGGTTGAGAGAGATACTAAACTCTCTACACCTCTCAAAGATTTTCTTGAGGTGCTTTATGTGTTGACCTGCTTCCTTAGAGAATACTATCACATCATCAAGATACACCAATACAATGTTATTTATCAAGACTTGAAAAGCCATGTCCATATCTCACTAAAAAGTGGCACCGACATTAGATAATCCAAATGGCATTTTCTGATAAGCAAATGTCTCTTATTTGGTAGTGAAGGCTGTCTTGTGCTGGTCATAGTCTTGCACCAAAATCTGATTGTACCATGAATACCCATCCAAGAGGGAGAAACACTCACTACCTGTCACCATTTGGAGGATCTGCTCCATACTTGGGAGAGGTTAATGGTCTTTCAAAGAGTCTCTATTGAGGTCTCTAAAATCTACACATAATATGATCTCCCCATTATTTTTTTGAATAGAAACAAGATTGGCTAGCCAAAAAGAGTCTTTGATCGAAAAAATGATTTTGGACTCAATTGGCTTGGTGAATTCCTTCTGCATGAGAGGCTTAATCTTTGAGTTGACAGGCCTTTATTTCTACTTGATGGGCTTGGCACCTTCCTCTAGCTCAATGGTATGTTGGGCCAAACTTGGGTTAAAACCCTTCAAGTTGTTATACTCCCAAGCGAAGACATTGGCAAACTCCTGGCACAATAAGATGAAGACCTACCTTTCATGATTTGTACACACTTTCCCAAGTGTAAGTAGCTTATTCTAGAATATCTCCACTTTTTCATAGTTTTCCTTATTCATTGTTATGTTTGCTTTATCATTTTTCAATTGGTCATCCTCATTGAAGATACTTTTGAGAGTGACCAAGCCTTTGGGAAGTTTATTGTTCTTCATCTAAATAATCTGGTCACCATACTACTACTGTAGCTTAGCCTAGTTTCTAGCAGCAAACTTAGCTTCCTCTTGCAAGAAGAGTGTTATTTGCTAATCACTATCAAACACCTACTAGTTGGTGATGTTATTAGGCATGGAGGGTCTGATTACCACTTTCAAATGGCACGGACTACTGTTTTAGCCTATCTCCTTGGGGACATCAAACTGAGCACCAACTACTGCTAGTCTATCTGCTTGCTTATTCTGCTCTCTTAGAATGGAGGTAACATTGAAAGCAAGGAAACTCTCTACTAAGTCCCATACCCTATGTTTGTAAGACTTAAGTAAGGAATTCTTGGTCAAATTTTGGCTTCTCACCTAATTTATGATCAACTCACTGTCCCAAAAAACTTGTAGTTCTCTAATTCTTCTTTTCCTCACCCACTCCAAACTATGAATGAGATATTCATACTCTACAACATTGTACGTGTAAGAAAATTAGAACCTAAAAGCTGAAAAGTATTTTTTTGGTGAGGGGGAAACTAGCACCACTCCCCCACCAACTCCCAGCTTGCTTCTTGAGCCATCAAAGAAAAGCTACCATAAACCTAAGCTCTCTTGGCTTGCTTTCATCAAATTTGGTATAAAATTACCCTCTTCATGCATGTAATAAATCCTAAGGCCTGCCTCTTCTATGAAATTGTAAGGATCATGTTCAAAGTTATCATTTCCCCACTCATCTAAGAGCAGGTTAGCAACTCCTTCAAGGGCAGAGGGTGGAGATTGATCCACTTGGGAATCTTCTTGATCAATAATGGCATAGCTAACATTTGCTTCCTTGAGTGAGTACGACTCCAAATGATCTCTGTGGATTGGATCTGACTCAATCTTGACCTTAGTCCCATATTTGGTTCTAAAAACTAGGTAGGACTAGTTTGCTGCTAGGTAGCCACCTATTTTGGATGTGAAATCCTTGGACAAGCAAACGGCAAAGTAGGGAGGAACATCTACCACCACCACATCATGAGGGACTAAGAAAGTTGGATAGGTGTGGAGTGTCAAGTTCAAACCTCTCATCACTCCTACTATCTTTGTTGGTGTTCCATCTAGGTACAGGACTCCCTTAGTCATTTTTTCATATTTGAGCCCCAGTTTATTCGCTATATATTTTGGCATTACTGAGGTGCTTGCCCCACTATCAATAATGAAATTGTGCAACAATAAATATCCTATGACTAAGGATAGATAGAAAGGAGGAACCTTTTCTTCTTTCTTTACTTTCCCTATTGTGGAAGGGTCCCCATTCATGATCAGAACATTATCGGCCTTTGCTAGGATAGCTTGTTCATTTAGCCCATGCAATTACTTTTAGAGCATGTCCTTTTGTCCTAACATTGCTAATGAATCCCACAAGGAGATATTCATGTGTACCTTCTTCATCTGGTCTACCACATTGATCTGAGGGTTGTTCCCTTTCAAATTTTCTTTGGGGTTGCTTGCAGCTTAGGGCGAAGGTCAAAGAGCTAAGGGTGTGAATGACGGCCTAATATTTAGAAATTTCTAGTTCATATGTGATCAAGATGATACTACAGATGTTTGAGTAACTACCTGAGCTTCCTCCATATCTCTCCTTTTGGACCTTGTGTTCGCTACAACATAGTCACCTTGATTGTCTACATTGCCCACGTAGTTGACTGCATAGAATTTACCTTCTAAGTGATTCATGAGAGCAGAATCAGACTGAGTTGGCTTGTTGTCCATGCCATGTTGTAATGATGCCTCAAATATTGGGAATTGAGTGGCTGCCTGATTATCTTATGCATTCATGTATTGACCCAACATCTCATTTATATAATTAACCTGATCTTGACTATATCCCATGGATGAGCAATTTGGATATTCTTGTACCAGATTATTTTGAATGGGTACCAGAGCCTTAGATGATGAAGGAACACTTGGATTATATCCTTGATAAGGTCTAGATTGTGCAAACTAACCTTGTACTTGATTTTAATTCTAGAAAGGGGGTCTATTTACTTGCTCAAACTACTGATATCCTTGATTTGGTTGATTGCTTTAAGCTTGCTGCCTTTTAAGAGCCACTAGTTCATTGGTCATGATTTGCAAATAGATTTTGACTTCATGAAGATCATTAGATAAATTAAAGCTAGATTTTATATGCCAGGTAGAAGAGTTAAGGTAGGTGCAGTAGTCTAGACTAGAGGTAGCAATTCAGGGAAGAATAACATATGAGGTCTAGGGGCTATCTTTCTTGCACCAGGTAATTCTCAGTTGCTATGGCTATTTCATAGGTTGTGGGTAGTACATGTCCTCCCATGGACTGTATCATGATAGTAATGTCGTTATTCAATGCTTTTAAATAATAGAGGAAAGCATAGCTTGGAGTTGGCCTTACCAAAATGGGGATTCTATCTCATGTCTTCTAAAAATGAGTATTGAAATCTTGCATAAATTTGTGTGGAGATCTTTGCATGGTGGTCAAATGGTCAGTAAGTGAGAGGTGGTCATTCTTCTCCCTGAATCTATTTGTTAAGAGGGTGCCCAATTCATTCCATGTGCTGATTGAATTCATAGGCAGAGTCCCATACCAGTCCATAACCTTGCCCTTAAAAGACAATGCCAACAATTTGATGGCAATGTTTTATTCAGTAACATTGTGAATATTGTAGAGGTTGGAAATATTTTTGATGTTCTCAATAGCAGTAATAGACCCTTCTCCATTAAAGAGAGGCACACTCTTAAGGGCTGTACTTGGGATTGGGTCATAATGTAGAAGGTTCAAAGGAATCTAACCATGAAAGGCCACGAATGGTAAAGCCATAGCTATGACAGGATTCAATTAGGGCCTTCTTGTGTAAGTGTATCTTATAATAGGTCTAGGAAAATGACTTGCTGAATAAGGATGAGTCCTTGTAAACCTCAGTCACCTTGCTGAGTTTAATGGTAGTTTAATAAATTCAAATGGGACACCCTTAGCAATAGATCATGTGGTGACCTTAGGCATAGGGTGTCAGACTGATCCTTGGCTAGAGACTGATGCTCTTGATAATGGAGTCACCAGATGATGGAAAAATGGTTGATTTTTTGTTGTAATAGGACCAACATCAATCCTAGAACTTTTTTGAGTGTTTAAAAATTGATCCCATCGGGCGTGCCAAAAACTGTTGACACTATGGATCGCACCCTTGATAGGACACTGAGCCTCTATCCTCTATGTGGCATAATGGAGACTCCTCTCTTGCCTGTGGGTCTGACAAAGTTGAGGGTAGAATCTCTAGATAAGAGCTAGCTCCCTTTGATGCATTTATGAGTTATTCTAGTACTATTGCTAATATATAAAAAGGGGGGGGGTTGAAAAGAGAGAAGGATTACTAAAAACAAAACCTAGACTAATATGGTGATGCACCAAAAAAGTTTGATCCACTCATTTACTCACAATTTAGACCAAAAGAGGACATACATATACTTTATCTGATGAAAAGACCAGACTATAGGAAGCTTAACATGGAGGCTTAATGAAGACACATAGAAAATGAACTTACCATAGGCACTGTAGGAAAACACTCTATTTGGTAACCCTCTTCTATCTCTGCGCTCCAAATACAACACTTCTTATTACCTACAAAAATGACTAAACACAAGGGTAATACTCAAACACACTCAGAGATATATCCAGTCAGATAGAGGTAAATATGCATTTTATTAATTCAAGGTGAAAATTTAGTAGGGCTTCACCTTATAAGTTGAGAGATATCTTTCTCAAATGAGAGTTTACAATATATATATATATATATATATATATATATATAGAGAGAGAGAGAGAGAGAGAGAGAGAGAGAGGAAGCAATGACACCCTTTTTTACAGGTGGCCCGTGTTGTGTTGAAAACATTTAAAAGAGGGAGTCTTTGAAAGAACATGCTGTGTCAGTTGCCAATCTTGACTTTGGCATTCAAACATTATTGTGAATGCATGGGCTGTGCCCCTTTGTTTGTAAACAAGACTGCCTCTTAAAGACATTCACGTGGTTGTCTGCTCATCAATGCAAAATGAGGAAAAACAAGCTGTGCTTTTCATTATTTGTGCTTCCTGATGACCATTTCATAGGGACTGTTCCAACTACTATAATAAATCTTCTACTAACACTTCCCTTTGCCACCTAGGTTGTTTTGTCCTTATCTATTCTTGGCTCCTCAAGCTCCTTTCTTAGTGGGTCACTGGGTTCACTCTTGATTTTTGTCTTTTCCCAACTTTTGTCTTTTCCTGGCCCTTTCAGCCCTTAGGGCTATCTTCTATCAATCCTTTGGCTCTTCGGGCTCCTTCCTCAGTGGATCACTAAGTTTTCATGTGTAGGCTTATGCCCCATTAAATTCCGTTGGGCCTATGCCATTTGAGCTCTCCCAGACCACTTGTCATGAAGGTGTTAGTCCTTTGTTTTCTCCTCAATGGATGATGCATCCCATCAAAAATTGATGTCTACAGGCCCATCATTATGTGAAAACCAAATGGCTATTTCATCATCATAAATTTTATGTTCAGGTACCCATCATCAGAGGTTTGAACTCTAATGGCTAGTTTGCTATGCTATATTTGAAGTCCTCGAGCCCGTCACCCATTTGGCAATTTATTTAGCCTTTTATAATTCCTTTGATATTTATTTTCCTTTGGCTTTCTTTCCTTCAGCTTTCTATCATTGAACCCTCCTAAAGGGAAGGTTTCCCTTTGGGGCTTGGAGAAAGGTCCCCCTTTTGGCAGTTGAGAGTCCCCCGCAAAAGAAATCACTCTTCGGGCTACCTTGGCTTCTCAATTCCTTCAGATATAATGTTTGAAGGAATTCCTTCAGACTTTTTGTTTGAAGGAAATGTTCCTTTCATGTTTTTCTGCTTGTTTCTTTTGGTCAAGGTTTTCCTTTGGACCAATTCCTTCAGACAAAATGTTCGAAGGAATTCCTTCAGACTTTTTGTCCGAAGGAATTTGCCTTTTCCATTTTGCCATAGATTTCCTTCTGAAGGGTAATCTTTATTTGGCTCTTTACCTTATGAATTTATTTAGACAAAATTCTCAAGGAATTCTTTCAGGAATTTTATCCGAAGGAATTCATCCTTGCTTCTTATAGATTTTCTTTAGATAAAAAATCTGAAGAAATCCTTTGCATCTTTTCCTTAAGAATTTCCTTTGGATAGAAAGTCTGAAGGAATTCTTTGCCTTGGTATTTCTTTTTTAAGGTAAACTTACCCTCTGCAAAGGTGCTTGGGTCTTGAACAACCCCTTTAGAACTTCTGATTTGGTCCTGCCACTGACCAAAGTTCCCTCCGAAGAAAATTTGTTGCCCCTTTTACGAACTGTGTAGGCCACTTCAAGCTTTTTAGCTATGACTTTGAACCTTTCGATTGAACTTGAACCATTTTTTTTTGAGTTCAATGGTTTAACTATTTAATACTCTATTTTTCAAAGAGTCGAGTTCACTCCGTCTCCTTATAAATTTAATATATTGTTGAACCTACTATTTGAACCTACCGCTTGAACCTACATAGTGGAATTCAATGGTTTAATGGTTCAATAGTTCAGTACACCAAAGTTCAAAGTTCAAATCTCATCTTTTACACCTTGTTCACTTTCCTAAAGGTGCTTGCTACCTTTTTCAAGGGCACTTTGCCTTTGGAGCCTGCTGAAAGACTTACATCCCTTTGGAACCGGTCCATTCCCTTTGCCGAAAAGAATTGTGCAAGGCAATCATTCAAAGTGAAATAAGCTCCATATTGAACCAAAAACCTACCAGTATTGGATCTCTCAACTATTTATAAGACTAGGACTATTGCAAAGGGAAAAAACCATGATTGCAACAAGGCAAAAACATCAAAGATTGGGACAACAAGGAAACAAAAGGAAGACCATTTTTTTTGGCCTGTAAGACCAAAAATGGTCAACAGTTATAAAATAATGAGCAAGCCCTAGTTCATTAAAATCACTATTATAATTTAGAAAATTTATCCTTCTATTAGTATTTAAATTAAAACATATTAATGTGAAAAATGATAATAAATAATTCATTCTTTATTTATTATTTAATATTTAAAAACTTTGGTATTATTTTCTCATAATTTTTACTCAATGTAAAGAAACTAATAGGTGCCTGTTCACTTAAACTAACATAATTGTTTTGTATACATAAGGAATCATGGATTCTAGTTCATTCAAGATTTACTTTAGTATTATTATCTTTTATTTTTTCCTTTATGTAAACAAAATAGTGGCCACTAGTTCATTTGAGAAAACATAATTATATTATTCACAAAATAAATTATGGTCACTTATTCATTGAAGATTTATAGTAGTTGTATTCTTATTATTTCATTATGTATTATTTACAATATAAATCCTAACCACTAATTCATTATATATTTACTTTGTTATTTTTACCTTTTGCTTTGTTCTTAGTGTAAACAAACTAATGGTTGCTTGCTTATTTAAGATAACATAATTATATTGTTTATAAAATAAATCATGGGCACAAGTTTATTAAAAACTATAATACTTGTACTCTTATCATTTATTGTAAGTAAAATAATTTTAAAATTTTAAAATCAATTCATAGAAATACTTTTTTGTTTCTCTGTAAAACATTCAAATTTTTTATTAAGCATGCAAATATTATTTTTATTATTGTATTTGATTGTTAAGTCTGAGTATAGTTCAATTACTGAGCACTTGTTTAATTACAATAGATAGATATATTTTTATATGTAATAGTTATATCATTTATTTAGCACTCTCAAACCTTTCTTGTAGATATTATGGCCGGTCAAATGTCTTTTCAGGATTTTACTTTATTTGAAGGCTATATTGATTGGTTTAAACAAGTTGAGAACTAGGTTATTGAGATATATTATTTTAAAAATTACCATAATGATTTTTATTTGTTTCATATTAAAGATCAAATAATTTATGAGATTGACATAATTATAAGAACAAACTGTATAAATGACAATGTATTAATTTTACAAATTGAGAGGATAGATAACAATGCTCAATATTGCATTGTTCTTTAGATGGAATACAAATTTATAAATATAAAAACAATGTTATGCATCATTTGAAAAATTTAAAAAATATTCATGCCATTGACATTGTTGGGTGATTCTTCCATATAGATATGATTATAAGATGGGGTTAATAATAATGAAAGCATTAAAAAAGATATTACTACTATTTTCTATAGTCTCTACTAACAAACATTAACATTGTAAATTTTATATTATATGAATATGTATAATATGTTTGAAAAAATAATTTTTCATAGAAACTTATTCATAATATATAGGTGGTAATCCTTAAAAAGTTTAGAATTAGAACTGTCTAAGTTTAAATTTTGACAAAAGAAATATTCAAAAGAGAAGACTATGATGAAGTAGGTTGAGAGTGAATTTAAAAATTTAGAGACTTCTACAATGCAACAATCTGATATTTTTTGCCTTGATGAAAAGTATTTCAAGATTAAAATTTATCATTTCGATCAATCCCTATAAAAATATCGATACCAACCATATGATTATGCCATGTTAATAAATTGGTTAGCTCTATGATAATGCTATGAAAACACGATAAGAGGTGATATTTTTTTACCTATAAAATATTATAAGTAAAATTAGTCTAAGAATTGGTATCTAAGGTTGAACTATATAATTCATATATTTAGTTTTATATTCTCAATCGTAATCAAACCATCGAAGCATTTTTTTTAAAGAATCTAATTTTTAGTAATGAACATGAGAAAATGAATAAAAAATATTCTTACATCCTTTCATCTAAATCAATTTTCAAGAAAGTAATCAATATATTTAGGCAAGAAAATGCATCAAATAAAACATGGGTCATGACAAAGTTCATTAACCAATTATATAAATTAAGAACTATAAGGATGGATAAAAACATGCCTAGCCAACTAGGAAGTGGCAAGGAAAAGATAAATGAATGGAATGTATTTGATATTTATGATTTTTTTAATAATTATTACTCAAAATATAAAAGGTTTTTATATAATTTATTAAAATAATTTTTTATGCATTATATTCATTTGAAGCTTAGATTTTGAATATTTTTGAGAAAAATAGAGTTTGAGAGATTGAAAGATCATATATTTTTTAACTCCTATAAAATATATGGAAATATGGGTTCTTGATTTTTAGTTGTAAAAATTTTGCACACTTGAATGCAATCCTAAATGATATTTTGATCTTTAAAATAAAAATAAAAAATGTTAGATCAATTTACAATGAATTTTTTCACTGGGACAACAGGAATGACTACTACTCATTTGTTAGAATTGGTAGATAGAATCTTAAAAAAAGAGTTTTAGATTCTCACTACCATCACTACAAGATCAATGGTGGACACATTGGAAACTTATTGAAAAATGATTAAAAAAAAAAGCTTAAAATGGCCAAAGTGTTTGAATATTAATGGTAAAGAGATACTGCTAATTTTCAAGCAATTGATTGCAATGAAGCTAATGTGATAAAAAAGTATAAAATTAATGAGATACACTTCAAGAAACTATGTGCTACTATAGGAGATGATCGATCCAAGTGGAAAAGAGTAAATATTAGTGAGAATAACAAGTGAAGTAGAAAAGAGAAAAGCACAGAGGTGGATATTATGCTGAAAATAGAAGTAGAGTTATTGGATATGAATATTATGGCTTTAATAAAAACATTTCTTGGCAAGGATGAGGATACAATTTAATACACTTGTATATTTAAAAATTTTATGCCATTAAATGTTGACACCCTCTTTTGTGATTTATGCAATGTGGTATCCCAAATAAATCAACAAGACATATTTTATCTACTAACTTATGTTGGTAAAAACACAATGAATTATGTTTGTGTTTTTTATGTTCCTTTGTTAATATCCAACATTGTTGATAAGGATTAAAAATTCTAAATAAAAGAGGTAAAAAATTTAAATGAGAGAATTATTATAGGATGCAATGGAGTATATAATGAACATAATGATTTTGATAATCTATCAAATTTTAACATTGTATTTGGTATGCATAATTATGATGAAATGGTGAAGCACCAGTTCTTAATGGATTTGTATCATGATGAGCCATTTTAACTTGTGAAATCGAGGGAGATTTGACTCACGTGAAGTATATATCCATTTAAATATGAAATATATTAATAAATTTGGGATAATTTTATTTTCAAATTTAGTACATGATTCAACTCATATTCTTATTATATACTGTGGAAGCAAACCAATTCAAGAAGTAATGAAAACACATATGATTTGAGTAATATGCAGTATTGAAAATAGTGAACAAGATTTGTTATTGAAATATTAACAAAACATATTGTGAGTAATATAGGTAACTTCATACTAAAATATATCTCAATTAGTTAAACTAGTGTTCTCTAGTTCTCTAAAAATTTCATTGTTGAATAAGTGAATATTTATAACTCAATTTTGTAAAAAAATTGATATGAGAAGCACCTACATAAAATGGAATTAAATAAGCTAAAAATACTATTTAATCCAAGTGTATACAACTTAATATGAGAGAGAGACTCCTCAGATAGATGTGGGTTTCTCATTCACAACACAACAATCACATATATGCATTAAAATAATGTTCTCTACTTCCATTTAATTCACTCTAATTATTATAATTAATGGCCACTAATTTCAATATGTCTATTTTTTTATGTTAAAATAAATTATTTATAATTAGTGACCACTAATTCCAATATATCATTGATTTTATCTTATTGTATATATTTCATTCTCATATACTTTATATGTATTTAATTCAAGTATTTATACTTAGCATAGCTAATTCTAATAGAGAATTATTTTTATTATTGTAGGTATTTAATTATAGTATAGATTAGATGCAAATGAAACATAACTACATGAGAAAAAAATGAAAAAAAAAACATACAAGATATAATATACTTCTTTTATTACAATAATGTTATTTTTGACTCTATTTATTTCATTCTAATATTTATAATTAAAGGTATCTAATTTAAATATTTCATTGGGTTTCAGTTAAATCAATTATATCAATTATATGTCTTAATTCTAATATTTATAATCGGTAGTTGGTAATTCTAATATGTTTTATTTTGTTGTATGTTTTTCAATCTAATATAATTTATATATAATAATTTCTAATTTTTATAACTAACACAAATCCCGATAAATAATAATTTTATTATTATATACATTTTAATCTATATTTATATAAATAAAACAAAAATGAAATTTCAAGATGCATAATATTTAATTAGAGATGGAGAAAGTGTCCTTAAAATATTCCTCGCTTTAAGAATGTAACATTTTAAACAATGCATTTCAATTTTATAACTATTTAATACTTTTGTGTTAATATTTTATATATTGTTTAATACAATTATGCCTAAAAAAATTGATTATTATAAATTTGGAAAGTTTAATAATAATGAAACAAAAAAATCAATATTCACTCATTCCAAATGAACAAAGATAACATCTGGAAACAACACTCAAGTTATTAAAAATTCTTTCTGATAAATTCCAATTTTCTTTTTGGCATGTTTCTAATATGAGAGAAACTATCCAAAATAATTATTGAAAATATGCTTAATAAATCAAAAACCGATAAGATTCCTTTGTTTTATTGGGGTACTTAGCAATGTGGGCTAAAATATGATAAATATATAAGACTTATGTAGTGTTTGAAATGATATTAATAATTTTAGGTTTTTTGCACAAACTCTTTTTGTAGTCAACCATGGAAAAAAGGGATACCATAAGAAAAAAATGTTATAGCACAGGAAGAAAATCAAAACTTTCATTAAAATTATCTATTTTAAACATTATTTACATAAGTAAGATTAATGAATGATGACACTGATGTCAGAGATATTATAATTAAACTATACACTTCTACATAATAGTTTTGACATGTTTATATAATAATATATGTTATGCATTTTCATTATTATTTTATATAATTATGTAGTTAATAAAAATTTTTCATGAATACTTGATAACATTAGTATTGCCCACTTTTACCATAATTGACTTAAGCATTTAAAATTGGTCATATTTTACCACTTCACCATATCCTACGTACTTGTTCAGGGTCATCCTTCTAAGTTATTGCTTTATACCTACATAAATATTTTAAATTGATAAAAACATTTCTAAGAATTTGTATGGTTATTTTAAAATAGTAAGATCTAATGTCACCCTTCCAAGTTAGAATTTATTAGAACAGGTCAAGATCTACCAATTAATTCTAACCTTACATGTCAATCCTACCTATAACATAGCAAAGACTTTTTTCAAAGTTAAACCCTCCTTTATAGAGTGGTTCATATTTTTAGGATAGTTAACATGAAGTTTCACCCATTTGGATTGCTATAAATGCACATCTTAGCCAACTATTCTACCACTTGGTATTTTCACTATTAAAGCACACTTACACTATTGCATGCTGTGCAAAGCTTTCATATTATTTCTAATTTAGATTATAATTATTGAAGTTGACTTTAGCCAATTCAAGGGCCTATTATTTCTGAGTTAAGAAAAAATGTTATCAATTATTCAAGACATCAATAGATGCATACATGTAGCAATGAATACTATTGCACCAATCACTCTAGGTGGGAGAGCTACATGGGATTGAATTACCTCTTTGAAGTATTAGATACATAGGAAGAATTAAATCATCATGGGGGTGATTGGGGTCATCTCAACCAATTAAACTCCTCCCATATTATTTTAGGTTTTTATCTATAATAAACCTTAGTGGGGTTTTAACCTTGAAGAAGTCATTTATAGGTCATCCATGCATAGATAAATGTCAAAATTATACATACAAGTGTATTTCAAGTAAGTGCAGTTGAATGTATAACTAGATTCCTATTTTTATGTAAAGGTCAAACTCAACCCATGGGGGATAGTAATAATAGTCGATCCTATCTATTTCCAGTCAATTTTAACCTATAAGAATAAAATTTTTTGTTATAATTTCATATACATAATCAATTAGATTCAATCATCTCTAGCCATATTTAACTCACACACATTCAACCTAATGGGAAAAAATTAGTGAAGTCTTCTTTATGTTTTCATAGTTAACTTCATTCATTCATGCTTTGTCCATGTTAGTACCCTACTTTCAATCTTCTAGCCACTAATCATTTTAATTTTTTTATACCTTTCAATTGATTCTATCTTAATTAGAGTTAATAAACAAGTTAATTAAAAATGATGATAAAAATATTGGTGAACCCACACATTTTCTATGAGCATTGATTAAATTTTTTGTCTTAAGGGTTTAGATAAATTATAGAACATTGACACTAAAGGAATTTTATTTCAACTTTGGATCTAACATATAACATTAATTTTTTTTTTTCAACCTTGGATTCAATATATGACACTAAAAACACTTTATTTTGAAATTTAATTTGATATCTAACATTGAAAGTACTTTTTTTTGGCCTTGGATTTTTGGGTAATTTGCTAATATTCATACACATATGAAACAAACCCCCCATAGGAACTTTTTGGATTTACATTATCAAAGTGAGAATAAGGATGTGTGTAGATCCCACTACATGACTATTTTAATTGAAAATAACTTACTCCTCACATGCTCACATGATTACATCTAAAATTTTATGAGGTGACTAAAATACTTAACCAAGGGTAAACACTTGTAAGGGATTTTACAAGCATGTATGTTTCTATCAGGGAATATGTAGCTTAGGGTGTATTGGTGTGTAATTGCACATAGATAAACTTCAAACTCCATAAAAGGCACTTGTCTTACTTATAAGATAATTTATGGGTTGTTAACCCTAGTTAAGTGCCTCATCCCTCTTATTAGAATCTAGTTCATTGATTTAAGTGATTACCTAGTTCTTCCTAATGGTGTTGGAGACTAGAGTGGCCAATCTTGCACACCTAAATCAATCTTGAAATTTAATAGGCTTACATGATGAGAATGTGGTTTTACTATCTGATGATAATAATTATGCATTTATCTAATATTCAAATCATCATTCTCATTAAGAAAAAATAAATAAAAGTATACCAATAGAACAAAATTTGCTATGCAACAATTACTAGGAGAGGATTAACATCAAGATTTCATGGAGACATTCAAAAATCAATAGTACTAGAGGTGTTATAAGTAATTGTATAGATTCTACCTATCCATATTGCATATCTAAATCTTAGTTTTTGGGTCTTTACATCATCATGCCCCTACCATTCGCACTTAGAGTCAACCCATGTTTAATAAAAGGTACAATGACAACTTCACATGTCAATATTTACAACCAATAAAGTAAATCCATTAATTAATTATAAATGATACTTTATATAATAATCAAGAGACCTTTCCTTTTTACATGAAAGGTGATTTATTTAGGTATGGGGAAAAGTACTACCTACTAGAATTATATATCCTAGTTCCCAGCTTAGGGTCCTTGTACTCCATTACCTTATCATCCTTGGATAAGTGTTATTTTCTTACCAAAATAAGTGTATCATGTAAACACATCCATTAATAATTATAGCTTCTAGATGTTTCATTAATCAAGGACCAACTTATTAAATTATTTTCAATTTAATCTCTCATTAATGCAATAGATAGTAAGGAGTATTCAAGTAAACAAAATGAAATTTCTCACTATGATGATACCCATTGAGATTGTGTCAAATGATATTTGATGAGGAAAAAACAATAGTTCATCAAGTAATATAGATCATAACCCATTCAATTTAATATAATCTAATCAAGCCAACAATAAATTCATCAATCCCCAAACTAGAATTTGTGCAACCACTTAACTAAATTGAGTGGAAGCCCAAACAATATTAGTTAAGGAGAAACCATTTTTTTAAAAATTTTGTGGGTTCATCATGAAGTCCCATGAATTTATATTAAATCCCCAAAATATTTTCAAGAAAAATAATGGTGCCAAAGATAAATTAATTACAACCCAAAAATATGAAGGTTTATTTTTAGATTAACTTCAAATGGAAAGAAAATTAATTTTGCCCTTCTTAGGGTTTGAGTACCAAACATTCTTTTAATGGCTAAAAAGATCAATCCAAGGTAAAATGTCAATTTATAGGTGGGATAAGATTCAAATAAAAATAAAACCTTACATTTCCCCTATATAGGGCTGTCGGAAGAGTAGTTTGAACAATCACCCAAGATAGACAAAAAATCATTTCCTAACAAGTTCAATCTGAATAACATTATACCCAAACCTTAATCTTATTCCCACATAAAATATAAAAATAAAAACTAATATTTTTCCTTTAAATTCCAAGCACATTAATTTGCAAAAATAACTCACAAGAATCTCAATACCCAAGTATATAACAATCATACAAATTGCAAGTGACTCATATAAATAACTATAATTTTCCTTAAGTATGTGACTTAGCATTAATGCCCAACTAATATAATTAATTTTTATAGCATTTTTGACATTATAATTTTCCAAAAATGTGATTCAATAGGAGACCCACAAATTTTCCATGCATGGGAAAACAAAATTCACTTACTTCCTAGCATTTCAGACCATTATGGAGGTATATTTCATGCCCAAGATTTTCTTCCCATTCTACCCTTCTCCAAGGCACCTAAATCAAAAACCATTTTTAATTTATACTTTGATTTTCCCAGCCCAACTAGGTCAAAATGCCTTGGAAAAGATGGCGGCCACCATGGAGAAGTAGGGTAGATTTTGAGAGCTCCCCTATTCACTACTTTAGCCCCTAGCAGTTCCTTTAATTCCTCTCCTTCCCACACCATGGTCTCCATTTATTCCCAAGTCACCATTTATGGCCAACATACTATACTAATCCCCAACACTACCTCATAAAATTCCTCCCTACCCCTACTCTATTAGCCTATGGATTCACCCAAGTAGTGACCCTTCCAAGACAATTGCACCATTGATAACTTTGGGTAGCTCAACAACAACTATAACAATATCAACAACAACAACAAAAACAACAACAACAACAACAACAACAACAACAACAACAACAACAACAACAACAACAACAAAAACAACAACAACAACAA
>JARHVA010008415.1:480000-494316 GCA_037957365.1 Torreya grandis
TCTTAGAGCTACAATTTGGTAAAATGTAATGGTAAGTACAACATGGTTTAGTTTCAAAGCAAATAAATGCTTATATTAATTTACAAGAGTGAAAGATCAATATATTTCACTAAAAATATCTAGAGCATAGGCTATGATACCAGATGAAACAACCCCCCAAAAAACTTTCTAGATTTGCATTATCAGAGTGTGAATAAGGATGCATGTATAACCCACTATACAACTATTTGAAGTTACAACAAATTATTCCTCACATACTCACATGATTACATCTAGAAATATATGAGGCAACTAATATAATTAACCAAGGGCAAACACTTGTAAGGGATTTTATAGGGAAGTATGTTCCCATCAGGGAATATGCAGTTCAGGGTGTATTGGTGTGCAATTGCACATAGATAAACTCTAAACTCCATAGATGGAACTTGTTTTCCTTATAAGACCATTTATGGGTCATTAACCATGGTTAATTATCCCATCCCTATTATTAGAATCCAGTTTATTGATTCAAGTGATTTCCCGATTCTTTCTAATGATGTTGAAGATTAGAGTGGCCAATCTTGCACACCTAAGTCAACATTTAGATTTAATAGGCTTGTAGGATGAGAATGAGGTTTTGCTATACAATGAGAATAATTATGCATTTTTATAAGACTCTAATCATCATTATAATTAATCAATAATAAATATAATTACACTAATAGAATTCTTTTAACATGCAACAATTACCAGGAGAGGATTAACGTCAAGCTTTCAAGGAGACATTCAATAACTAATAGTGCTATAGGTCTTACAGGCAAATGGATAGATGATACCTATAAATATTGCATATCTAAATATTTATTTTTGGGTCTTTACATCATCATGCCCCTACCATTAGCACTTAGAGTCAACCCATGTTAAAAAAAAGGTATAATGATAGTTTCACATGTAAATATTTGCAACCAATAAATAAAATCCATTAATTAACTATAAATGATCCATTATTTAATAAGAAAGATACCTTTCATTTGTACATGAAAGGTGAGTTATTTTTAAGTATGGTGAATAGTGTTACCTACTAGAATTACATAGCCTAATTCCCAACTTGGGATCCTTGCACTCCATTACCTTATCATCCTTGTCTAATTTTTATTTGCTTACCACAATAGGTGTAACCTATAAATATATCCATTAATAATTCCATCTTCTATATGTTTCCTTAATCAAGAACCAACATATTAAATTATTCTCAATTTAATCACTCTTTAATGCAATATCTAGTAAGGAGTATCTAGGTAGACAAAATGAAATTTCTCACTTTGATGTTACCCATCGAGATTGTGTCAACCGATCTTTAATTTTTGGATCCTTGCATATTATTTTTCCTTTTATTCAATAATATTAATATCAAATAAATAGGTTTGATTAGTTTAAGGAATGGTAAAAGATAAGTAAGGTACATAGGTTTAATAAATTCACTTGATAAGTAACCAACTATTAATCCATGTCTATTTAGTTATAATAACAAGCCAAAGATCCAATCAATAATTATTCTTGCAACTCATTTTTAAGATGCATATTAAGATCATGTAATATTTTCAAACTAGAAGGTACCTTAAGGCATTGCATTTATTGATAAAGGAAATGACGCTGGCAATCAACTAGTACAACCCTTAAGGGTTGTCCACTTATAACATGCAATGAAAGTCTTTTAGATAGTGCCAACACAAGACATATAAGAGATTATTGATATATCCATTTTCACACCAACTTCTAATAAAATATAATATCCTCAACTCATTATTACTAGGAACATCCATTCCTTTCCCAATGAAACATAGTGGCATTATAATGTATCCATACAACATAAATCTAACAATACTAGTTCCATATGGAATATGCCAATTATCAACAGTGAGAATAATACATATGCAAAATTGGTATACATAGCATTTTATTTTGACAATGAAATGCCATCCCATGAATTTGTCATTTATTTCCTTATTGACAACCTTAACAATAATAATGACATCAAGAAAACTTTTTCATGGAATATAATTCAAAAAAATATTATAAAAGAATCTAGACATTAAATTCCTATTATATAAGAGGCCCATATAAGTAAAATTAACACTTTTAGCATAGAACACCAAAAGGCAAGTGGATGATGACATAAAATAACTGAGAGAGTCCCCTTTATGGATATACATGACTTGTCTTTCACATGATAGGATACAAAAATACATAACATGGATGTAGGTAGTTGTGCATTATCGCTTATACATTCTAGTCATTCAAGTTGTATATTATAAGACAAGTAAGGTCATCAAATTGTATTCAACAACCCTTTTAGCTAATTCAAGTATCGTTAAATTACTATCAAGTATTGTGTATTCTAGCTTAAACATATAAAAACCACCTAACATAATCTATAATCAAGTACAACTATTGTTCACTCATAATTTATTATGCATCTAACTTGGTTTCATAAGAATAGGATCCTTTACAAGAGTATTGCATCTAAGTATAATTATCATATCACAATAAGGAAATCTATGTTTCCATAGAATCAACCAAGATATAATGTATCCCACTAATAATCATCTGAATAATAATGAGTTAACTCAAGGTACATGCTTAACATCATGCTTGGTAAAATAGGAATATTAGCAACCAATAACATTTACACAAGATAGATAAAATTACAATCTCAAGAGCATCTAAAGAGAATTATTATAATATGAAAGATTGTATTAACTTATCCATGAACATCCACAAGGAGTTATGCATTACCAATACCATCTACAAGGGTGCCATCAATGCAAGCAACTAGGAATGAGAGATACATCAGTTAGCATGAAGTCAAACTCACATAAGAAATATAATGAGCCCATCCATATGGTTTCCCTTATTACCCCATCCATCAACTAGATGGTAGATTCAAAAAAAAAGTAAGCAAGGAGGTTCAAAACTCAAATAGGGACTCTAAGCCACCAACACAACTTATGAAAATAGTATAAAACATGAAATAAAATCTGTCAACGATAGGTAAGGAATATTACATCTGGCCCAAAAATAATAAGGAAACTACCCACACCAAAAGCTATTAAAAAAAATAAACTCATACAAACTAAATCATAACCTAACCACTCAAAATGGCCAAATGTTGTTTATTTAAGGACTCATAGATTCAAGTAAAATATGGCATTGAATCTATAGGTCCCAAAATTATGCATCAAGAATAACATAGGTTCTTAAGCATTTCCATGCAATTATTTTCAATGATCAATGGAATGATTTAATAAATGTATCCCATGAAAAACTAGTTTAAATCCAAGCATGTTAATAGACCCAACATATAGTTAATGATAACCAACTCCAAATAATAGTTAAGGCAATTATTCCTTGTTATAATTAGCCCACTAAATCTAATTGAAAATAACTCAATGAAACCAAGTTAGAAAGAAAAGCATAGTCTAATAATTCTTTTTCATAATAACTTCACATATTGACCATCTCATTCTTAAGGAATGCACAACCCAAATGAAACTATCCATAATTATCAATTTCCATACTAATCATTTAGCCAACTGCACTTGACCTTGACAAGGGCCTAACTAATTTATGTAGTACCATGATAATATTAAATGAGGACAAAACAAATTTTCATAAAGGAGTCTAGATCAGAACACATTTAATTGAATATAATCTAATCAAGACAACAAGAACTTCATCAAATCCCTAAAATTGAATTTGTGAAACCACTTAAGTAAATCAAGTGGAAGTCCAAATAATATTAGTTAAGGATAAACTATTTTTTAAAAAAGTTTGTGGGTTCATCATGAAGTCTCATGACTTCATAATGAACCACCTAAAATATTTTCAAGAAAAATAATGGTCCCTAAGACAAATTAATTACAACCCAAAAAATCTAAAGGTTTCTTTTTGGATTAACTTAGAAAGGAAAGAAAATCAATTTTGCCCTTCTAAGGGTTTGAGTACCAAACATTATTTTCGTGACTAGAAATATCGATCTAAGGTAAAATATTAGCTGATAGGTGGGATAGGATTTAAATAAAAATTAAACCCTACATTTCCCCTATATAGGGTCAAAGGAGAGCTATTCAAACAATCACCTAAGATAGACAAAATTAGTTTCCAAATAAGTTCAATTTGAATAACATTCTGACCAAACCTTAATTTTATTCCTGCATAAAATATATTAGTAAGAACTAATATTTTTCCTTTAAATTACAAGAACATTACTTTGTAAAAATAACTCACAAAAAACTCAATACCCAAGTATATAATAATCATACAAACTATAAGCAACCCATAAAAAATACTATAGTTTCCCCTAAGTATGTGACTTAACATTAATGCCCAATTAACATACTTGATTTTTATTACATTTATGACATTATAATTTTACACAAATGTGATTGAGTAGGAGACCCACAAATTTACATGAATGGGAAAATAAAATTCACTTACTTCATAGCATTTTAGATTGTTGTGGAGGTATATTTCACACCCAGTCTTGGTTCCCCATTCTACCCTTCTCCAAGGTAGCTAGATTAGAAACCCTTTCTAATTTTAGATATAATTTTACCTACCCATGTGGGTCAAAATGCCTTGGAAAAAATAGAGGCCACCATGGAGAAGTAGGGTAGATTTTGAGAGCTCCCTTGTTCACTGCTTTTGCCTCCAATACTTCCTTTGAGCCCCCTATACTTTACTCTCCTTCCCCCACCATGTTCTCCATTTATTCCTAGGCCACCATTTATGGCCGACCTACCAAACCATCCCCTAAGACTACCTCATTGAATTCCTACCTACTCTTGTTGGCTTGACCTAGGGAATCACCTAGGTAGTGAGCCTTCTAAGATAATTTTGCCATTGATAAATTTGGGTAGGTTAATAATAATAATCAAAATAAAAAAAATAATCAAATCTCACAATTATCAATGCATAATGATCATCTAAAATGGTATATTTTTAACTCTAATGATCTATGCCAGATGTCTTGATAAGATTCATGAGCTCTCCCTCAAGCTCCTTCCAAAAAATGATAACCCTTTAGAAGAGTTTGAGCCAGTATCAAAAGCAAAAAAACCATTCACCATATTTTCCAAGAAAAAAATTTGAATGGGGAACTTATGTATTTGGGACATCATGGATAAAAGAATATAATAATTTCAACCCACTAAATAAGTCCTTCAATACATCATAATGCTTGGGGTCTAAGTCTAGGGCATCATGGAGGTCCAAATACATCCAAAAAACATAGTCACTAGTTTACATGGAATCCAAGTCATCATGATTTCAACCAAAACTTCAACCTCAACATGACCCTAGGTTAAGTAAAATAAAAAGTAATCACCAACAATGTTTGATCAACTGTGGGGTATCATATGACCCTAAGGTATAATTAAACACACTCATATCCAAAGACCAGAGTTAAAAATCAAGGAGATCAATTAAGACATGAGAAAGAGATAACTCGATAAAATTGACAAGAGGAAATTATAAAATTATCACATATAAAATATAATAAATCCAAAACCATCACCACATAAATAATTACTAACTGAAGACAACATAATACAACTTAAAGAGTAGTAATGAATTCAAACTAACAATGATGGGAAAAGACTCACAACATAATAGTGGCTCTAGAATCCCTATTTTAACAATTTTACCTATTAGAGTCACATTTGATGACACATTGACCTTGTTGCTATGTTTACCCTACT
The DNA here is from genome assembly GCA_037957365.1 of Torreya grandis. Classification (NCBI taxonomy): domain Eukaryota; kingdom Viridiplantae; phylum Streptophyta; class Pinopsida; order Cupressales; family Taxaceae; genus Torreya; species Torreya grandis. The sequence continues at coordinate 485,739 of JARHVA010008415.1, forward strand.
ATTGAAGCATACCACTGAGCTCAACTCATTATCATGTCCCTACAATCATCGTAATGCTACATTATCATTATTTGGATGATATATATTATATATATAATATCAATAATAATTTTTTTTTGAATATGAATACAATATAATCATGATATAAATTAATCAAGCACAATCATATACAATAATAATGATCCAAAATCATAACCAATAAACATCATAACAAAACCAATATAAGTGATACCAACACATAATATCCACAACACAATCAATTTCTATAATAAAAAATCAAAGATAAAACATCAGGCCAATATCCATGTCTCATATAGAAACTAGAGTGTATCAAATAGATAAGGTCATAAAAACATAAATTTTCCTTTTTTTAGGACTTAAATTTTAACTTTCTATTGCTTACTTATCAATTTGTAAAGAATACTTGCCTATAATGGATGAGCATACTATTTATATTTTAATTCAAGCTTTATTATTTTATGTTACATGTTATCTTCCCATTATAAGGAAGATCATTAAAAATCATGTAATAAATTAACCCAATCGATTAAATATTAGACAATTAATGAATAATCTCAAAACCTTTTAATTTCTTATTATGCACAGAGGGCATGTTGTACAAAACCATCCTTAACCCCCTCCACCTCTAAAAAATACAACTAAAGAACTTATATTATTGTTCAACTACAACATACCCATCCTAATATTTATTTACTTGACTTGATTTAGACAATGCTTATTTATAAATATATCCTTTATGTGACATTAAAATATACCATGGTACAAAATGATGAAAAACCTCCTTATATCTCTTCTATTTTTAATACATTATGATTGACTAAAGAAAATATATCCTTTTAGAAATAATATTTACCTCCTAAGAATATAATTGACCAACACCTTCCATTATACATTCAAGTACAAATTCACAATAAGGTGGCCAAATGAGTATTGATTGATAATAGATTATGATTAAATATTTCATATATATATATATATATATATGAAATATTTAATCATAATCTATTATCAATTAATACTCATTTGGCATATATATATATATATATATATATATATATATATATATATATATATATATATGCGCACTTTAAATTATTGGGTATATAAATTAATTCTTGTTCATTTTGATATAAATATCAAAGGATTTGATGATATCCCAAGGAAACTATTAGGAAAAATTACTTTGCATATCATAGTGGGTCATAGAATAGTGGCTATAGTTTGCCAAGTTATTCCCTATGATATCAATTACAACAACTCTTAGGAAAAACATGGATTCATGAAATGTATGCAATACCATCTACTCTTCACACATGTTTAAAATTCAATTATTAAGGATATATTTATTCATTCCCTTTGGACAAAGAACCATTTAAGTATTGTGAAATGATGCAACCTAAAGATCACTACATTTTTCATATGCAACCACATATATAAAATTTAAAATCAATCGAATAAGCAATTTTATATTGTATTCAAATAACACCATAAAAAATATAATCAATATGGATTTGGGTTTAAACATTTACAAAAAAATAGGATATATAGGACAAGGATTGGGAACACATGCACAAGTCATTTTTAACCCCATTCAAGTAGTTCAACTAAAGGGACAATGACCTAATTATTCTGAGGAATTAGGGAAATCAAATAAATAATAATCCAAACCACTTACTATTTATTAAAATTTTCTCAATGCATAGCTTGAGCTAGCACATGAAGCTCATAATTTATTTTCATTGTAGTTTTTATATTCATAAATGATAGATATAATTTCACAAAAAATATCAACATTAAATGAATTATTTATGATGAAGCTCTCCAAGAGTATTTGTGTATATGAGGATTTTTTTTTTTTGTACCATAAGAATAGGCTTCCTCATACTAGTAATACTCATGCATATTTCAAGAGACTAATGAATATTATATAGATTTATAACTAGATGGTCTAGATGCTTTCTTTACAACACATTATGTTGAGGATATATCAACTTTACTTAATGAATAAATAATCAATTTAATTTTAAAATAGATAAAAACCCATGTTTAGTACTCTTAGATTCCACGTTATAAAACAAGGAAGACATACATCATAGACAAGTTTTAAAAGATTACCCAAAATGATTCAATCAGGATTTTTTTGATATTTAAGCAATAGATCCTGCAGTAGTGTTAGCATGAAAATTTTTCAAGAGGAAAAATGGATGTTATTCATCAACAATCATGGGACAAAGTCCCTCTCCTATTATCAGGTAGAGCTACCTTTATTTAAAACCAAAACAAGTGTGGTAAAGGGAAAATATTTATAACAAAAATAGTGTTATGTATGGGGTAGTAATTTGACCAAAAATTAGAAAAAGGCTATAGAAAGGAAAGTATGAAAGAGGGTGACAAGAATAAGTATGTTTATAAAAAGTGGAAAATAAAAAATCTAATGAAAAAAAATCAAAAACTTATTATAAATGTCAAGATGGTGAACAATATATCTAAAAGTAAACCCCTACAATGGACAAGAAAGAAATTTATGTGTTCATAAGAACACACAACATACAAAACAATAATTGCATATAATAGATAATAAAATATGACAATCACTTTGTATTTCCTTGTAAAAAGTGAAAAAATACTATTTTACTCTACTGAGGTTTCACTAAAATGGAAATAACTAATTCAAGTTTGAAAAAGAAACATTACAATAGAATCTGTGAATAATTGAAAAAGGCACAAGGCATGAAATAAGTCAAAATATGATGAAGATCAATTCTTGTTCGCCTTCATTGAGAACAATATGAATCTTCTCTTCTTCTAGTTGTGGCCACTTCTTTTGATATTCATCAAATTTTTGTCGAGTTTGGAGCACTTTATCTTTGTTTGGGCTATCTGAATATGTACAGGATATTTCTGCATCACGATATAGGTCAGACATTTTATGTGTTGTTCCTTGCAATCTTTCAAGCATTACATTAAGATTATCCATATTGTTCTAATATTTGATTAAAATTTAAATTGAATCATGATTGAATGTAGACTTGAGAGTTAGAATATCATCAATATTTCTCTTGAATTGATTTACAATAGTCTCCTTAGGTACTAGTTTACCATCATAATCAAGGATTTTTCTTTTCAATTTCCCTATTCCTCTTGATATTTCAAGGAGAGCCTCACCTCCCATTAATTTAGAGTCATTGAATTTATTGATAATTTATTTACCTATGCAAATATTGAATTTGGCAGCCCCAAGAAACTTAGTGAGGTATATCACCTCTTCTTTTTGAATAATTTTTCTTTGAACAAGATCATTTGGATAAACATAAATTACATATTCTAACTTTTAAAGAAATTCATCACAATTTTCTGCTTCTTCAACATATTTATTCTCAACCTCTATTGTTGGTCATATTATAATTGGATTTAAAAACACATGGTCACTATTTTGTGAATGGTATTAATACCTTACTATAGAATATTGTCTATCCATTAATTTTTAGATTTACCTATGTGACCAATTTCTTTAGAAAAATTTAATGTTTTTATATCAAAAATTTGACAAATGGCTGAAGAAGAAGATCAAATTAGCTTAATCAATTTTTGAATTACTACTGTTAACTACTCAACTTTTTCTTTAATTTGATCTTTGGTTACTTTATCATGATCTATATTCTCAAACAAGGAACCAATTATTGATTGAATGTTTTATTTCACCCCTTCTCTTTTAGTCTTACCCAAATTAATGTTATAGATTTTAGAGTCAGAGGTAGTGACACTATCATTATATTTTTTAGCTGAAGGAACTGATACTTCTATATACCTATCTCCTTTATTATCTATGATTATTCTCAATATAGTTTTGGGTTTATTTATTATTCGATAAGTTAGGATTGTCAAGGTATTGGAATCAATATCTTCATGCTCAACAATTTTTTTTTTTTCACTACCTCATATAACCAGTCATAAATTTTTACATTAGGAAGAGGTTGTTGTATTTGAATAGAATTAGGTTTTGTTGAAATCTCAAGGTAGTGAAAAATAGTTAATGAGGGCAGGACTTCTTATGATAGTATCTCATCTTTGTCTGTTTATACTATATCAATTAGAGTTTTTGGTGAAGTCTCGATAAATAATTTAGAGTCTTGTGGAGGAGTTAGATATAAATAAAATATAAAGTTGAGTGGAAGATGAAAGTAATAATGAATAATTAGATGCAAGAAACTGTAGAGTGGTATTTGCTACCAATGTCCATAATTGAATGAAACTATCAAGAGGAACATCTTAAGAAATAGAAATTATAGGTGAATAAGAAGGTTTTTCTCCTAACCTTTTTATTTTCAGATTGAGAGGCCCTCTGAATTGGGGTAGTTGCTACAATAGGCTAAGCTTCAGTATTTATTTTTACTTATGGAATATCCTATTTTCTTGATTGTGATGTTCCAACTTTTGATTATTGTTGCTTATGAAAAACTTCCCAATTCAATCTCTATTATTGGGGGTGGAAAACCCTTATTTATCAATACTAACTCAATTTTTTAAACCATCTTAGAGTTTTATCAAGCACATTTTGAGTTCTGATTATGAGAGAAGTTGATCATTTTTTACTTCAATCAACCTTTGGAAGGGGTTTTTGATTCAATTTTCCCTTTTTGAAAACTAGGATCCAATGTATCTTCATCATTTATTATATTATTTTGGACTTTCATAATGCCAAATTTATTGACCTATTTTATTTTAAATTATGAATAATTACTATTTCTCACATCTCTTTCATCATTAGAAGAACCAAGAATGCTTACAAACAAACCCATTATGTCAAATTAAGGTCTAATTTCTAATGTCCTCATATAAAAATGTGCCATCTCTTCTTCAAAAAACTTTTATTTAGACAATGATGTACATGTAAACCTACCTATAGATATGGGAAAACTCTACCCCAATTTTATTTTTATTGGCTAGGAACTTGTGGGTTTTAACCAATTATCTTACCAACTCCATCAAGGCCCATTTATATTCAACATATATAGGGAAAATGTATGGTGATAACTCACATCCAAAAACTCAAAAATGAATAAAAGGGGGAAATTTAATGAACCATGATCCCTATTTAACAATATTTATTGATGATTCTATAGATATCCTCAATTTATAGTGATCTCATTCAAACATTTGAATTACATATTGTAGGAATGCATAATTTACTCTTCTAAAGTTATGAGCACTTTAGTTTAGAGTAAGTTGAGGATAAAATTCAAATATTTTATAAAAATTTCATGTCTCCTACCTAATTTAATACACTTTAAAAATATTCTTCTATAAATTTCATATATAAGGTAAGAAGACTTGTAGAACTTGGAAGTTATTTTGAATTCCATTAACTGCTTATGGATTGAATCCCTTACAAGTTGACCCCAATTGATATACTACTTATTTTGGTGAATAATCCATATATACCTATACATGCAAGTTTGGAAATCCCTTAAAATTGGATTTACCATCACTTTATGTAAGAGTGTGATTATATCATTGTCTTTGTTCGTGAACTTGAACTTGGAAAGATTATTTGGAAGTCTTATGATTGTATGCTTAGGTTTTATCAACCACTACTTTTTTACTCATTTTGCATAAGAATTAGTGTTGTCCTCCCAAAATTCTTAAGAAGAACTAGGACTCAAATCAGTAAAATATTCTCTTTCAAGTAATTGAAATAGTTTATCAATATGTTATGATGTCAAGCATGCAACACATTCTCATTTAGGATTTAAAACTTATCTCTTCTTAGGATCATACTACCCAATTGCAGTTAAGAAAAAGTTCCATACATTATATCAAAGTTGGAAATGTAGTTGCATATGCCAACCCACTGTCATGGATGATTTGTACATAATATATCTTATGGAATCCATTGATTCTATTCCAAAAGTCTTCCATGTAAATATGCCCTAAATCAATATCTATTATATTTTCAACATTTGAATTTAGATTTGATGGAACAACACCTTAAAATTGGTACTTCATTTATGATCCTTCCTCACCTCTTGGGGCCTTATTTGGATTAATCTTAATGGGTGTCTTGGATGTTGACATCTAGGTGAAAACACCACATGAGTGAAAAACCTATACTATACCACTTTTGATGGAGATGAACTACTATATAAATTAATCAAAAACCCTATTTCTCTAAAAAATTACACTTGAACCTATGAGAGTTTGATAGGGTTTTTTTATAGGGGGAGAGAGATCTAAGGGTTGTGTTAGCACACCCATCAGGTTCCAAAGATTATGATATCACACCTATTAGAGTTCATAGATTATGCTTGCACACTTATCAGGGTCTAATAGGCCTATTAGTAAATGTGTTGGGGCCTGAAAAGGATGCAAGTAAAAGAGGTGGGATATAGAGGGTTTGAAAATAAAGTGTCTAAAATTTGATGAGGGTGTGAGAAATGGTGATAGATTGTATGGAGATTTATTGTAAAACAACTAGGTTTTGAAAGGATTTTGAGTAAAAATATTAGGGTTTTGTTAGGATTTTTGACTTCAAACAAAACCCAAAAATATATTTCATAGAAGGTTTTAGACAAAAAAAAAGAGATATAAAAGTTTTATATTTCATCTGCAAAGGAAGATATGAATTGAATAGTTTCTCCTACTTATTACAAAGGTGTAAACCTTAGTCACCAACTAAGAATATTCTAGTCTCGATGAAGGTTGAAAAGTATGAATAAAATTGAGATAGATAAAAAATAGGATTACAAATGAGGAGGTAAACAAATTGACAATAAGATGTGAAATAAAATGAAGGTGGATGGTTAAAATCAAATTATAAATGTGTTTCACACGTACATAGGGTTAATGCTATTTATGACCCAAAATATTAGGATTTAGTTTTATATAGGATGAGATCTAATAGTTGTGCTAAAAAAACATGTTAGGCTTTAAGAATGTTGTTGATAATGACATTAGACTCTAGGTTTTGTGTCAGTAATGGAAGCATCAGACTTTGGGGGTGATGTTAGTATGCCTATTAAGTTTTGATAAGAGTTTAACATGCTTCTCATATTTTGATCAATTTTCTTACATTGTCATCAAGACCTAAAGGTGGTATTTGTAAGTCTCTTAGATTATATAGGTTGTGCTTACACACCTAATAGGATCTAAAGGGCTCATTAACCCTTTTAATTTTTTTCAAAAGTAAAACATGACTTAGAAAAAATTACAATCCTTTTTGCATAATTTGACCTTGTTAAGACCAATTTTATTAAAAAATAGGAATTTTGACTTATTTTGACTTTTTAACCATTGCTCAAAAACTGTTACAAGTAGTGATGCATAATATAGTATTATATCTAGATGCACAACCTATTAAACAAAAAAACTAGAAAGATGCATCCCAAATTGGCATTGTTAGTTAGGAAATAAATTGAAATGTTATTAGAAGAAATATTTATTCAAGATATTGACTATCCTAAATGGGCATCTAATATAGTATCTATTTCAAAACCAAATGCAGAAATATAATGTTTTTAAAATATTATCAGGATCTAAATAAAGCTTGTCCAAAGGATGACTTACATTTTCCAAATATTGACATGATTTTGGATTTTTTAAACTAGATATGAGATGTTATAATTTATGGGTAGATATTTTGGACATAATAAAATCAAAATAAATCCTGAAGATCAAGAAAAAAAAATTCAATTATTACACCTTGATGAACATTTTTATATACAATCATGCCTTTTGGATTAAATAATATTGGAGTTACTTATCAATTTTCTATGACACACATTTTTCCATGAATATATACACAATATAGTGGAAGATAATGTGGATTATTTATTGGATAAATCCAAACAAGAAGACAATCATGCCATTAATTTACAATAAAAAATTTAAGTGCCTATGCAAATATAATGTAGGCTTAAATCCAAATAAATGTGTCTTTTATGTCAATTATGGGAATTTATTAGAATGTAATATATCTAAATGAGGCATTAAAATGGATCCAAAAAAATTTAAAATCCATTTTCGACATACCTTCACCAAAAGGGTTAAATCAATAATGATATTTACAAGGAAAAATTTAGGTAATATGACATTTTATGGCTCAACTAGTAGATAAAACATAACCTTTTTACATGATTATTAAAAAAGGACATAAAATTTTAATGGGATGACAAATGTAAAAAAAATATTTGATTATATCAAATAAATATTTACTTCAACCACCTATTCTCATGATGTTTATTCCTAGCATGCCATTATTATTATTATACATATATGCTATAAATCATGCCTTAGGGGATTTATTGGCATAATGTGATGATGATCAAAAGGAATGTGTAATGTATTATATTAGTTATACTTTGGTTTCACCAAGAAAATAATTATAGTATTATGAAAAAAACTATATCTTGCATTGGTTTTTGTCACACAAAATTTATGACATTACATGCTAAATAATGAGACATAAGTTATCATAAAAGTGGACCTACTCAAATTTATTATGTCCAAAATATAATCTATTAGGACACATTTATAAATTGGTAATGTTAATTATGGAATT
>JARHVA010008416.1:0-25000 GCA_037957365.1 Torreya grandis
ACTGGATGTACAAAATGGTAATAATAAAGAAAACCCAACTTGTTAAGTATAGATACCTTATTTAAAGGGTTTAAATACCACAAAGCAAAAATGTAAAAATAAATCAATATACACCAACTCAAAACCTATGGCGAGGTAAATTAAAATAAAATAATTATTTATCTGATCATTATATTATGTTTAGTCAATAGAAGATTTTAAGGGTTTTATTGACATGGGTGATGTCACCCTTAAATTTATAAGGTCATTAAAAAAGCACAAAAATAATGGTTAAAAAAAATTATTGCTTCAAAAATTATGTATATACAAGAAATATGTACCTTATCAAAGTTAACTAACACATTTGCAGAAGATTTAAACAAAATATGAATACTTTTGAGGGATGAGGGATTTGTTTTTTATGGGTGGGATATGTTTTTTATTATATTAAAATGTAAATGCATAACTTAAATACAAAGAACATAACCTAGATGCCCAACATTTTACCATATTACACATACCTCACACAATGCCAATGTCACTACCATAAATAAAGGTTCACTCTCTATGGTATTCTTTGTGGTACAAATTTAGGGATCCATGGTGATCTTATCCATCATATACAAAATTATTCTATAGGAATAGCTCAACTCCAAAACTTATATGGGCCTCTACAATCTTCTCAAGTAGAAATGGAGGGTAGAGGGAAACCTTAAAATTGTAAGGAATATCTTGGTAGGATCATCACTAGAGGTAGTAGGGAAGCTATGGTAAACCCAACAAACATGGAAATGGTGATAATGTAGGAATATTTTCACCTATTTCTCCACCATAGATATACCTATAGGATTTTTGTTGCGTTAATAGTTATCATGTTGCTCTATGTCAGAACTCTCAAAGGCCACATCACTTCCTTGCATAAGTTCAAGGCCTAAATCTAATCGGATATGAGACTATATAATGTACATGATTTAATGTTTTATTAATTAATAGATCAATTCATATATAAAATAAAAAAACTGGTTAGGACATAACTATCCTCAACTGTAACTATCTACCCAACTACATAGCCATAGATTAACTAAGCATTGCTTAATATAAAATAATGTAATACTAATAATTACATAAAAAATTGCTTTAAATAAATTCAATTATAATATTTAATATAAAATTTACCCCTTTATTATAATTTTTTTACAAATGTACCATTAATATAAATAAAATTTCACCTTACCACTTATGACTAGATAGCCGGATACACTAGCTAGATGGGTACACTAGCTCCCTAGATAGATATGTCATAAGATATCCCCCCATGTGTGTGTGTGTGTGTGTGTGTGTGTGTGTGTGTGTGTGTGTGTGTGTGTGTGTGTGTGTGTGTGTGTGTGTGTGTGCTGTGCGCGCGCGCACGTGCATGTGCGTGTGTGCGTGCACACGTGTGCATGCATGCATGTGTGCATGTGTGCATGTGTGTGTGTTTGTGTGTGTGGGTTGGTGTGTGTGTGTGCATGAGTGTGTGTGTGTGTGTGTGTGTGTGTGTGTGTGTGTGTGTGTGTGTGTGTGTGTGTGTGTGTGTGTGTGTGTGTGTGTGTGTGTGTGTGTGTGCGTGCGTGTGCGTGTGCGTGTGTGTGTGTGTGTGTGTGCATGTGTGTGTGTCTGCGTGTGTGTGTGTGTGTGTGTTTTTTTGTGTGTGTGTGTGTGTGTGTGTGTGTGTGTGTGTGTGTGTGTTTGTCGTGTGTGTGTGTGTGTGTGTGTGTGTGTGTGTGTGTGTGTGTGTGTGTGTGTGTGTGTGTGTGTGTGTGTGTGTGTGTTTGTGTGTGTGTGTGTGTGTGTGTGCGCGCGTGCGCATGCGTACGCGTGTGCGTGCGTGCATGTGTGTGCCATTAGTCTACCTTTATATATGGAACTAGATACCCATTTTATAACAACAAATATAGATGTCCACTATAACTATATAGAGATGCCACCAAGATTTGGTGATTATGTCTTTTATCTGTAAATCTGTTATCAGTACTAGAGATGAATGTGGTGGTTCAAGAATTTTTCTCAAATGTAATGTCATTGGAACTCAATGTGTTTATTTTTTTAATTAAACATTGAATTCTTCACAAGATTCAACATACCTTGATAATTTTATAAAAGTACTGATGGTTGATCTTCAAGAATTTCCATGTCAGAAAGAATGAGTTGTATCCAAATAACTTCTCACATAACTCACAGTATGGGATGATAGTATGCCTCTATAGATGAGAGATAAAATAGAAATTTATTATCACTAATACATGGAATCAATCTAAATATAAGATATAAAATATATCCTATATTTGATTTCCTCTCATTAACAGATCCTACATAGTTTGTGTCTGTATAACCTTACAGGAAGAAATATGGGTTCTTCTTGTATTCTATACCATAATATTTTGTACCTTAAACATATCTCAAAACTATCTTTGGTTCAACCCAATGACACTTCTTTCTTTCCTACATGAATCTTGAAAGATAGATGAAAACAAAACATATATCTAGTATGTTATATGTCAAGTAAATGAGACTCCCAACAAGTTGATTGTAGTGAATTCCATGTACTTGAGGTGAATCCTAAAATTAGGATAGATGAAAAAAAATTATCCATCAAATTTTAATATGGTTTAAAATCTATCATATTGTATTTCAAAAGTAGTGTCTTGGTATATTTCATCTGTGAAACAAAAAAGCGATTCTTCTTTTTCCATTTCTTCAATCAAAGGCAGTAATGAAGTATCCCAAAGCTTATTATGTCAAATAATTTATTTAAGGAATTATTAATTTATATTATGAAATCATATAAGCTTAATTTAATCACAAAATCATCCACATATAAAATAATAATGATAATCTCTATGCCTACCTTATTAATGTATATATTTTAATATGAGGGTCTATGAGTAAATCCATGTTGTAATAGATGATCATCTGTCTTGATGTACCATAACTTTGGTTATTTCTTAAGTCCATAAAGTGAATTTATTGGATAAAATACCTTTTATGGATGTTGTTCGTCAATAAATATTTCTAGATGGGTCATGTACACTTCTTCTCTGAGAACACCATTCAAGAAAGCAGTTTTGATGTCCATATATTGAAGCTCCCATCCTTATGTTGTTAGTGCACAAATAAATATAATGGTTTTTATATTCATGGTGGGTTGAAAAGTCATCCTCATAATCAATTTTTTTTTTTGAGAATATCCTTTTTAAACAATTCATACTTTGTATTTTTTATTATATCCATCTGGGTTGTATTTTATTTTGAAAATCCACTTGTAACCAATGGGTTTCTTTCCTATAGTAAGAATGATAAGTTCCCACGTCATATTTTTTTATTAAGGAATCATATTAAGAATCCTTTTGTTTTATCCATTTAGGTTGATATTAACAACTAAACTCATTAGTGTGATATTAACATCATTTCTCAATTGTCTTCTTGTTTGAACTCCTGATGAAGTATATGGAATAAAGTTCATGTATGAGTCCCTAGCAATGCTTATACACATTTCAAACATCAAAATCATTGCCTATTTTATGAATAATTCTATTTTAAATTTATAAATATCAATAAATAATTCTCCTTATAGCTTATATTCATGTTTACAAGATTCATCATGCTGATCATATAATTATTGAATCAAATTATGAGAGGTGGTTGGTTTTGACTCTTTTTTATGTTTCAATGAGTTGAATGATGACTCATAAAAAATAATTCATTGAAATTATTAAATAGTATATGTCTCAATATATATGAGATTATATGCTTTTGAGGTAGTATTTTAATCTAATAGGATACATTAGAGTGTCTTTCATTCCTTATTTTTAGTCGTGACATGCATACGTGATGTCAAACCAAATAGTATTAGATGAGAGATAAAATGTTTGTGACCACTCCATAACTCTTATTATAAAATATATTCATAGGTTCCATATTGAGAAGATAAATTATTTATGAATTTCTAATGCCTAGAATTCCACCTCTAACTTTCTAGTGCAAATCATGCAATGAGCCATCTCCATGACAAAATGATTGCATCCCTTTAAAATTCCACTCTATTTGGTATTATATGGAGTAGTCAAGTATTGTTTTATTTCATGTTACTTAAATAATTATAATAAATAATTTGATGTGAATTCCCCCTTAGTATGAGTGGATCAGATGAAGAGGCTTTGTCGACTATGTCACATAAAGTTTATGGAAGATATTAAATGAGTAAAGGCTTCACTCTTCTTCTTGAGAAAGAAGACCCAATATTTTTGAGATAAATTATAATCAATTGAATACTTAAAAATTAGTAGGCATGGGTTCACATAGAATGGTTTGCACCACATTAAGATGATCCTTGGCATGAGAGTAACTTGGATTGAATGAAACCATATGATTTTCCCCTGTAAGGCATCCAAGGTATATAAGAAAAAAAGGGAATATTTTTAAATTCCATGTACCATACATTTATATTTGTGGTAGTACAAGGATATAATAAAAAGGTTATTATATCGATAATGAGAGAGGGATATATATTTTATCATAAAGGGATAAAGAGAAAGTATATTGGATGAAACTATATATATTTAAAATAAATGATACTTAAGAGAAGATATATTAGTTATCATAACATCCCATGAGATGAAATATGATTTAGTACCATTATTGATCAGGAAGTCTAAATTAATCTTATGATTCAAGATATGAGTTACAAAAGGGTTTTTATTGTGAAGTTGGGGACATACAACACCTTTGTGAGAGTACAAATTCTAATCTCAAGAGGAATGGTGATAGTCATAATTCCTTATACAACATACTTAATACATCTATGATATAAAACCGATCTGCAATGGGTTGACTAGTCATAATTCCTATCATATGCTTGCTAGTGCCTGAGTCAATCACCCAAACATTGGTCTGTAATGATGAGGGTTGGGAGACGAGAACTAAATTTTTATGTTCCATAATCTACTTTTTTTGGTACTTCCTCTTTATATGAATCATATTGTTCTATTCTTTTTGTTGCTACATGTCCTCTTTACTTCCATCATCGATGAAGAGGTCAAATTTGTGATTTATGTGAATCATCTCAACGAGTTGTGCTCTATCAACTATATGCTATTTGAGTTAAGGAATTATAGTAAAAATGATCAATGTCATTAGTATCTATACAAAAACTATGATACGATTACTTATATGTCTAATATTTTTACTGGTGTTGATGTTGTATTGGTGGTCCTTTTTGGAACTTCTAATCATACTTCTTAGAAACCAATACTTTGTCCTTAAATTCATATTACACTGAATGGATGGATTATTCTTGTTATATCATATACAATGGGTCTTCAAAAGAGACATCTTGATTTGGAATTTTTAGTGTTGTGATGAATGTGTGAAATTGATAAGGAAGATATCTCAGATTAATCGAGATGACAATCTTGTGCTCAATGTTTTCACAAAGTGCAACTACTTCAATGTGAAGTTATACCACATAGAATAATAATTCCTGACCTTTCTCTCCATATTTCATACCTAATGTATGAATATTGGACTTAGGATGGAGGATATTTTTTTGTTTCATCACCTTATATATAGTTGACAAAATGTCCCAAACCTCCTTCAATTTTGATGCATCTAGAATATGTCATTGATTCTCATGATTGATATTGAGTGTAATCTTCATCAAGGCTTTGAAATTAGACTTGTCATATTTTGTATGATCATCAATTCAAGTTGGATAGGGCATTTTACCATTGATGATACCCCATAATTATTTGAATTAAATAATCCTTCACATCTTTGTCTTCTATGCTACATAGTTGGGCACTTTTAGGAGCAGGGCATCAAAAATAAACAACTTTGGAAATGGCATGGCTTATGTCTCCATTACATTTACAAGGTATTTACAAAGGCCATAAAAACAAAGGATACAAAATATTATATTGATTCAAAAGTTTTGTTTATAGTATATGTACCTTATCAAATGTAACTGATGCCTTTGTATAAGTTTTAAACATAATATATATCCTTTTAAGGGTTGGAGTGATTGATTCTAGTGGAAATGCATAGTAAAAATGCTAAGAATAACATATATGCTCAATTTTTTATCACACCACCTCTAAAGCTACATGTAAATTATATCTCTAATGAAATTAGCTAATAGTGTTACCAAGTATGGAACTTGATTTTGATTCCCATGGTACCCATGAAAATGACCACCTACGGATGTACTCCACTGATCTAATGGTAGTAGTAATATAATTAAGGGAAAATAAATTCTCCAAATAAGAATATTAATTAATATTATACATGTAATTTTTTTCATAGCATCCCTAGACACAAAAATTGGTGATGGCCTCATGTACCTCTTGAGGGTACTCTACACATTTAGATCGCCCATAGAACACTTAAAGTCTATGTAAAACACATGATTGAATTAGCATGTGGTTACTCTAGCATTCATTTCATGTTCTTTAACTTCTAATATTATTATATTTCCATGACATTTTGTATCTTCTAACATTCTAGTTCTAACTATCCATGTGTAGGGAATGGAGGTAGAAGTGTGAATTCAAGATTCCTATGGGTTATGACTAGGCTAGAGCTCAAGTCATTTTGATAGTCGATTATATAAGGTAATTTTTTTGATGCTTTATTAATTGATTGAGTAGTGCATATATATGATACAAAATTGGTTAGGACATAATTATCCTCAAACATAACTATCTAATCACCTATTTAAACATAGATTAACTAAACTATTTTTATTTTAAAAATAATGTAATGCAGTAATTACACTAACATTCCCCCCTTTATGAATTTTTTTTACAAATGTGCCTCTAAAATATATCAAATTTCACCTTTCCATGTGACTTAGTGAGTATTTCTATTATTTGTAAATATTTTTATTAGTAATTGAGATTAATGTTATTATTCATGGATTTTTATTGAATTTAATGACATTGGAACTCAATGTGTTTGGTTATTTCATGAAACATTGGATTCATGAGAAGCATCAAGACACCCTGATTATCACAAAAAAATATTTGTGGCTAATCTTCATGAACTTCCATTTTAAAAATAATTAAAAGTATATAAATTAATTCATACACATGTCCGCATATGTAATGATATTCTAACTCTATGGATGAGAGAGAAACTATATATTACTTCTTACCAATCCACAAAATCTGTCTAGATCTAGGATAAAATACATATCATGCCGTTATTTCATATCATCAATAAATCTTGCATAGTCCAAGTATATATAACCCTTCAATAATATTAAAGTGATTTATTATTGTATTCCATACAATAATCTCTTATACCTCAGAAGTATCTCAAAACTCCATTTTCTACAACTTAATGACACTTCTTTTTCTCTTGCATGAATCTTGAAATATAGTTGACAACAAAACATATATATGGTATAATATATGTTATGTAAATAAGACTCCCAATAATTTACCTATAGTGAATTCCATCTACTTGAGGTGAATCTTAAAATTAGGATATTTGAAAGCATTTCTCCACTGGAGTTGACAATGGTTTACAATGTGTCATGCTAGATTTCTCAAGTAGTGTCTTGGCATATTTAATCTATGAGACAAAAAATTTATTATTATTTTTACATATATCTAATCCAAGAAGGTAATGATGTATTCATAAGTATGTCATGTTGAATTATTTCTTAAATTATTTGACATAATCATATAAAATTCCTATGATCAGAAGAACATCCACAAAAAAAACAAGAATGGAAATCTTTGTGCATATCTTCTTCATATAAAAATTTGAATTTGAGGGGATATGAGTGAATCCATGCTACAATATATGATCATATATCTTATTTTACCATGCCCTTAGTACTTTCTTAAGTTTATAAATGAATTGATTAGGTGACATACCTATTGTGGATGTTTTTCAATAGTAAATCCTTCTAGCTGGGTCATTTACACTTCTTCCTTGAGATCAACATTCAAAAAAGCACTTTTGATGTCCATCTACTATGACTTCCATAATTTTTGTGCTACCAGTGTGAGAACAACTTTGATGATTTTGATCTTCATAATGGGTGAAAATGTCTCCTCATAATCAATTCCTTTGTTGAGCATACCCATTTCTAACAATTCATTATTTGTATTTATCGATAGACCATCTAATTTATATTTTTTGTGAAAATCCACTTGCAACCAATGGGTTCCTTTCTTATAGGTAGATCAAATAGCCCATACATCCATTTTTTTATGATGGAATCATATTCAATATCCATGGCCTTCATTCACTAAGGTTGACATAATACCTCTTGCAGTATTTTTGATTTGGTGATGTCAACAAATAAACTCATTAGTGTAATATTAACCTCATTTCTCACCTATCTTATTATTTTAGCTCTTAATGAAGTATCTGAAATATATTTTAGTTGTGAGTCTTTGACAATTATTTCAACCCATTTTAGATGCTAATGTTACTACTAATTTGATGAATACTTATCTTCTATATTTACAAGATAAATTAATAATTCTCCTTGAAAACCATCTTAATTTTGACAAGATTCATCATGCCCATCATATGACTATGCAATCAACTTATGAGAGGTGGTTGGTTTTTAGTCCTTTTTGTGTGTCAATGAGTTGAAAGATAACTCATCACAAACCATGCCTCAAATTTTGTAAATATTTCTCATCTCAATATCCATGTGACAATATGATTTTGAGGTAGAACTTTACCCTAGTAGGATACACTAGAATGTCTTTAGTTTGATTGTATTCCTCTTTTTAGCTAGGAGATGTATATGTGATGTACAACAAGATACTATTAGATGAGATATGAAAGGTTGATTAAAACTTTATATCTATTTTAGTATATTATCCTATAAGATATTCATAAGTTCCTTGTTGGGAAGATAAATTCATATTTAGACTACTTTTTCCTATAATGGTGCATCTAACTTTGTAGTGGAAAACATGTAATGCACCATTTCCATGATGGAATGATTTCATCAATCTACAATTCCATTTTTTTAACTATGTATACAGAGTAGTCATGATGTTTTTATGCCATGTTTCTTTGAGAATGCCAATAATTCCTTTGATCTAAATTCCCCCTTGATTTAAGCAAAGTAGATGGAGAGTCCTCCCAGACTATGTCACAACAAGTTGGTAGAAGACATTAAAATCAATAAAACATTCACTCTTGTTATTGACAATATTGCCCAAGTATTGTGATAGAAAATACCAAATAATACTTTGAAGTACTTGAACCCTTGAAAATTAGTAGGTAGGGTTTTCTGGATATTGGTATGTACCATAGTGAGATGGTCCTTGGCATGAGAGGAACTTAGATCAAACATAACACTTTTTTGTTTTCTTACAAGTCATGCAAGGCATATAAGCAAAGAATGGGAAAGCTGAGGATGATCACATACCATTTTGTTAGAGATGAGATGGTATAGGGATACACCATAATGGTTTCTATATTGATAATTATAGATAATAATAGATTTTTTCGTAGAGGTAGAGCATAACTTTATTGGATGAAACTGCATCTAGTGCAAAAAAATGATCCTTTAGAAAATATCTAGCACTTGTCATAACTTCCTCTTGATGAGACATAATTTTGTGCCATTATTGATCATGAATTTCACCTTAATCTTATGAATCAAGACATGACTCATAGATAAGAGATTTGATGTTAATTCAGGGACATATAAAACCTTTGTGAGAGTATAACTTCTGATACAGATAGGAAGGGAAATAGTCCTAATTCATTTTTCAACATATTCCTTATCGTTTTTGATCCTAACCCAACCAAAAAAATAACCAAACAACATAGTTCTTCAACATACTTTGTATCATCTTTGTTGATTAGTTAGTGAATCAAAGATCTTATTACATCTTATTATGTACTTCCTAGTGCTTGAATCAATCAACAAAACATTGCTCATCAGGGATGAGTTTTTGGAGAAAATAATTACATTATTATATTCATCGTAATCCACTTCTATAGTAACCTCCTCTTCAAATGCATCAGCATATTCTGGTTAATTTTGTGTTGTATGTCTTCATTGATTTTGTTTTTGATGATGAAAATATCTTTTTGATTACTATGAATCATTTTGAATAGATGTGCCTACTCAAATAGATATTCCTTGAGTCAAAGAATTATAGTAGAATTGATTATTATCATGACTATTTTTCAATAAATATGATAAGAACATTTCATTATATGAGACTTAGATTAATGTTGATGTTATGTTGGTAGTCCTTTCTATAACTTCTACCATGCTCCTTCAAAATTAGTGCTTTGACTTTAAACTCAATTTACTCAAACTAGATGGATTCTTATTGCTGGAAGATACTCACCATGTATTAAAAATACATGGCTTACTTTGCAATGGTTAGTGTTGTGATGAATGTACACAACTAAGAAGGAATATCTCTCATAGTGATCCAAACCAATATCTTTTATTCAATGTTTTCACCAAGCACAACTAGCTTCACAAAAAATTCTTCCACTTGATGTAAGAACTCCTAAACTTTCTTTCCATCTTTCATACTTAGTGTACAAATCTTAGACTGTAGATGAAGGATATGTTTTTTATTCTTCACCTCATAGATAATTGATAGAATGTGGTTGGACCTCATTGATGATAATGAGTGTAATAAACATCATGTATTTGGTGTTATATGTGTCATATTCCATCATCTTATTAAATACATTTTATGGGGCATGCTACTAGAGATGATCTCCTATAATTCTTTAATTTCAATAATTGTGTGAATCTATGTCATTCATGATCATCAAAGGATATATATAAATTATTGGAGTAACACGACATCAAACAACAATTGACTACTCCCTATATGCCATAATAAAATTGAATTATAGAGTGATGTAATTATTCCATCACGGAGATTTATCATTGCATGCTTTCCACTATTAAATTAGAGGCACTATTCTAGGATGAAGTAGATCATATAGTTGTTTATATTTTAAATAGGGAAACTATGAAGATATTTTCATAAAGGACACTAGAAGAAGTATGGGGTGGTCATAAACATTTGACCTTCTATCTAAGAGTATTTGTTTGTAAATCATATATGTATGTCCTAGATAAAAATAGAAATCAGATCGAGCTAAAGACACTCAAATGCATTTTATTGGGGTAAAATACTCCCACAAAAGCATATTGTCTAATAGATCTTGAGAAATGGAAGATTAATGAAAGTTGAGATGTGTTTTATGATGAGTTATCATTCAACTTAGTGACACAGAAAGTGGAGTAAAAACCATCCACCTCTTATAAGTTGATTCCATAGCCAAATTATTAGCGCAATGAATCTTGTCAACATGAAGATGCACTGTAAGGAGTGTTTTTCATTGATCTTTGAAACATGGAAGATAATTATTTATTAAATAAGTAAAATCATGGACATCAAAATGGATATAAGCACCATTAGTACTCACACCTAAAACATGATTTTCTTTACACTAGTAGCACAAAAAAGGATGGAATCTTCAATAGATGAATGCCAAAAGTGCTTTCCTAAATGGTGATCTAAAGGAAGAAATGTACATGACCTAGCTAGAAGGATTTATTAATGAACACCATCTATAAAATTTATGTTGTCTAGTCATGTAAATTATTGGAATTTTAATCATCGAGGGTATGGCACATTAAGATAGATGATCATCTATTACAACATGGATTCACTCATAACACTTCATATTCAAATTTATATATCTAGAAGGTAGGCATAGAGATTGTCATTCTTGATTTTATGTGTTTGATCTCATGATCATAGGAAGCTTAGATAATCTCCTTGAATAAGTTAATAATAATTTGAATAAATCCTTCAGCATGATAGACTTGGGGATACTTCATTACTATCTTATCTTGGAGATATGGCAAAAGAATAATCACATTTTTGTCTTATGGATGAAATATGCCAAGGCACTACTTGATAATTATGGGATATTAGATTTTTTTTAAATGCCATCTCTAATGGAAAAAGGTTTTAAATTATCCCAATTTGAAGATTTACCTCAAGTATATGTATCTCACTATAAACAACTTATTGGGAGTCTCATTTACTTGACATATACCAGACATTATATATGCTTTGCTATTAACTATCTATCAATATTCATGCAGGAGACAAAGAAGTGTCGTTGGGTTATCTAACAAAGTGAGTTTCAATATATGTCCTATTTATAGGAGATTATAGTCTAGAATACAATAATAAATCACATTTATTCTTGTAAGGTTATAAAGACTTAGACTATTTAGGATATACTGATGACTCATAATCAACTACATGATATATCTTTCAACTTAAATTGGATCAATTTCATACATTAGAAAGAAGTAATTTTTAGTCAATTTATCATACATAAATGAATAATATCATGTCATATGAGGATCTGTGTGTGAAGAAATTTTTCTATCACATTACTTTTTATATTGAAAATCCTCAAGATGATCCACCAATCCTTTTTTGTGACAATCATAATGTGTTGAAGCTTGTCAAAAATCCATTTTTTCATGAAAGAACTATAGAGTAAATTTTACTCTATGATGCATTCAAACTCTCGATTGAGCACCACAATTTTGGTTCCTATGCACCTCGGGCAAGGTAGCATAATTTTTAAGTAGAGGGCCGGTTCATTTTGCCTAAGTATCAAAGTGTTGTGGAAGCTGCCAAGTGTCACCCTCTGAGTGTGGGTCCTTTTCCCCTTTTGTTTCATTTCATTTCATTCTTGGCCTAAGTTGTGATTCGAGTGGAGGTCACCAAGTGTCAATCTCTGGGAAATGAAGCTGGGTAGCCAGAGTTCCCCGAACACCTTTTGTAACTTTTGGGAGAACCACAAAACGTGCCACGTACCTAGTAACAGTTAAGCGGAATGCACCACATGTCAGCATCCGAGTCCCATATTAGCATCCACTTTTATTTTAAAGACTTTCAACAAGCTAAGCAGTAGAGAGAGTGGAAAGTGCTAGGTGGCAATTGTAGAGGTCCTGAACTTCCTTTTTGAAGAAGTAGCAAAAGCCACCACGTGTCGTCATCTATGGGACTTTGGTGCAACTTTTTTATCCAAAGGGTGTCATTTCATTTTGATAAGTATCAAAGTGTAGTGGAGACTACCACATGTCATCATCCGAGGTCCCTCTCTACTCCATCCCCAAAGAAAGTGGAGGACACCACATAAACCTAGAAGGAGAAGCAGAAGATGCCATGTATCTTCCTAGAAGTCGCGGAAGCATCCACACATCATCACTTGAGAGATCATCTTTGAGTGTCATCACTAAATAAAGATTGTGGTGGGCCTCAGGAGTTACTTCAAAGTCTATGGAAGCTGTCAGGTGTCACCATCTGTAAGAGTCTATTATGAGTCCTGAATAGAACTACAGCATAGCCAAGGAAAGGGAGAGGGCCACGCGTCTTCGATAAACCCGGTGGAGAGCACCAAGTGTCATTTTCTGATGCCTGGAGGATTTTCAAAAAATTGACTGTGTCTTCTCCCATTTCAAACATAACAGAGTGTTTCGTGTATCTATTGCTACAAAGTGAAATGAAGGGAAAATTGACTGGAATTAATTCAAGTAGATGGAACAGTTCATCTGGTAGATTTTTGGAGCCCCCCACATCATTGAAGGCATTGTCTGTTTGTCCCCTGTGAGTAAGGGATGGAGAAAATTGTGTGGGAAAAGGGAGGTAATCAAAGGAGACACCTAAGGCTATATAAGAAGGATTGTAAAATCTTAAAAAGAGGGGGGGAAGATTTATGATAGTTTAAACTTCTTGTAATTTTGACCAGTAATATCATTTGCTCTTGTCTTAATTTTCTGAAGTTGTAAAAGTTCATATAATCATGCATGTTTTTGTGCCCTTTATGTGGCTAAATGAATTAAGGAAATTTAAGCTCCATGCCTTGGTTGGTGTTACCTGTGTCATTTACACAGTAGTCTATGTTGTAGATTTGTTAGTGTTGTGATTGGAAATGTTATTTACTTTTGTCTCATTTTCTAGAATATGAAGTTATACATAGCTATGTGTGACTTCTACGCCTCTTATGTGATTGAAGGGTTCTATTAATAAGATTGAACACTATGCCTTTGTTGACAATTCTTGTATCTCAACAAAAGACTCCCCTGTTGTGAGCCTCTATTTTTGTTATTCCAATCATTTACATTGATCATGCACCTATCTGCTCTTAAATGTAATTGAATCATATAATAGTTTTTTGTGCTCATGTTAGGATTAAGATTACACTCAGGCACATTTCCATAGTTAGGTTTCAATTCTTGCATTTGCATTTCTATTTAATCTCCTATCCCTTTTCTCTAATACTTGATATAAAAGAAGAGACTAGCTTCTCTAAAATCTAGAGATTGTTTCAAGCCGCATCATCCCATAGCTTGAAACTTCCCATTGTTGTTAATTAAAATCAAGTGCAATTTTAAGGCATTAATAGTTTCTGGCACACCCAGTGGGACCAGTCTTGAAGTTTCTATCAAGACTGCATGAACCACAAAGCTACGAGGAGTCGACGCTGTGGAACAGTCACCAGATCACAATTTGCTGCAAGTCCAGGTATTCTTTTGCCATCTCTGGTAGTTAGTCCAAGAAGAAGAGCTAACTAGTTTCTACCAGTACTGAACATGGG
The DNA here is from genome assembly GCA_037957365.1 of Torreya grandis. Lineage (NCBI taxonomy): Eukaryota > Viridiplantae > Streptophyta > Pinopsida > Cupressales > Taxaceae > Torreya > Torreya grandis. Next base: position 14,662 of record JARHVA010008416.1, read on the forward strand.
AGCCAATGTCCCTCCAAGAAATTATGCAAGCTAAAACACTGGTAGCCCCTTAATCCTCTAAACACCACCATCTGTTTGGGATCTTATTCCAAGAAATTATCTAAAAGCTCTACCCAAATTCAGTGGGCAAGACTCAAAGACACCCATCGAGCATCTTCAAGATGTATCATATGTCTGCACCATACATGGTGTCATGGAGTAAAAAATGGCCTTAAGATTGTTAGCAGCCTTATTCAAAGGAAAGGCGAGAGAATGGTATTGGTCTTTGACCCCGAACACCATTCTACATGGAACTAGCTTGGAGATCTATTTTTTGAAAGATTTGTAGAGAAGGGTGATAAGTCTTCCCTATTACAGCAATTGATCACTATTCAGAGGGGACCACAAGAGGACATGACTGACTTCAATACCAGATTCTAGAAAACTTGGGATAGAATTCCTATTACAGCTAAACCACCACCTGGTATGGCCATAGTATTCTATCTCAAGGCTTTAAATTTAGATATATCTATCATGATTCAGTCACTGGGAGGACACACTTTGCCGGCAGCCTATGACCTTGCGATCAGAGCTGAAAATCATTTAATTAATGCTGGAAAGCTACCTGCAAGGCCTCCCATGCTTATGTTCCCAGAAATCTCCTTGCCTTTACCTCAAGAGGTTCCAAAAGCTATCATCCCCCCTATGTTTATGTATACTTACCCCTCATCATTTGTGAAGTTGTCGATCCCTACTTAGTCATTTGAGATGGATGATATGAAAAGTATGCTAAGGACATTCTCTAATGAGCTGATTAATATGAAGAGGTAGTAGAACACTTTCCCTAAGCCTCCTTGTCAAGGCTATCAAGGGAATAGGTTTTCATCCCAACCGAACCAGTATTAAGGCCCTCTAAGGCAAACCAATAATCAAATATCAAATCAATTAGTTGTTGTTCGCACACCGTCATAGACCATTCCCCCCAACTCAAATAGGGAAATGGTTCTGGGTCAAAATAATTATGTGGATGATAATAATGCTTGGTGTTTTCCTTGCAACTATGCTCACACACCCAGAGATTGTCCTAGGGGCAACCTGCAACAAAGGGTAGCTGAGCAGAGGAGAATGGATGGCCAGTTTGCTAGTACCAATAGCAGTCAAGCATACCAGTCTCCTAGCATGCAAATTTGGTTCTAGTGGCTTAAATGCAAGGAATGTCTTTGCAACAGGAGGAAGATATGGCCCCAAAACACACTTTGTTCTCATGGGTTGAGGACGAAGGAATAGTCTTTTTAAACGAAGCATCCACCTCCCAAAGGCTAGTAGTGTAATCTGACTACTATACCAAGTCGAAGAGGAGAATGGTGGAGAAGCCCGAGATTGCAAGTGGTCAAGTCAAGAATAATCCTTCATCTGAGGGGCAAAAGAATGCTACTATTAGACAAGAAGTACCTCAACTAGTACAAGATCAAGGGATCCCTATATAAATTCAAGAGAAGACAAGGTATTCGTATTTCCAAAAAACTCAGTCTTTGGTGTCGGTCAATGTAGTGGACCAATTAAAGACGACTCCAACACAAGTATCTATATCAGATATCTTGGCAATCCCTAAGCAAAAGACATTACTACAAGAAGCTCTGTAATGGCAAATAGTGCATGAAGGTACTATTACCAAGGGAGGACCTGTTAGAAAGGAAAATCTCAAAGACTCGGTTCCTCCAACGACAACAACCTTCATGACCAATGCAGCACAAGTAAGTAAATCCAAGCTAGAGCCTTTCTATTTGACTCTGATAGTTGGAAAGAAACTTCTGCATAATGCATTAATATATTTAGGAGCTAGCACAATTGTGATGCCTAAATAAATAGCTGATGCCTTGAAAATAAATTATGAACCCCTCACAAAAGGAGTTGTGTAGCTAGATGGAAAAATAGTGCAAACCATAGGGAGAATAAACCAAATCCCCTTGTAGTTATACACATGTCCCAACGTAATTGTCAACCAGGATATAGTTGTCATAGATACCCCTCCTGTCTTTGGTTTATGTTTATCCAGAGACTTTACAGCAAAAATAGGAGGATACATGTCTCTTGACTGGTATCACCTCACCCTGTGAACCAGATATGGTTCAAAAATGAAGATTCTATTTGAACCACTATCCAAAGACCACATCACCAACGAGCTAACAACAAGATTAGAAGAAGATCATGCCATGATAAATAAGGAAGAAAGAAATTTTGTTGAAGAACTGGGTGACTGGACCGAGCATGATCAAGAAGAAGAAAACAATCAGTTGTTGGCTATGATGCATAGTGACCCATATGAGAACTATGATTCTACTGGCTTGGGCATGTATGTCATTTTTGATGAGGATCAGGTGATCCTAAATGTTATAAGTGAAGAGGCACTTATTGCTCAATATTTAGAGGTCTGGACTTTGAATTTTGATGGGGCTAGAAGTAAACATGGTGCTAGAGCATGAATCTATCTTACTACTCCAAATGGTGATAAAATTTTAAGGGCTATCCGATTTCAATTTGCTTGCACTAATAATGATGTAGAATATGAATCTCTAGTACATGGGCTCTTATTAGCCAAAAAAATGGGATAAAAAACCTAAGAGTAAGAGGAGATTCAAAATTAGTGGTGAAGCAAATACAGGAAAAGGTAGTGGCCAAGAATGTGAGAATGAGGTCCTATAGGCATAGGATTTGGGATTTGATAGAGGATTTTGATGCCTTCAATATTGAAATCATTCCTAGATGTCAAAACATTGAGGCTAATAGGAAGGATCAAATTGGCTCACAGTTTAACCCAGTGACTGGCCTATTGGTTAATAATGAGTCAGTGAAAGTTATAGTGAGGCCAACCATCCTAGACAATGATGAAAATTGGAAAGTGTTTGAAAATGATGCTCAGGTAGTCTCTTTCTTATAGCAATCAGATGAGTTTGTAGATCAGTTGCAAACTAAAATTGAAGAGGCATAAGGTGATTAGGGTATTCAATTAAGGACTAATAAGCTCCCCAAAGGATTGATCACCTTAGAAAATTTGTTTGACCCAAAAGATGTAAGCCTGGGAAAGAAAAGGTTATCGGTAGATGAGGCAGACTATTCTGAGGTAGAGGTGAGTGCCAAGAAGAAACTAAAGAGTGGGAATTCCACAACTCAAAAGGAAAAGGAAAAACTGATTGAATTGTGTCAGAGATACAATAAAGTCATAGCTTGGAGCTATGAGGACCTTCATGGATACAATAGAGACATTATCCAGCATACAATAGAGTTGAATAAAGGATCCAAACCCATCAGATACAAATAGAGGCCAGTAAATCCAAGGATTGAGCCTCTAATGGTAGATGAGTTGCAGAAGCTTTTAGATTCAAAGATAATATTCCCAATCAAACACTCAACCTGGGTATCAAATCTAGTCCCAATTAGGAAAAATAATGGAGATGTGAGACTTTGTGTAGCTTTAAGGGATCTAAATAGAGCATCTCTAAAAGACCACTATCCCTTGCCCTCCATGGAACAAATTCTACAAACTGTGGCTAGATCAGAGAGGTTTTCTTTACTTGATGGTTTCTCTGGGTATAATCAGATCTGGCTCACTGAGGAAGACCAGTATAAGACTGCTTTCACTACCAAATGGGGGACATTTGCCTATGTGAAGATGCCATTTAGCTTATCAAATGCAAGATCCACCTTTTAATGAGCTATGGATATAGCCTTTGGTGAGTTAATAAGCAAGGTCATCCTATTTTATTTGGATGATCTCACTGTTTTCTCAAAAAACACTGATGATCATTTTGATCATTTGGAATCAGTCTTCAAGAAATGTCAAGATTTTGGGATATCATTGAATCCCAAGAAATATATTTTTGCTGTACCTCAGGGTAAATTATTGGGGCACATAGTATCTAAGGAAGGATTTTCTATAGATCTTGAGAGGATCACAGCTATAATGGACTTACCCCTTCCAACAAATAAAAAGGTAGTCCAATCCTTCTTAGGGAAAATCAATTTTGTCAATAAATTCATATATGATTTTGTAGGCTTGATCAGACCAATGACACTCTTGATTAAAAAGGACCTGGCCTTCAAGTGGCCTACAGAAGGAATGCAAGCTTTTGAGGGGGTCAAGAAGGCCATCTCAATAGCCCCAGTGCTCAAGAATCCAAATTTTTCCAAGCCCTTCGTGATGTATGTCTATGGAAGGGAATCAAGTATTGTTGATGTCCTAACTCAAAAGAATGATAAGATAGAGGGGGAGCACCCAATAACCTTTTTGTCAAGAACTCTCAAAGATTATGAGACCAGGTAAAATTTTGTGGAAAGACAAGCCTATGCCATGGTGAAAGCCCTCGAGAAATTTAGGCATCTGATATCAGGGAATAAAATTCTGATACATGTAGCTCACCTAAGTGTCAGGGATTATATCATGGAAGGGGAGATTAATGAGAAAAGAGCCAATTGGGTCACTAAGATCCTTGAATATGATGTAGAGATCAGACCCACCAAGCTAGTCAAAGGCAGGGGACTATGTCAATATATAACTCAAGAGCTGGAAAAGATGTTACCTGAAGGAACAGATTCAGAAGGAGAGTCAGGGATGGTGCTAAAGTTACAATAGATTGATCAGGAATCTTAGGTAACAAATAGGATTCAATTTATCAAAAATGGGGTTTATCTAAGAGAACTCCCTCAAAACAAGAGGAGGTATTATAGGATACAGGGAGTTCATTTTGTCTTAATTGAACAAGTCCTTTTCAGAAGAAATTTTGAATTGGGAAATTGTTAAGATGTGTAGAATAGGCTGAAGCCAAAAGGATACTACACAAAATGCATTATGGAACATCAGGAGGACATTTTTCTACAAAGACCACAGCCATAAAGATAAGTGAGGCAGGATATTTTTGGCCTACTTTATTTGTAGATTATTATCAGTTGGTTAGAAAATGTCAATCCTACCAGTATTATGTGGGGATGCGGAGGAACACAGCCATGCCACTGAATCCTATAGTTGTGGATGAGCCTTTTTCTCAATGGGGTTTTGACTTCATTGGGATGATAAATCCAGTGTCTAGCATGGGTCACAAATGGATATTGACTACCACAGACTATTTCCCCAGATGGACCGAAGCAGTCCCACTTAAAGAAGCAACAGAGAATGTGATCTTAGATTTTCTAGGGGATATCACTACTCACTTTGGGGTGCCTCATACCATCATTTCAGATAATGCTAAAGTATTCTTGGGGTCTAAAGTATCTCACTTTGCCTTGAGACATGGAATATATCTGAAAACTTCATCTAACTATTATCCTCAAGGTAATGGTCTAGCAGAATCAACCAACAAGAACCTGATAAGACTCATCAAAAGGATAGGGGCTGATCATCACAAAGAGTGGCACAAAGTGTTTAAACTTACATTATGGGCTGATAGAATCATGCCCAAGTAGGTGATCAAAATGTCTCCATATGAATTGGTGTATGGAAAGTCTGCTGTGATTCCCCTAAGCTTGGAAATCCCTGCTCTCCAGCTCATCAAACAAATTGAGATTGAAGAAAATGGCCCCATGTAGGTTAGACTCACAGAACTTCTAGAAGCTCATGAAAAGAGGGACATAGCCCATGATTCATTAATCAAGCACCAGGGAATGGTTAAAAATTATTTTGATAAAAGGACTTCAAATCCTAAGTTTGAAGTGGGCTCAATTGTCTTGAAATGGGATGCAAGGGCCGCTAAGCCAGGTTAGCATACCAAATTTGAAGCACTATGGACTGGTCCATATAGAATTCATGCGTGCAAGCAAGAGAATTCTTTTGAGCTAGAGTCGATGGAAGGAGAACCTAAAGAAATTCTTGTAAACGGAATCTATTTAAAACATTTCAATTGACTTGAGTCTCTCATGTATTATAGTTAAATAGTTTCCCTTCTTCGCATTAATTTTCTATTGTTTTCTTGCTTTGCTTTTGAATAAGTGTTTTAAACATTGGTGATGACCCTTTTTGAAGCTGTAATTTTCATAATTTTGATATAGTGGGAGGTGGAGTTTTCTTTTTGAGCAGGCTCAAAAGTCCTGATGGTCACCAATAATTGTAGAGTAAATTTTACTCTATGATGCATTCAAACTCTCGATCGAGCACCACAATTTTGGTTCCTACGCACCTCGTGCAAGGTAGAAAAATATTGAAGCAGAGGGCTGGTTCATTTTGCCTAAGTATCAAAGTGCAATAGAAGCTGCCATGTGTCACCCTCTGAGTTAGGGTCCTTTTCCCCTTTTGTTGCCTTTCATTTCATTCTTGGCCTATGTTGTGATTCGAGTGAAGGTCACCAAGTGTTAATCTCTGGGAAATGAAGCTGGGTAGCTAGAGTTCCCTGAACACCTTTTGTAACTTTTGGGAGAACCACGGAAATTGCCATGTACCTAGTAGCAGTTAGGCGAAAAGCACCACATGTCAGCATCTGAGTCCCATATCGGCATCCGATTTTCATTCAAAGACTTTCAACAAGCTAAGTAGTAGAGAGAGTGGAAAGTGTCTGGTGGCAGTTGCAGAGGCCCTGAACTTCCTTTTTGAAGAAGTAGTGGAAGCCACCATGTGTCGTCATCCATGAGACTTTGGTCCAATGCTTTCATCCAAAGGGCATCATTTCATTTTGCTAAGTATCGAAGTGCAATGGAGACTACCACGTGTCACTATCTAAGGTCCCTCTCTACTCCATCCCCAGAGAAAGCAAAGGACACCACATAAACCTAGAAGGAGAAGTAGAAGATGCCACGTATCTTCCTAGAAGCCATAAAATCCTCCATGCGTCATCACCCGAGAGATCATCTTCAAGTGTCATCACTGAATAAAGATTGTGGTGGGCCTCAAGAGTTATTACAAAGTCTGTGAAAGCTACTAGGTGTCACCATCCATAAGAGTCTGTTATGAGTCCGAAATAAAACTATAGCACAGCTAAGGGAGAGGACCACGTGTCTTCGATAAACCCAGTGGAGAGCGCCAAGTGTCATTTTCTGATGCCCAGAGGATTTTAAGAAAATTGACTAAGTGTCCTCTCCCATTTCAAACATAATGGAGTGTTCTATGTATCTATTGCCACAAACCAAAATGGAGGGAAAATCAGCTAGAATTAATTCAAGTAGATGGAACAGTACATCTGGTATATTTTTGGAGACCCCCACAGCATTGAAGGCACTGTTTGTTTGTCCCCTGTGAGCAAGGGACAGAGAAGATTTTGTGGGAAAGGGGAGTAATCAAAGGAGACACCTAAGGCTATATAAGAAGGATTGTAAAATCTAAAAAAGAGGGGGGGAAGATTTCTGATAGTTTAGACTTATTGTAATTTTGACTAGTAATATCATTTGCTCTTGTCTTGATTTCTTGAAGTTGTAAAAGTTGATATAATCATGCATTTTTTTGTGCCCTTTATGTGGCTAAATGAATTAAGGAAATTTAAACTCCATGCCTTGGTTGGTGTTACCTGTGTCATTTACACAGTAGTCTATGCTATAGATTTGCTAGTGTTGTGATTGGAAATTTTATTTGCTTTTGTCTCATTTTTTGGAATCTAAAGTTCTACATAACTGTGCGTGACTTCTGTGCCTCTTATGTGATTGAAGGGTTCTATTAAGAAGATTGAACACTATGCCTTTGTTGACAATTCCTGTATCTCAACAAAAGACTCCCCTGTTGTGAGCCTCTATTTCTATTATTCCAATCATTTACATTGATCATGCACTTGTCTACTCATAAATGTAATTGAATCATATAATAGTTTCTTTGTGCTCAGGTTAGGATTAGGATTACACTCAGGCGCATTGCCATAGTTAGGTTTCAATTCTTGCATTTGCGTTTATGTTTAATCTTCTATCCCTTTTCTCCAATACCCGATACAAAAGAAGAGACCAACTTCTCTAAAATCTAGAGGTTGTTTCAAGCTGCATCATCCCATAGCTTGAAACTTCCCATTGTTGTTGACTAAAATCAAGTGTAATTTTAAGGCATCAACAAGAACCAAATTCATTGAGGTCTAATGTCATTTCATTTGATAACAAGTCTTGAACTGCCACATTCAATTATAATACTTCCCAAGAGATTTACAAATAGTATCTATACTTACAAAGTCACTTAGAAAGGTAAAATTTGATTTGTTTCAATGGTAGGTTTGTAATAATAATGTAATAAAGGTGTAATATTATCTTAATTATAGTGTTACATTGATTTTAAAATTAAAACCACTTACTTAATATGTGATTACATAGATGGTTATATAGTTATGTTTGATGATAAATATGTCCTAACTAATTTTATATTGTATATATGTACAATTCTATCAATGGATAAAACATCAAAGGAATTTACCTTCTATAATTAGGTATCAGAGCAAGGGAAGGAGCAGCCAACATGTAATTATGAAACTAGGTGGAAAAGAGGGGATTACTATGTTGTGTAGAGATCAAGTTATGTCAAAGGAGAGGTTTGGATAGTATTAATAGACTAGTGATAGTGGATGTATGATGTCATTGAAAGAGAATAAGAACAAAAGCTAAATAACATGGCATGGACCTACTTCTATAAAAAATGGTGAATGAGTTAGAGTTTTTATTTATTTTTTACTAATGATGGTTTTCAAATATTATGTTCACCTTATTGATTTTATTATAATCTAGGATGCATGGCACACTACAATTAAATCATGTTGATATAGTTGATGTTTGGTATTGTAGCTTTGGCTTAGAAGAAAATAGTCAATCTTTTGTAGACCTGCATGCTCCTACACAAAACACTTCTCTTTGATAGATCATATATATTTATTCTCTTAAGTAATTATAACAATTGAATGAATTTTTTCAATTGTACAAACATTTAATTTCCTCTCTAAGATGTCTTTCAAAATGCTAGAAACTAATAATTTAATGTATCAATATGGAAAATACTACTAGAATATATATGGTTTGATGTACAATATCAAGCAAAGAAGATACATGACATCTTGGAAAAAGGCTACACTAAAAATGATGAACATGAAGAAGATTCCCATCACAAGTCATCTAACTGCATAGGCCTATTGAGATCACCTAAATGCCACATTTCATTATGAAGGCCCTCTAAAGTCTTGATATTGTAAAGGTGTTAATTAAAATTTGATAAGGTATTTTTTTATAACACTAAATTTTTAAAACAATAAAATATTTTATAGCATTTGTTGTTGCAGCCTTTATAAGCACTTTATAAATTTAAGGGAGACATAAGTCATGTCATCACAAATGTTATTTATTTTTTATGCCCAACTCCTGAAAGCACCCAACTATGTATCACGAGAGATAATGATCCACATGATTCATCAATTTGAGGAATCATCAGGCATTATCACTGATAACATGCCCTATCCAACTAGAGATAATGAGAAGGTGAAGTACGACAAGTCTAATACCCAAGACCTAATTTTGATTACTATTAGTATCATTTATGAGGTTCAACCACATATCTAGGATGCGTCAACATCAAAGGATTCTTGGGATATTTTGTCCACTATTTATGAAGTGAAGAACTAAATAAAGATCTTCCATATCAAGTCCAAGATTCATACATTTAGTATGAAAGATAGGGAGAAAGATGAGTAGTTATTATGTTAGGTGGTAGAACATCATGCATATTTAATTTTACTTGGTGAAAATGAGGATAAAATATTGGTATTGATCACTTTGAGAGATATTCCATCTCATTTTTGGGCATTCATCACAACATTGATCATTAAAAGATAAGGTGTGTCTTTTGAATACCTAGTGAATATGCTTGAACCAAAATCCATCTAATTGTTGCAAGATGAGTTGGAGGATAGAACATTGATTTCCAATAAGTATAATAAGAAGTTATAGAAAGGACCACTAGTGTATCATCAAAATCAATCAAAGTATTATATAGTGAAACAATGGTTTCATATTTTCCACACAAATACTCATGACACTAATCACTATTACTAGCATGCCTTGACTAAAGGCCCATCCAGTCAAAAGGCTACTTCTAGTCAATATTATTCATAGAAATCAAAAATACATCCTATTCAATAATGATATAATTAACATGGACATGTAGTAGCACAAAATCAAAAAAAATAAGTTGATTCATCTAAATATAAGGCACTACTATAATTAGATTGTAATGCACATAAGAATGTAGTTATTGTCTCTTGAACCTCATCGCCAATGAATAATGTAGGCTAGCCACTCATTCCCTTTCTCTGATACCATATAGTAATAGGTAAATTCTTTAATGCTTTAATCATTGATATATAATGTGTATATACAATACAAAATTGGTTAGTACATAATTTTCCCCAATCATAATAGTATAACC
>JARHVA010008416.1:32500-40000 GCA_037957365.1 Torreya grandis
TTTTTAGTTTCAGCTATTTGATTTTGTAGAAACATTTTTTTAGAAAACATGTAGATAGAAAAACTATCATATTTTTCTTTCAGGGACTGTAGTTGCTGAGATAATCTCAGACTGTCAGAGAACTGATGGCAAAATGCATATTAATCTAAAATCCTATATCAGTATGAAAATCTGAAGAGAATTCTGAACTATCACTACATTCTTCATTATTCATATTTATGCAATTATCAAAATCTGATTGATCATCTGAATAAACATCTGAATACTCTAAATTAGATTCATAGAGTTGATCATCAGTAGGAATGCAAATATATTCATCCTTAGTAATATTATGACTTTGTAGAAAATTAACTTTCTTTGAATTCTTTTGCTTCTAAGGACATTTTGATGCATAATGATCACCTTGACAGAGAAAACATTTGACAGGGGCTTTCTAAAACCCATGTTTTCATTTTCTGAATAGTTTTCTCTTTCTAAAGATTTTCTTAAATGTTGGCTTTCTAGACCATTTAGCAGATGGCATATATTCACAATTGTAGGCAGCTTTATGTTTCTTCATTTTCTTGGCTCTTTGCTTTCTATACTGATACACATATGTACAGCCAAAATTATCTTCTAACGAATTACAAAACTTTACACCTATCTATTTACGAAATCTCATTGTTTCCTTATGAGTCTTATTTTCATCACATAATTTCTGATTTACTTTTCTGATAAACTAATTTATTCTACCAAATGACATTGTAGAATACTGAGCACCCATGGCAGCCTTATATTTATCAAAAACATACTGTGGAAAAGACTCAACATATCTAATCTTAAAAGCAGGATTAAACATTTCACCTGAAGCATACAATAAATTTTCCATATGACACATGTATTCTTCTAATCATGTAATATCACACAACTGAGCTCTAAGGAACTTTGATCTATTGGCTTCTCTCTCATCATCTATGACTCCAACAAATTCTGCATAGATGGCTGGACACAAACATGGAATAGGTTCTTCATGATTTAATATATTCTGTTTATACTCATTATGACCTGCATCCCACCAATCTTTAATATTACCTATGAAGCCATTGACAATATGTTGAGCTACCGTTTTAGCATCACGCTTTAAACCAAACATCTGTACACTAGCCCAATATATCATTGCATGACACATTTCCTTCCTACGAGCAGGAGACTCACAGTTAAATTTATAGAAGAAAGGTTGTAAACTTAAAGTTCTAATCTGACCATCAAGAGGTTGCTTTGAACTTTCACCTTCTGAGAAATAACTATGTAATTTTGGTTGATCTAATTTTGCCATGCATATCTTAAAGGCTTTATCTATATCTGGAATCTCAGGAACTTTTATACTAAGAGTGATAATAGGATTAGGAGCTTCATTCTTCTCTATCTATTCTACTGACTCCCAACTCAAAATATCAGCTAAAGTAAGATTCAAATCTAAAGGCTGAATCTGGGATACTTGCAAAGAGGTAGGTAGTAGAGTTAATTGCTGCTACTGAGAAGATACTTCACTGTTTAATGAATCAATTCCAGAATTGATTGCAACAAGTTGAGTTTCGACAGAAGAAACTTTTGATCTTAATTCCTCCTGACTATGGGCAATATCTTGATTACCAGTAATTACAAATCAACCTTATCACTTATTTTCTCTTGATTTTGAACAATATTATTACATTCTTTTTCTACCTTTTGAGTAATTTGATGAGCATGCACTCCAATATTATTATCTATGGTTTTCAGTGCTTTAGCAATCTCACCCTTCTGATATAACTCAATACTTTTGAGCATCTTAGAAACCTGATCCAAACTGGCTTGTATACTAGCAACATGACTGTTGACACATTTGGTAGCTAGATTATTCTAGTTCATTAACCTAACTTCAGTAGGTTGCTCCAGGGATCTATTAGCAGTTCTAAGATAATACATTTAAGCTCTAGTTTTACAATTGGGGGAATACTGATTAAAATAAGCAGTCTTTGGAAAACCTTTTTCTGTATATGATTCATCTCCTTGAGGATTTTTCCATACATGTCCTTCATCTTTGTCTATAGACTGAGGAGTCTGTGAAGTGCTTTCCATGTGTAGTGTCCTCTTATGCGACAACAACTGTCTATTCTTCTCGAACAGTTTCTGCAACTCTATGTCTCTCTTTGTGATGTTAATGACTGCATGACTGGGTTTACTAAGGATGTTCTTGCAGTCTAAGTAGTAAAAGGAATCTATCTATGGATCATGGACTTTCTGTGTATGAAGGCATTGCTTATGAAATGACAAAGATGAGGAAGTCTTAGCAGTAGATGGAGTGTCAAATTTGATTATAGACTTGTCAGGTATATCTCTCACTGAGGTTACACGAGCTAGGGATTTACATGGAGGTTGAATAAATTCTATTTCCACTATCCATTTTCTTGGAAACTTTAAATCAGACCATGTAATTGCTTCAGCAGGCATGACTTGACTATTAGCTGTTGCTCTTGTCACCACACTTTTGCTAGGCGCAAGTGTATGCTTGACAGTAGGGTATAGGGTATTGGTTAACCTATACATAATTTGATATTGGACAGCTAAAGGACAAGAACCATCAATCATATGGAGGCCTGAGGTTTGCAAGAAAAGTTTAAAGATTTGATTTAAATTCTTTTCTTGATGAATGGCTACTGGATAATTGGGATACACTGTAGTGAATAATGAACCAACATTTAAACCTATTTGTAGTGCAGCTTGAAGACAAGTAGAGAAAGATAAATGTCTATTATCAAGTAAGCAAGCAAGAAGACTAACATTTAGACCATGTCTAAACAATGGATGGATACCTATAGAGATAACACCTATGTGTAAAAACTTATATTTAGTCTGGGCTTTCAACTCAGCAATAGCTTTATCATCCAAAATCTGGAGATAATATTTATCTTGGTCCGTAGATTGAATTTGCAAAACACTCTCTATAACTTTAATATTTGTCTTAGCAAGAAGATTAAATGAGGGTAATTTATCATAGACATCTGAGGGCTTTAGAGCAGGCAAAGTCCATGCAGGGCTAGGACTAGCTTCATCTATTTCAATAGTATTAGAATTAACCATTTGACCAGATAACTTAGAAAGAGTGCATGTATCAGAAGTACCTGGTAAGAAATCAGTAGCTTGATCTAGAGCTTCCATTGATACGCCTATTGTTGGTACTTAAATTGGATCCACAAAATGCCTATCCTTTGGCTTAGGAGGGACCTTGCCACTTCCCTACCATTCTACACAGGATCTCACTCTTTAAAATCTCACTTTCTTATTTTCAATGCAAACCAAGATATTACAACCAAGACATATTGAGCATGAAAGCTAACAGCCTTATAGACTATAAGATTACAAAGCTTTAGAACTTAAGAACTCTAAACACCTTAGAACTCTAAGACTCAAAGCCAAATTCGAATGCCCATAACTCGCGAGAGCTCTCTTATTTATAGCATGTAAAAGGAGAGATCAACGGTTATCACAAAGCGGTGGCATCGACGGCACAAAACAAAGATGCGATTGAATAGTGGGTTAAGGGCCCACTACGCATCAACTAAAGCAAACTCTAATAAAAGTATTGTTGACATGGTTGACAATCTACCACCTTTGATAGTGGTATGGTCCACAAATATCCTAAAAGAGAGATATAGTGCTCTCCACTCACTACCACAGATAAACCCCGTGATTAGTCATCATCAGCAAATTCATATGACCCAGCTAGCGAATATGGTGAGTTAGGTCCACCATCACTTTTAATCTCTTCATTATCATCAAAGGGATGATCAAGATACAGTCTTCCTTCTGGTGTAGGTGGAAAGATTGCTTCATGACTTATTGTCATCGATCTCCATAGTGAAGCAATAGGCATACCCGGCTGAAGACTCACATGCCAATTATATTGATGATTTTGTATAGGGTGCAAATCAAACTAAACATCAAAGGGAATTCGTAAAGAAATAAAAATATTGTGAAGCATTGCATGAGCTATGTTGACATGATAGTCTGTAGCAGCTATTCTTGGCATAATATAGTCCAAAAACCCAAACATATAATCACTCATGTCAAAAGATTCCCAATAATTCTCAGTTGCAGGGTTGAATGATGACCAAAATGTCAACCATTGGAAATGAAACTTTGTTCCCTTCCTGTACAACATTTTAGTCAACAAATTGTTAGAACCAAGTAACTCATGATTATTACCTAGTTTTTGGTAGAATAGTATGGACACTGCTCTGATTATTAATCTCTGGATAATGAGATGTCCATGCTATGTTATTACAATTCAGAGTATCTATAGCAGCATAAGACTTAGCTTTTAACTTGTTAAGTTCATTCTACCACTGAATAGTAACACTCGGCCTTGATCTCTATAGTTTCTCATGAAATTCATGTCGAATTTCAGTAACTGTCATGATTACTTTTTCTTGAGAATGTTCTCAAGACAAGTAATCTACAAGGAAATTTTTATTTCCTGGAAGATATTCAACTGTGAAATCAAAATTAGATAAATAGGTTGCCCACCTGATCAATCTACTAACTGCACCTTTTTTCAAATTATCTGTAGAATTCAGGATGCTCATAAAATTCTTTAAATCAGAATAGACAATGAAATGTTCTGATCGAACAAAGAACATAAAAGATTGAATGCCTTTAATTACAGCAAGAATTTCTTTATGAATCAAATGATAATTTATCTAGGCATTCTTGAAGCTTCCTGACGCATACCTATAGGGTTTTCCATACCATCAGATAGCTTTTCTTTTAACACAACACCCCAATATAATTTTGATGCATCAGTTTCAATAATTATTAAACCATTTCCCAGTAACTACATAGGAGGCAACTTAGCACATTTTTCTTTAATTCTCTGAACTGCAGAAGTCATTTCAGAATTCCATGGTGGAGGATGTTTAGACAATCTTTTATTTAATGAAGTCCTATCCTAAGCAATATAGAAATAATGACCAGCAATATAATTTACACATCCTAAAAATCTCTGTAACATCTTCTTATCAGACAAATCATCATGGAAGTTCTATATATTCTATAACACATGAGGTTGGAAAATAACTTGTCCTGACTTAATGGTGATTCCTAGAAAATCTATTTCATCTTTAAATGTAACCATCTTTTTTGCAGAGAGAACCAAACCATTGTCATACACTATCTAATAAAATCGTTTTAAATGATTGAGATGATCTTTAGGAGATTTATTGAACACAAGGATGCCATCTATATATACTATGATAAAATGACTGTAAGCAGCAAAAATATCATTCATCATTTTCTGAAATATGCTTGGAGCAATTTTTAGACCAAATGGAGGGACATTCCATTCATACTACCCAAATGGAGTGATGAATGTTGTTTTGTACCTATCTGCTTCAACCACCTGTATTTTCCAAAAACCACTTTTCAAATAAAACTTACTATATACTTTGCTACCATTTAATCTCTGTAATATTTCATCCTTGGAGGGTATAGGATGCTGAATAGGCTAAACATATTTATTCAAAGGAATATAATTTATAACTAATCTCTTTTTCCCTCTAACCTGTTCACTACATTTATTCACATAAAACACTTCACAACCCCAAGGACTTTGGGATTCTCTTATTAAACCTTGTTTCTTTAACTGATTTATTTCTGCTAAACATTTAGCTCTGAGTGTAGGAGACATACCAGAATGGTGAGCTTTGAACTTAGGTTCAACTGGTTTACCATTTTTATCAGTCACCATTTTTAATTCAATCTGACATTCATGAATTTTTCTATGCCTGAATGTTAATTGATTTTCTGAGCAACAATCCTTTGTGATCTTTTCAAGCACAGGATCAATGTCAGCTTTACAACAATTTATCTTCTGATATATCCAACTATTATTCACAGGGTTACTGGGTTTTTCTTGTAAAGGAACTTTACAGACATATCTATGCTTCATGTATAAAGAATATTTATTAGCTAAAATAATTTCATGCTCTTGTATGACCATTGGGTAAAAACATGAAAGATTATCAGATCCAAACATCATGTCAAACAGAGGCATCTCATGATGTATAACTTTGAATTTAAAGACTATATCTCCTAATAGCACAAGAACACTGGCAAAAAATTCAGAGATGATAGTCTTTGTGTTGAATGTGAGACGCACAAAGTTTGGGATCCACATATCTTTAGGAATAGCATGAAATCTTGCTAAAGAAGCATCAACAATAGTATCAAGAAGAAAATCTAAAGAATAAGGCTTAAAACTTTTCTACTTAATACTTACTTCACAAACTAGATTATTTGTTTCATGAACTGATACCTGATGAATATTACTTTCTACTGACATATGAGTAGCTTCTATTTCATCAGCTACCTTAACCATTTCTTCTTCAAATAATCTTTTAGACTCATCTTCTTCTGCTTCTTCACGCAGAAGTGCTTCTAATTCTGTCTGAGCTCTACTTAAAAAAGTTTGTAAAGTCTTTATGTGCTTAGTGCGCCATTCTTTTCTTTCACTATTCTCTGGATTATAACTATAGTCCACTACAGCTTTGCCTTTGCCTATACTTTGTTTAGCAAACTGACATGCTAACATATGTTTCTATTACTGAACTTGTTCTAACTGACTTAAGTATCTTTTTTTAGTTTTAGCTATTTGATTTTGCAGAAACATTTTTTTAGAAAACATGTAGACATGCAAACTATCATATTTTTCTTTCAAGGACTGTAGTTGCTAAGATAAACTCAGACTATTAGAGAACTAATTAACAGAATGCATATTAATCTGAAATCCTATATCAGAATCAAAATCTAAAGAGGATTCTAAACTATCACTACATTCTTCATTATTCATATTTATGCAATTATCAAAATCTGATTGATCATCTGAATAAACATCTGAATACTCTAAATCAGATTCATAGAGTTGATCATCAGTAGGAATGCAAATATACTCATCCTCAGTAATATTATGACTTTATAGAAAATTAACTTTCTTTGAATTCTTTTGCTTCTAAGGACATTTTGATGCATAATGATCACCTTGACAGAGAAAACATTTGACAGGGGCAATTTGAAACCCATGTTTTCATTTTCTGAATACTTTTCTCTTTCTAAAGATTTACTTAAACTTTGGATTTTTACACCATTTAACAGATGGCATATATTCACAATTGCAGGCAGCTTTATGTTTCTTCATTTTCTTGGCTATTTGCTTTCTATACTGATACACATCTATATAGCCAAAATTATCTTCTAATGAGTTACAAAACATTACACCTATCTCTTTATGAAATCTCATTATTTCCTTATGAGTCTTCTTTTCATCACATAATTTCTAATTTACTTTTCTGATAAATTGATTTATTCTACCAAATGACATTATAGAATACTGAGCTCCCATGGCAGCCTTATACTTATCAGAAAAATACTATGGAAAAGACTCAACATATCTAATCTTAAAAGTAGGATTAAACATTTCACCTGAAG
>JARHVA010008416.1:45000-87500 GCA_037957365.1 Torreya grandis
TGGCCAAAAATTATATACCTCCAAATTGGGTTAAATACTTCATAAAACTCTTTAGCCAAGATCTCTTTGACACACCATTGCCACAACCATGAGTGCTTCAGCATACATACAAGGAATAAATCAACTACAAACAAAACATATTATTATTCTAAAAAAACATATGAAAAAGGATATATAATACAATAGATAACCCTTACTTAAGTAGGGAAGGAGAAACAAGACTCAAGCCTAACTATAAATTGTCAAATAAATCCATACAGAGGATAAAACTAGAAAAAAGATAAAAATCCTAGCTAGAACCTAGAAAACATGAGAAATATACTCTAACACCCCTTGTATACACAATATTTTCAACTTTTTTCAAATAATAATGATTTACATCTTTCAAGAACCCACTAAGACTCAATCTCTTTGAGTACATGCCTTAAGGGATGCATCAGGAAAGGGGTGGGTAGACCTTTGGTGCTTCATAGGATCATTTTCCTTATTGCCACATTATCATCAATCCAACTAGTTCTTAAAGCCATCCCCTATGCTATTACTCCTCCCCTGTAGACTCCTCTAGTATTTTCCTCTTTCCATCCTCCTTTTCTTTTCTTAATTCCCTTTTAGACTATCAGTTGTACTACATCGACCATCATTGACCTTGTATGGTTTAGGGTGTTTTTCACTTTTTGGGTTTTGTTTGCCTAACAGTTGACCTAGCTCAGACCTAGTGAATTATTCTCAAAAACACACTGGCTTGACTATGGTCGACCCTATATATTCAATATTTTTAAAATAATTTAGGGTGAGATTATCTTATATATACAAGATCATTTCATCATTATTTAGAATATGCAATCAAGAGTTATTATTTGTTTACACTTCTTCAAAATTTGCTCTTCCACCATTCTACTTGAGGATTCTTAGCTTAAGGTTTCTACTTGGAGAATCTAGTCTTGTGGATAATTATTGAATGCTTTTTCCTTTCTTATTGATACTTAAAAACCACAACAACCTATTGTGAAGCACCTTTGGACAAGGGAGAGATTAAGTCTTGATAGGTTCACATTTAGGTAAGTATATTCTATCTTTGTTCTTCTCTCTTTAGTAGATAAAAGAAGCATAAGTGTTGGCTTGAATAATATTGATCTTCATATTCTATGTATTAGGGTTTTGATCATACTTAGCCTAATTAAAATTCTCTTATACATGTTTTGATTGCTTTACTAACCCCTTTAGTGTGACACAAGATTTGGTGTGTACTAGATTAGATTCAGTTTCTTGTTTATTAGCATAGGTGAAATATCAAACCTTAGGACTCTTTTAGGGTTGTTACATGATTGTGTTAGATTGTAGGCTTTGGAATCCTACCTCACATGGTGTATTGTGACAAGTGATCCCCTAATTAGGTCTAGAAAATCCCCATATTGGTCATGCTCCCACTTAACATATGCATTCCTAATCAAAAGTATAAGTATGCTCTATCTTCTTCAAGCCAAGATTTATTTATAAACATGATGCATTTATGATTGCATACATTTCAGTGAACTTGATGTGAAACTAACCCTTTTAGGATTTATTTTACTTTCTTTTATTCTTTTTAGCATTATTTTTATCATATATTTATCATACTAGATCAACTTTGTTGACCCAATTCTAATCTTTGTGCATAAGTTTTCAATTACAAGTAATTGGATCAACTCAGATGACCCAATATAGGTTTCTAAATTTCTAGTTCAGGCTACTAGGTCAACCCAATCAACCCTATACACTTTCAAGTAATGAGAAAACATACTAGATCAACCCTGTTCAATCTTGTACATTTTTATGTTTTTGCAATAGGTCCCTTCATATCTTGATTAACCCAATCGATCGAGTTACCAGGTTTTCCCAACATTCTCCAAGGTTCTTGATTAACAATATTCCTACTTTACATGTTTGATTCACCAAGGTTCTTTTATATCTCTCTGTCTCTTTTTTTATTGTCTTTCATTTCATAATTTGTAGTCTTCAAAACTACCCATACATAGTCAATTGGATCGACCTTATCAACCCATTTCTATGTTATGTGTGCTATATAAAATAACTAGGTCAACCTTGGTTGACCCTTTAAATTTTTAGACCTTGATTCTATAATATAGGTTTAACCTTCTTGACCTTATTCTATAATTTATCCATATAGTATAAACACTATACCTTGTTTTAAGTTGGAATTAATCTCTATACTCTATTAATTAGTTCACACCTTTATTTTCTTGTTGATTACATGCTTAGAATAGTTTACATAGTCTAATTAGGGGGTTTTTAATTAACCATTTAGTTTCACTATTTCTATTTTATACATACATAGCCAAATCACATAATCTAAACAAACACATTGACATTTTTCCTTCCAAGACCAACCTACTTGGATTTCATCACCAAGGGGGAAGTCAACATGATACTCTAGTCAAGTATAAATCATGGTTAATGGTATATTCTAGATAAGCACTTGACACACTTATCATTTCGGTGTGTGAAGTGAGGGGGTAGGCCCCAATACCTAGCCTATATCATTACCATTATAGTCCCTTTTACCCAAAACTACCTGAATCCATCCTTAGATTGTTATCTATTTCTTTGCTCTATAATTAACATCCCATCACATTTAATATCATTTCTTAAATGATTTAATAAACATCTTAGGTTGACCAATTAGTTAGCTCTTTACTTTTCAAGTTGATTTCTTGCTTTTTGCTCAATTATGTGTGAAAAAACTTATATTAGCCTACATTAGTTCAAGGTTTTATATTATGTGTTTCAATTGGATTGGCGAGCATTGACATAATTGATTGTTTATTTCCCTTTAGATTTTATTTCCCTATATCAGCTACAAAAATTGTCTTTTTTAAGCTCATAAATTGTTATCAATTTTCTCTTTTTCCCTGTCTGCTGTACTAGGTCAACCTATTTGACCATAAACCTTTTCTAGCCCCTGTCTACTATACTAGATCAACCTAATAGACCTTGTACCATTTATAGAACATTTTACCTCTTTTCCAATATCTATGCACTATAATGGATCAACTCAATTGACCTTATATAGTTTATAGGTCCTTTTTATTGTGCTAGGTCAACCCAATCAACCCTATACTATTTTTTACTTTCCCTATTCATCAGTCTAGTTCCCTATTGCTCTAAATTTGCATTTTGTTCATCTCTCTTTAGTCATAATGAAGTCTTGTATCAGAATATTCTTGGATTGTTTGAATCCATTTAAATACTATATGGGATGTTCATTTCTCCCTCTTTTTTCTTCCCAAGAGCACCATCACTCTTGGGTCACTTCTTCTCCTCCTTCATCCATAAACTACAACATGGTGCAAATAACACATCAAGATGAAGTTGATGGATCTGATACCTTCCTTATCAATAAACTTCTTATCTTCAAAATCTTTAAACTATTATGGGAGTGATTGATACAAATTTACTTAACAACCCCACTAATAACCCATATTCAAATAATCCTCCCATAACACCAATTTGGAGAGTGCTCTTACAAACACCAACCCACCTCCTAATACAACCCAATTTTTATCCCAAGTTATCCAATAAATGAATATTATGCAAAATTATAACAACCATCAAATGATGTAATATAAACAACATCTAATCAATGTATATAATCAACCACTAACTATGCATCCTCAAGCTAATCCTAATTTCATTCCTCCATGTCTCTAGGATACTTCAAGTAATGTTATTATTCAAATCGTAATGAATAACAAGTTTCTTAAAACTATTAAACATGAGCCTTTAACCCCTTTATTATATCCATTGATATTGGTAATATATCTCTAACTATCAAATATGATGGGACTAAAGACCCTGCTTCATTTCTCAAAGCCTTTATCAACCTTTACGAAGAGTGGATCCAAATTAATACCTTTGCTACAACTAAACTCTTAGTTAAAACTTTTACCAGAGATGTATTAGAATGTTATAATCAACTTCCCCAATACTCTATTTGGTAACTTGAATATTTGGTTAATCCTTTGGATCTTCCTAAAAATTGTCTTAACCACTTCATCAATGTTAAGCACTCTCCCACTGAATCAACATTTGACTTTATTAAAATATGTAAATATTTAGCTCATAAATCCAATTGTAACATGATTGATGATAACTTATTCAAACTCTTTATCACTGCTTTGACTCCACTCTCTAATATAAGGTTCAAACCTTTGCCCCCCAAACACTTAATGAAGCTATATATCAAGCTAAAAGTCAAAACTTTCTCATGAAGCAATTCAAACCTAATCCTAAACTTCATAAAGGATCTTTCCAAACATATAATACTATCACTAGTAATAATCCACAAACCAATCAAGGAGTTTTCAAAGTCGATATTCCTCCACCTTCTCATACACCTCTTTCAGTTCAACAAACAAAACAATTTTTACCACCCTTGAAACCTTTCATTTATCTCAATGCTCCTTCTAAGTGGTATGACCCCAATCTATTTTTTTGGTACCATGCCAACATTGGGTATTCTCATGAATATTATAGAGGTCTCACTAAATGTTTTCTCTTATGTGCTTGATAATTCATTCAACCATGAATCTATGATCAATCTTTGTCATGAAGAATACATTGTTGCCTTTCAAAAACAAATAACTTTCAAATATTCTAATTCAAATAACCAAAAATCCTCTTCAAATAATCAATCAACTTCTAAATATTTTTGTGTCATTGATGTTTATTATGACCAATACTTTAACAATTCTCAATATGTCAAAACTGCTAAGGTTAATTATCATCATAAACCAACTCACAAAGATTTTGTTACTAAGCCTAAAAATCCATCTTTAGAAGAACAATTTCCTAAATACACTACCATTAAAAATCTCAATTCTAAATCATCTAAGGAAAAAATTCCTTCATTTAATCCTCCAATAACATCTATTCCTCTAAAGTCTAATTTACCTTATAAACCTCGTGTTGGTTATTCTAAATCTCATTGGAACTTTCTTGAAGAACTAAACTCTATGCCTTATAAAATTCCACTTATGGATTTGGTTTTAACTTCAACCTATCATTATAAATTCCTTGTGAAAAAACTTCAAATAAATTAAAGACCCTTATTCCATAGATAAAGAGACACCTTCCATTAATTCTTAACCTACCAACATCAATACCATTGAAACCATGTGTCCTTCCAAGCCCTCTATTGAATTCCTTGAATAAGATATGATCAATGATGAAATTCTTTTTCATATCGATGATTTTCCACTCTTTATCAAAGTTCCATTAATGCAACTCTTATTTAAAAAGTTCTAGTTGATGAAAGATCTGGTATTAATGTCACATCTTTATGGCTTATCCAACAACTTGGTTATAACAAGGATCATCTTAAGCAACCTCATCTTACTTTTTGTAGTTTTGATAAGACTAATAAAAATACACTTGGTTGTATTTAGCTTTCATTAAATATTAGACCTAAGACTATTCAAATTAAACTTATGGTCCTTGATCTTCTTATATTTTATAACATACGCCTTGGTTGTCCATGGACTCATTGAATGAGGGATTTTTTTTCTTCCTATTATCAATGTATTAAATTATTGAATAAAAGAAAAAAACATAAGCATGAAGTTGATCTTAACCCATGAAGTATCCAAATACCTAATCCTAAATCATATTATCATGTTCCTATGATTCCTAAGATCAATAGTGCTCATTTACCCAAGTTCATCAACATGAATCCTAATTTACATGTTATTCTTATGGATTTCACTGATGACAAATGAAATTAATTGTAACATACTTATAATACCACTAATTTACCTCCCTAAATTTCACAATGGCTTCCTCCTCTCTTATCAAGAGACCATATTATTCCTTTCATGGATGAGATTACAAATTTCCCCCCTCCATACAATTCTTAGGATCCTTCTCTACCAGAAGATGCCTTCACTTGAAATGATTTTAGAGTGGATAAATTATTTCAAGATCCTCTCATCATGTCTCCTCGTACATTCAATAATATCAAGATTTAATCTTCTAAAACTCCCCTGTATTCTCAAGCATGTATGATTTATCAAACATATGACAATAATTATATCATGGCCCAAGCTCAATATAAAGACTTGGATGTCCAACATTATAATAAAAACTTAGCCCAAATTCATGCTTCTAATTGGGATGTTCATACCATTTCTATTGATCATACTTTAGATCTTGAGGGTCATTTGCGTCCTACCAATCCTCCTCTTATCGATATTACTTGAGTGGTAGTAAAAATTATACCTTATGAATCTTTGGAAATTTATACTCATCCTTTACCACCTTTTGATCCAATAATTATATCTGATCCTTCTCCCATTACCTAATCCACAAACACACCAATGTATTTTACTCCATCTACTTCTACTCCCAAAATTACATTAGATGCTAATGCAACCGACGTTGATCAAATACACTCTGAGTTTAATCGCCATGGCACTAAAATTCTAGATCTTGAAGTAGTTGTTGAGTATTATGGTCCTATTCCTAACTTGCCTAGTGATGAAGCTACCCTTGAGTTAATTTATGCCTGAGAACCTCAAATTCATTGATAGAATCATAAACTTGTAAATTTTAAGATTGAAACTCTTTGATTCAACAACTTTGTTGCTAGCATTGATCCTAAAAAATATATAATTTTTTCCTTACCGAATGCACCATACCACTTTCAATATGGTAATTCCATGCTTATTGAATAAACCACTCATATCAAATATGGTACCCATCTTCTCCTTGACATATCATAGTTTCTCAAGAACTCTCACCTTCTAAACATGATAATTTCAGCTTATTCTTTGACAAATATCATGAGGCTTTTACTTGGTCCTATGAGGACATGCCTGGCATTGAACCTAGAATTATGGTGCATAAAATCATTACTTATCATGATGCCAAGATTATGCATCAAAAACAAAGAAAATTTCCACCTGAAGTTTCACATTTATGTCATAAGGAAATCATCAAATTACTTGAAGCTAAATTTGTTAAATCGATGAATTATTTTGAATGGGTTTTCAACATTGTCCCCATTCAGAATAAAATCACTATGGTCATTTGAATTTGTATTGATTTCACCAATATTAATCTTGATTATCCCAAGGAAAACTTACCTCTACCTTCAATATATGTCATTTTTGATTCCATGATTAGTTATAAAATGTTATCTCTTATGGATGGTTTCTTGCGATATAATCAAATTCATATTTCCCCTGAGGACCAACATAAGACTACTTTTACCACAGAATGGGGCACCTATTGTATTGATATGTAAAAATTCCCTTTGGTCTCAAAAATGCAAGAGCCACTTACCAAAAATAAATGACTCACATATTTCATGATCTAATTCAAAAAAAAATTGAAACCTATGTGGATGATCTTATTGCTAGATCCAAACATTGTAAAAATCATCCCTATGATCTTTCTATCATCTTTGAACATCTCCTTAAATATAAAATTAGACTTAATCTTTAAAAATGTGTATTTGGAGTCACATCTGAAAAATTATTAGGATTATTAGTCTCTCTCCATGGCATTGATGTTGATCTTACTGAAATTAGTACCATCATCAACATGTCCATTCCTCATTCTATTCCTGACATTCGTACTTATTTAGGTAACCTTGGGTAAATTAGATGATTCATCCCTAAAATGGCATATCAAATTCACTCTATTAATTCTCTTCTCAAGAAAGGTACTACTTTATAATAGACGGATCCATGTCAAAAAGCCTTTGATAACATGTAAGATTCTTTGTTTCATACACCTACACTTCATCCTAATTCTAATGATAAACCTTTGATTTTATATACTTCTTCCACATCTATTTAAGTTGGGGCAATGTTTTCCCATCAAGATGATATAGGAAGATAGTATGTTATCCACTACATTAGCCAAGGCCTCATCAACTATGAAACATGTTATATGAAAATTATGCATGATTACCTCACCATCTATTTTGCAACTGAAAAGATTTGCTACTATATGATTTACCAAACTACCTATGTTATCATTTACTCCAACCCTCTTCGTCATTTCTTCTCCAAATCCTTTCTTCCTATAGATAGAATAGGAAAATGGATTGTCTTACTTATGGAATTTGATCTCCACGTCATCACTCAAAAAGCTGTTAAAGGGTAAGTCATAGCTAATTAACTTGTTGTACCTCCTATTCCAACCACTTCTTCTCTTCAAGATGATATTTCAAATGATAATATCCTTTACATTTAAGGTCTTAATCAATCTATCTCTCTCAAATATTACTTCCATAGCTTTACCACTAATCTTGAAGCCAATCAATTTGATAAATCCTCTATGCCCTCTAGTACTACTAAACCAAAATTAGTTATTGAAGATCTCCCTAAAATTAATGTTGACTTGCATGATGATACTTGGACCCTTCACTTTGATGGTCCTCAATGCATTCAAGGATTTGGGGTAGGTTTCATCCTGATGAATCCTTTGGCAAGATCATTCCTTTATATTTTTGCTTTAGCTTTGATGTCACCAATAATATGGCCAAGTATGAAGCTCTTATCTTAGGCATAAGAGTTGATCTTGATTTAGACATCCAATACCTTCATGATTTAGGTGATTTTTAACTCATTTCCCATCAAGTGAGTGGTGATTATCAATGTAAAAGTGGAAACCTCATCACCTATCATCAAATTGCAGCCACTCTTGCTAGAGATTTTAACTCTTTCACTATTGAGCTTATTCCTAGAGATCAAAAATCCATTATTGACTCTTTTATTTCATCAACATATCTCTTTCATCCTCATTAAGTTATCTTGGATCCTTATTTTCTTATACAAATAAGAAAATATCCATCTTCAACTCAACCACCAGATTCACTTATTTTCCATATCAAGGCTGTTATCATTTACCAAAGCTTATGCTACCATAATATCATTTAATTATTGGAACATCAGACTTATCTTCCTAATTTAGACTCTCATGAAAATATACACATTCGTAAACAAGTTTTCAAGTATGTATTTCAACATAACATCCTTTATTATCAAAATGTTAAAGGTACCTTGATCCATTTTATTATGCACTATGAGGTGCCTCTTCTCCTTAAATATGAATATGGGGGCATTTATGGTGGTAACTGTAGTTGATATTCTAAATCATGCAAATGCCTATGGATGGGTTACTTTTGGCCTACTCTTGAAAAGGATGAAATCAAATATGCTAAAAAGTGTAATCCTTGTCAACTTCATGATGATCTAATGCATTCACCTATAGCCAAACTTCAAACTATAAAATATACCTGGACATTTTCCACATGGTGATTTTATCTCATTGGTAGACTTCCTCACTCCCATGATTGGCATGTCTTTATCATTACCGCTACTAGATATTTTATCAAGTGAGTAGAATCCATGCCCCTTGTTAATGTCATAGGTCCTACCATTTCCAATTTATTCTTAACCAAATCAAATACCACTTTGGAATTATCCATATCATCATTTTAAACAATGGTGATAACTTTAAAAATATACATGTTAAATAAATTTTCAACAAATTCAAAATCAATCACAAATTTTCCATGCCCTATCATGCAATGGCCAAGCTGAGGCCACTAATAAAATTATCAACAAAATCCTTAAAAAGATAATTCATGAAACCCTTACAGACTAAAATATTTATCTTTACTCTATACTTTAGGCCTATTGGACAAGCATACACACTGCCATTGGGATAACTCCATTCTATGTAGTCTATAGATCTGAGTTGGTCCTTCCTTTATAAGTTGAGCTTCCTTCTCTTTATATATCCCTTCATAGTATTATTATCAATGAAGAATTACATGAATATCATCTTGATGCCCTTTATATACTTGATGAATTTTATCTTTCTGATTTACAATATAACCATCAATACAAGGCTTGTATTACTAGACAACATAACAATCATGTTAAAATATGCACTTTTAATGTTAGTGATCTTGTCCTTGAATTAGAATACACCCATGATAAAGAAGGTAAATACATCCAAAAATGGTGGGGCCCGTATTTAGTCACAAACCTTCTTGGTCCAATCACCTATCACCTTCAAACTAATGAAGGCCATGTTTTCAAAAAGCCCACCAAAGCTCAATTCTTCAAAAATTATTTTACCTAAACATTTCCTTCTTTTCATGCTTTCTATCTACATATATCTAACACTTTTTTTAGGTTCCTTAAGTATGGGTCTATCCCTCTGTAACAAGTTCCTTCCTTTCACAAACCTTTAGTCCTCCCTTTTAGTATATATTTTTTCTTTATGTACCATAGTCTTCTTTATCTTCTTGTAAATTTTTCTTATTTTTTGCACCCCTTGGGTTTTTATTCTATGAGATGCAATATAAGACTATGAATAGGACCCGACATTCCTCAAAAAGCTACCATAGTTTACTTATTTTTATCACATGCCTTTTTTCTTGATAATGTTATTTTGGCATAATTTGGGTTTTTATTTTGTGTGTTGTTTTGTAAGACTGCAGATAAGACCTAACATCCCTCACAAAGTTACCATCTTTTTTCTCATCTCTTTCACTTTATCTTTCACTTGATTTGTGTCACCCCTTAGGTTTCTCTTTTATGTAGTTTCAATGTAAATCATGAATAGGAACTTAACCTCCTCATAAAAATTATCACCTTTTCATGTTCTTGCTCCTTTTTCTCAAACTTTATCTTTTGCTTCTTTTTTTGGATGAAATATGAACAAAAATCTATGTTAGCATGTTTTCCTTAGTTTCACTCATTCTTATAATAAAGAATAATACTTTACTATAATTTTATCCCTTTTTTTCCCTTTGTCACAGTTTTTGTGATTTGAAACAATTCAAATTGTTCCATGTGTCATTCCTCTTGATTTCCCCTTCCTTTCATCTCCACATTGGATAAGACAAGGTTGAATTCAAGACAACAATTTTATGTCACACAAATTTATGAGACTCTTAAACCCCATGCTCTTTGAAGTTCTCTCTCTTAACAACCTTATCCCAAGTATTCAAATGAAACATATCTTTAGCACCCATGTTTGGTTTTCTAAATCTGTATGGAGGAGGAATAGAAAAATACATCAAGAAATTTAAAAGCCAAATCATTTTAAAATAAAAAACAATGATATCTAAAAGACAACATACAAATCTCAAAAGTCAACATGAGACCAAAAGACATGATTACAAGCACATCTCTTATCCCTAATCAAATCTCAAACTCCAAAGATGGCCTCACATAGAGTCAAGGTCCTTTGGGGTGTGGTAGGCCAATAGATTGGAATAAGGATATTCAAGAAAACTATATGATGCTACCTAATTTCTCACATAAGTACCCAATCTTTGTAGTAGACCGATATCTCTATAAGTGGTCCTGAGGAATGTGGAACACGTTATGGGGAGGTAGGTTCATTTTAATTTTAATTCATATAACCTTCATGATATGATTTTTATACTTCATTTATTGACTTAAGATTTGTGTAGCTAAGAGAAGTTCTTCATAGTCCTTAAGGTTAAAATTCCTCTTGTTTTGACAAACCTAATTTGAGTATCTTGACTTTGATAAAGAGTTTCTCTACCTTTTTTTTTAACATTATTCTCCCCTCCACCCTTTTCATTTCCCCTTTGATAGAAAAATTGTGATTGTAAATCCATTTTCCCTTCTTGTTTAATTCCTTTTTCTTCAACTCTTACAAAACATGCTAGCACTACTTTTTTTTAGTCTTATCTATCTTTAAATTGAAACAACATGCTTGAGTAACTATGGATTACTTCTTTTCACCATGATTTTATATTTTCACACTTACTTTAATTTCCTTTTACCATTTGTCATTATTGAAATATCCTACTATTATGGACACTTGATTCCATACCCTTTTTCCATTGTTGAGTGAGGTTGGCTTGTTAATTCTCACTTGACAATGTTGTTTCCCTTTTTTATGCACCTTTTTCCATTATTGAGTGAGATGTGGATTGTTACTTCTCACTCATCAATGTTTTTTTATTATTATTTTAAAGTATTTTACCATTCATTTATTTTATTACCATCTTGTTTGACATGTATCCTTGGTTTGACTTGGTGAGTTTGCCTTTCTTACTTAAGGATAACTTGTTTGAGTTTTTTGTTTTTTAGTAGCCTTAGATTTTTTGGTTACCTAATTTACTCTTGTTTTTGACTTGGTAATTTTGTTTAACATAGCACCTATCACCCCAACTTGCCAAATTTCTAAAGTATGTCCCATTCTCATAGCGCTAGTTATCTTAGATTTTCTTGTGTTTATTTATTTTTTCACTTTAGTTTTGTATTCTTGGGTTTCTCAAAAGCATTCTCTACACCCTACATAATCAAAACTAATAACACAGTAGATAACCATCCCATGATAAAGGTAATTCATCATATGCATTATATTTATTTTTTAATTATTTACTTTTTAGTTATTTACTTTTCAATCATTTACTTCTAGTTATTTTTTATTTAAAATACTACAAATTTTTTTTAGCATAAGTGTTGTGTGTTACTATGTTCTTTCTCGAAGCACCATCCCTTGTTACACCTTAGTGACATGTGATGAGCTTTGAGAGGGGCATATGTATACACATAATGTTTTTAACTTTTATCAAATACCAATGATTTAGATCTTGTAAGAATCCATCGAGACTCAATATATCTAAGTACATACCTTAAGGGGTACACCAACAAAATGAGTGGGTAGACCTTTGGTGATTCACAAGATTGTTATCCCTTATTGACACATTATCACCAATCCAACCAGCTCTTAAAACCATTCCCTAAGCTATTACTCCTCCCTTGCACACATCTCCAATCTTTTCCTCTTTATATCCTACTTTTCTGACCTTAATTCACTTTTAGACTATCAGTTTTACTAGGTTGACCATGGCTGACCTTGTACAATTTAGGGTATTTTTCAGTTTTTGGGTTTGTTAGCCTTACAATTGACCTAGCTTAGACCTAATGAATTATTCTCGAGAACACACTGGGTTAACTATAGATGACCTTATATAGCTAACATTTTTGGAAGGATTTAGCTTGAGATTCACCTATATATAAAAGATCATTTAATCATTATTTAGAATATGCAATCAAGAGTTATTATTTACTCATGCTTTTTCACAATTTACTCTTCCACCATTCTACATGAAGAGTCTTAGCTTAGGGTTTTTACTTGGAGAATCTAGTATTATGGATAAGTCTTGGATACTTTGTCCTTTTTTAGTGATCCTTAAAAACCAAAACAACCTCTTGCAAATCCCTTTTATCCAAGGGAGAGTTTGAGTCTTGATGGGTTCACATTCAAGTAAGTATATTCTAACTTTGTTCTCCTCTCTTTAGTAGATAGAAGTAGTATAAGTATTGGATTAAATAATATTACTCTTCATATTTCATGTATCAGGGTCTTACACATACTCATATTAATTAATATTCTCTTATACATGTTTTTATTGCTCTACTAACCCCTTTATTGTACCACAAGCATTTGTGTGCACTAGATTAGATTTACTTTCTTATTTATTAGAATAGGTGAAATATCAAAACCTAGGACTCTTTTAGGGTGGTTTCATGATTGTATTATACTTTAGGATTTGGAACCCTACCTCACATGCTGTATTATGACAAGTGATCCCCTAATTGGGTCTAGTGAATCTCCATATTGGTCACGCTCCCACTTAAAAATTGTATTCCCAATTCGAAGTCTAGGTATGCTCTATCTTATACAAGCTGAGATTTATTTATATACATGATGTATTTATGATTGAATACACCCCATCAAATTAATCTAAGGTCTAATAATATAGGATGTAGTGTGAATCCATATCCCTATGGATGTTAATCCATCTTACTGGAGTACATGGATGTCAAGTCTTTGTAAATACCAAGTGAAAGTAGGAATCATTATAAATATGAGGATCACTAAACATAAACATTGTGCTCTAAAATACTAGGTAGAATGGTTAACCTAAGGAAGCATTTCTTGAATACCCTCCAATAAGATGGTGAGTAGTGAGCACAAAGAATGGTGGGGCTTTAACACTAATGTCACTATTGGGGATACCACATTGGTGTCAGTATAAGAATCACCAAAGAGGACATAAAGTGAAGAAAAAATACTCATATTAGTTTCAATAAATAAATTGATTGAATAAGATACACATGTACTAAGGAAGAATCTATAAAAAAACTCAAAAATTAAAAAATATACATATAAATCTTATAAAGTGTATAAAAGAGAGAAAACCCATAGTTAAAACTTCCCCCTAAAAGAGAGAAAAGAATAAAAGAGATCGAAATCCCCCAAAATATAATGATAAATTAGTCCACACTCTAAGTAATCAAAAGTAAAAAAATAAATCAATATGAATAAGTGATCTAAATCCACTAGTCGGTCACAAGAACAACTGACACTAGGCTTCACTAGAATAACTACAATAAAAAAAACTATTAGTGGTGATGAAAGTTTAAAAGAGTACTATATGTGCAAGATACGCTTTAACACCTAAGAATAAAAATGTAAACCACTCCCCTCCCATACTACTGATCACGTGGAGTGGAGGAAAAAGGTCTATACTAGTGGTCCAAATCCACTACTCAAATACCAAATAATATGACAATGTATACACCATAATAGTTTCATATCACACAAAAATAGACTATTGAATTGTATAAAAAGATAAGATGAAAATAGGATTCACAATAATATATATATATATATATATATATATATATATATATATATATATATATATATATATATATATACATACATATATATATATATATAGATATATATATATATACATATATATATATATATACATATATATATATTATAATCTATGGGAGACTATAAGCTATCCAAAAAATGGTGTCAAAAATATAGATAAGGTCTCTCCAAGATGATGGCCCATGGTGGTGATGGAAGAGACAAATAGCTAAAGAAGTGGAAAAAGTGCCCAGAATAGATCACACAAATGCATGAAGGTAGACAAGGATGAATAAACAAATCCCCCATGGTAATTTATAAATTAATACAAGTAAAATATAAATTATACATCAAAAAACATAAAATAGAAACAATGAAGACTTTGGGATTCAACATAATAAATATAAAAAATGAGAGTGTCAACCTATTTAAGAAGTCATCACCAATCATGAGAGATGATCCAAAAATAACAAAGTGAAAAATTATCTCCATAGAAGAAGAAAAGGCACTAAGAAAGGGGCTTTGATGGAGATATGACACAAACTAAAATTATGTCAAAGTACCAATGCATGTCATGGGATGATGAAAGAGTGTGGTAAATGGAAAAAAACCATCACATATGTAAAAATACACCAAAAAAAGGATTAGTAGCCCAAAATAATAACCTATAAAATACATGCAAAAGGACATCGAGATCAGCAAAAAATGCATCTGAGATAGTACGTGCATGAAGTAAAATGTAGAAAGTAGTAAGACCTATAACATAAGCAACCCCACCCCCCAAATATTTCACTTTATAAATTTAGTGCACTTATAATAAAAATAAGACTATTGGAATGTTAATGTTAAATAAAGCATTTTTGAAAAAATGGAAATAAAATCTAAGTTACCAAGAAAAAGCTATGGCATAATTAATTTTCCATCATTAATGGCCTATTTCATGAACTTGCACTTAAAAATTTAAAAATATCAACCAAACAAATGGTAAGGTAGCCTTTCATCCACTCATTAGAACCATCACATAACCAAAAACCTTCTCAAGCCAACTAAAGTCAAAAACCATGCCCCTATACAACCTTGTAAGCACTAAAGTGACAAATAAGCTACTTAAGGAATAAATACAAGGAGTTTTAATTAAAAAAATAAAAAAACTATTTTAAATGAAATTAAAACAAGCTTTAATTTTAATCATTTTTAGGGCATCATTAGGTATTCATACTTTTAATTTCAGAAAAGAAGAGAGTCACCTCTAAGTGAATGTCCACAAATCTGTAAGGAGGAACACTAAGTAGTTAGGAGGAGAAAGAATCTCATTGGAGACCATCATTTTCATAGAGGAAGGAATTGGTGGAGGTACATGCCATTGATAGGATGTGAGGAGTTTAGACCGAATGGATGAACAAATGTCTATCATCTTAAAAACTCTCCACCAAACTATTTAGCCATGATGAAAACTACTATCCTTTTATCTTTGAATTATGTATTTCATTTGATTTTGGTGAACAAAGAGGGCCATTTTCACTCTGATCTGATCTATGACTCAAATCCAAATCCAAATGAAAATCATCTTTAGGGTTTTTTTTGTAAAGGAACCACTATTTTCCTTCACTATTAATCTTGTTATATATGCATAAACATATGTAGTTTTCATAGTATAGTATATTTGTCAAGATTAGTCTTTTTGATCAAATCAGAGTTAGTTTCCTTAGGCTCTATGATTTAGAACATGAGAAAGCATGAAAACATTGGCATAATTTAATCTAAGTTAGTAATTTGACCAATATGTAGGAGAATGTCATGGGTTGGGCTGAGATAGATCCTATGATTGCCTCTATGTAGGAGCTTTAATAGACTAATGGCATAGTTGAATGGTGTTGAGGAGCAAGGGTAGGGTGTTTGGGAGTGAGTCTTTCACCCTAGATCTATAATTAGGTTATGGGTAGCTTTATCAAATAAGGTATCAAGATAACACTACAATAAAAACCTCCTTTGGTTGTTCTTTGCTATGTTACCTCCCCCACCATCAACAAATAGCATTTCAAGCATTTATGCTAAACAACTACGGCTTTTCATAAACAATAACAATATATTGTCATGCATATGCAAGTTTATATGATAATACAAGTGCTTAGATAGGACATTAAAGTTAAAACAATTATAGGATCCTTGAATATGTCAATATTTAATTAATAAACCCTCAAATATTTATATAGGATGTATAAAATAATTTGAATACCGTATAGGCCCCTTAGCTAACAAGAAGCAAGTAAATGTTGATTTTGATAATAGAGAATACATATAGTAAATCTACTCAAATATTTTGAAACAACAACAATAAAAATTACTAAGTAATGGTTTTTGGAATGAGTTTTTCATATCATGAAATAGTTCAAAACACTCTTTAGACAAGATATCTCTCACACACCATTACCACAGCCATGAGTGCTTCAGCATACACACAAGGAATAAACCAACTTTGAATAAAATAAATTGTTATTCATAAAAACATATAAAAAAACATATATAATATAATAGATAACCCTTGTTCAAGTAGGCAAGGAGAAACATGACTCAAGCCTAACTAGAAATTGTGAGATAAATCAACACATAGGACAAACTTAGCAAATGAAAGAAAATCCTAGCTAAAACCTAGCATGCATTATAAATATACTCTAACGCTTCCTGATCATAAAGATATGGGAACCCCTCTTCAAAGGTATTCTATAAATTTATCTCCAGGCTAAAGGATTTTGATTCTAGTGTTTGACATTATTTAAGACAAAGAGAAGATTCAAGAGCAACTTTTGCTCTGGGATCAACACATTTTATTAATAAAACAATGGTTTTCAATATTTAAACCACTAGTTGAAGCTTTTAATTTTAAGCCTATCTAGGTATGCCTTCCTCATATTCATTTACGAGAATAGGATAAACCATGTTATAAGGTAATCAAAAATACCGTGGGTGAGTTTCAATAGAGAAACCAAGCCACTACCATGTTTTCCCATATCATTTTTTCTTGAATCCTTATCAATGTTTATATCTCTGATTATTTACCTCCAAATATTGACATGAAATTTGAGGATCATTTCTAGACTCAACTTCTTAATTATGAGGGTTCGAATTTTTGATATTGTAGACATTTCAATATTAGTCATTTCACTAAGGTTTGTAGTAGCTCCAAAATAAAGGTGAGGACATCTTGGTGGAAGGATGCCCTTCATAATATTATTGCAATGAAGGGATTTGATATTAAGAGTTATGCTTTGGACTCTAGTTTAGAATCTTCTAAACATCTTTATACAAATGATACTCTCAAGTTTATAGATATTGAGGACTAAAAAACCATTGTAAAAACAAAGGATATTATACGAAAAGGTAAACTAGCGAATGATTTAAATGACAAATTTCATACCATCACTTTGATTAAAGTCTCTATTTCCTTCTATTTAGAATTGAATATTTATGGAGATATGGGGGATGGGATGAATGCAAAAAAACAAGAAAAATGGAACTTATCCAATGGTCTAATAATCAATTTCCATGAACCTTCATTCCCATAAAAAAAGGAGACAATGGACATGGGTCTTTCTTTCTTAATTAGTCATATTCTTTATTTAAATTATCATCCTTAACATATTGTGTTTTGTTGGACTGAACACTAAAGGCAAAACATTTTTTGATAAATGTTTGTTGACTAATCATTTCTTAAGTTTCAACCCTTTTTACAATGGTTTGATGTTTTAATCCAAGTGTATCACTGTGAGAGGTGTCACTAGTGAAATTCACTTATATGTTTTTTAATCGATTGGATGGGGCTTTCAAGCCTTTTAAAACATGTAATTTTATCCTTACCTAAAAATAAAGCCTAATTTATTGAACATTAAAAATTTCAATTTGAAATGATAGCATAGGAGGAATGCACATGTATGTGTGAAAACATAATTCCTTTTGTGACTTTGATAGGAGATGATGATTCCTTGAAGAACTTTAAATATGTATCCTTAATTGAACTAATGGATAAATTTCAGCATTATCAAACCCCAAACTTCAATTTGCTATTATTTCCACCATATTTATTATAGTTCGTTATACTTGTCATGGTTATATAGTATATGGAGAACCATTCAATTTCCTCTATTACACCTACCTAAGGGCTTGATATATTGCATATGCATCTTGTGCAAGATGATGTTTCATATTACCTCAAAGTAATAAATTTCATTGAATTCAATAAATCACTCTCATTTACCAATGTCTCTAATCAATTTGATTAATTTCAATAGACAATCAAGTGTTGAAATGCATAGAGGAATTGGTAAGTGAAGGAAACCTACCATAGAAGTATTATAAATATTGTGCATATGTTCTTACATAATAAAACTTATAAACAAGTGAAAGAATCCTTGTTGAATATACATGCATTGACTCAACAACAATATTTTTGTTTCAACCTTTTTGGGTTTCTTTGGCTCAAAGTACACATTCATTTTTTCAAGCTTGTATTTTTTATGCATATTTTAAAATAGTTAAATTTTATTTTATTAAGACCTCCATTAAAAATGATCATCCTCACTCCATTACAACCCTGGGATGGCCTTCTAGAACACCTATTATAATAATAATTAATTCTAATTAAATAATTATATTGAAAGGCATCATTATACTGATAGACAATGGGGATAAAAATGTTGAGTGTTATAATTTTAGATGAAAATAAAATTTGATGATATTAAATTTACCATCTATTTTACCATCATACAGTACATGATAAGCAAAATTTAAGGAAAGAAATTTTATTTGTTACTAATTCCTAAATATTTTGAAGAATGTAACAATTTTATGTACTTTTCATTAGAAAACATAGTAAATATATTCTCAAAAAATTGTTGATTAATAAATATAACATTTTTAATATTGATAAAAATAAACCAATAGACAAAAAATACCCCTAAAAAATATTCTAATGATATCTTTTGATTTTTCTAAAATATATTTATTAAAATAACTAAAATAATTATATAATTTTTTATTAAAATTAACATATATAATATTAATATTAAAGAGTGAAAAAAACATAAAGATAAAATAAAGGATAATATTGAATATAATAATTAAATACAAGAAATTATATTTATGAGGTCATGTACATTAATATAAACTTTAAATAATTTTCAATACTCATTTCAAATATATATCATGTAAATAATACATTTTTTACCTTAATTTTACAAAAATAAAAAAATAATAATTAAATGTATCTCATTCATATTAAAATAGAAAAATTAATATTATAGATAATATAGAAAATCAAAAAATAAACCTATTAAAAATATAAATTCTTACAACATTCCCACCTATATAAACCCAAACTTTGTTTTGATAATAAATTACCCTACCTTATAGATATACATCCAATTATATACATAACAATGTTTAGAATAAATAAATTCTATTTTTTAAAAGTAAAATTGAAATGTTGTGGTATATATTCCCTGCATAAGAATATTTAAGCTAGCAGTTGCCCCCATGGTGAAAGAAAAGTCAGACAAATTAGTTCATATCTGGTTTACTAAAACAATAAGTACTTAATTATTATTATTTTGCTAAGTGTTTATACTTATTTTTCACTACATTGTAAATCTCTTTAGATTTAAGTCATGTAATTCATTTATCAATTTATGTGATTTCCTTTATAGAAATATTATATAATATTTATATAGATTGAAAATATTATATATATATATATATATATATATATATATATATATATATATATATATATATATATAAGATTTTATAATATATACTAATGATTAAAGTGTTGAAGCTAAAAAATGTATTGTATACAATAATAATTACAAATATCTTTTTCTCTCTCTTTTTGAATGTATATAAAAATAATTACAAAGCTA
Source organism: Torreya grandis (assembly GCA_037957365.1). NCBI lineage: Eukaryota > Viridiplantae > Streptophyta > Pinopsida > Cupressales > Taxaceae > Torreya > Torreya grandis. The sequence goes on from JARHVA010008416.1 coordinate 65,649, forward strand.
GAGTTCTTATGAATGTTGTGGAAGAGGTAATTCTGTAAATATTTTTTCCTTTATTTTTTTAAGATTTACATATTTTCTTTCTTTCATTCTTTCTAATCATTCAAATGTAAATGGAGGAAAGATATACTTGTCATTGATTGAACATACTTTTGATACAATGGTAAATTTTAAGCCTTAAAAATCAATGTCTCCAATGTCAATTATTTCTTTATTGATTGTCATTCCTTGTGTTTTGTGTATTGTTAGATCCCATGCCATTTTTATTGTCATATAGTGATGATTAACTCATGTAATAGGAATAATCAGTACATGTGTAGGATTATTTGTATCCCATGTGGAGCTAGAGTATTTTTTTAATGCAATATATATATATATATATATATATATATATATATATATATATATATATATATATATATATATATATATATATATATATATATATATATATATATGGGTATAAAAGGTGGCTTTGAGTATGAGTTGTAGATGATATCAACAATTTCTTGAATAGCTTAATTAAGTAATCTTGCATTCATCCATATATTGGATGTTAACATAATTTTGTGTTTTGTTAACATATAATCACAACTAGATCAAAATGAATATTGGTGTGGTTAGATGTATTTTTTCTTCTTCTTTGTTTGGCTCTACATAAAGCAATTGGCATATTTAGTGATTTCAACATTTGATTATTATGCATTATTTCTAGTACATTTATTACATACAAATGTGTAGAGATTTTAAAAACTTTATTATCTTTATATATATATGATTGATGGTGTTTTTAACATGAGCATATTCCAATATTCTTCTATTGGGTTTGCATCTCTGATGTTAGTTAACAAATTTTTAAATTTTTTTTGTACATCTATGTTGGAGAAAGATTATTTATAATTTAACAACTATATTAAATGTTTTCCATAATGTGTGCCCAAAATATCTACCTGTATACATTAGAATGTGATTTATCAGTGGGAGTTATCCGAGGCATCCAAAGAATATTATTGAGCAACGACCAAAATTTTTATTATTTTATTGAGGAAATGATTCATGCAAATGATTATTTACTTTACTAAGCATTTTGTTTGTATAAAAATCATTTCATCTATGAGCACATATTGAATGTGTCTCATTTATTCTTGGCAAGTTGTTAACATTTGTCCCTCTAGTGCTTTCATTTCTTGGATAGAGATATGAAGTGTTGAATGTATTGTTGATGTAATTATGTTAAATGCTGCAACACCAATTAAATCAAGAAGTAGGGGAGACTTATCAAGTAGGATTTACCTATTACTATTGTTCCTTGTAGAATCATTCAAAGTTGTGTACCTTGTCAATTTTTTTGAGCATGTTGATGAATTATGTTAAAGGCTATCTGCTTAATACATGACAATTCATATGATATTTGTTTATTGATTCATTCAATGTTTAATATTTTGAAATTGTACATTGTAAATCTATGAATTATTGTGCAATTGTGTGTAAGTTGAGAAAGTCATCTAAATGATTCTAATTATGTTTTTTATCGAAGTCATGGAGTCGAAACATGTTAATGTCATCTATTTTAGCATTTCCAGATGGGTGTGTATGAGATAATATTTCCCACTCATGAATTTCCATATCTTGTTTTAGATGTTATTAATTATCACTTTCATCATTGCTTTTTTTGAAATTGTTATTTTCTTATGTAGGTATTCACTCAATATGCCACGGATTTTAATACTTTTTAATTTATTCCCAATGCCTAATAATGTATACCTTATTCAAACCAATGTAGACTGTAATGTTGTAAAATGGTTGGTAAATTAACATCTTTATCTATCAAAAATACTCATATAATGGTGATTCAACAATAGGTTTGTAGGAAAAATGAGGTAATATATGAACAATTGATTGATTTGTATTTTCTCTCCATTGATTAGTTTTCCTCTTACTATTATAAGACCATGTCCATGTAGCTTCAATATGTGGTATTTTATCAATAAAATAAGGGAATTTAAGATACACATTGATGAAAGATGGTATATTAGTGTCAGTAGATGAACTTTTAAGAACCTGTTTAAAGATTCATTTGCCAATAGATAAGGTAGTAAAGGTTTGGCTACAAACTGTTAAAGGTAGTTTTTTTTATCATGTGCCATGTTTTCTATGCACATAAGTCATGATCAACAATAGTTTATGATATAAAATTTCTATATGTAGTCATGGTTATGCTTTTAAATCCAATTTAAATGATATCCTTGCTAGCATATGATGGTAGATTTCAGATTTGCTTTCAACTTTTGTTGCATATTTTGCTATGTATTTGAGCATAACATGTTGATAAATAACTAGTAGGAAATCTACATTTGCATGCCATATTGAAAACATGCTTGCATGATGGATATTTACTCTTTCATCATTGCGTGTTGGAAGGTAAGTCTTTCAGCCTTGACTATAAATTAACATGATTGAAGTTGCTTGTAATGGCCATGGGGTATTACATCTACATTGTAAAGTCATTTTTTTTCCTACTAATGTAGACTTACTATATTTTGTGTGATGTTGAAATCAATTTAGAAGTTCCTCATAATATTTTTAAGGATCACTATGTAATATTGTATCACTAGTGAGAAAGCATGGATCATCAAGATCAGAACAGTAGATTATTTTATGGAGGATGTTAGTGCCCAAATATGAGTTGATCAATTTGTGCCCTGTTTTCAAGATGTGAGTGCTTGGAATGTCTAACTATTTCCCCTAATCCCTAAGTGTGTACCCAAAATGAAACTATATTATTTCAATCAAGTTGTGAAATCACTACTCTCACATTTATGTTGTATAAACCCCACAAAACCTGATTTCAACTGATAATTAATGTTTTTATGTTTTAGTGGCATTATAAGGTCTATGGTGAAATTAAGCAAAGAAGATAAAAGAATTGACTAAGTCTAGTGTTTTTCATTTGTAAAAGGAAAAGTAATGAAGTTCCATTGGGAATTCAAATTGAAAAATAAAACTTTTAAGTTTACAAATTACATTTAATACTATGAAGTCCATAGTAGAGATTCTAAAGGAAAACACAACTTTGCATATTTGTAATTTACAAATTGCAAATGACATTCAAAGTTTCATCGCTCATGAGGGAATTCATGTGAGGTTTCCAACGTCCAAGTGGAAATGTCTTAAGGACCACATCAAGGGTTAAATTCCCATGTTTAAGTCTAAAATACAAATGTGCCAATGGTTTTGAGATCAAAGAGCATGAAATATTTAAATCCCACATGGATAGTCAATATGGAAATGTAGGTTTTCAGAATGAAAAGGGGTTAGCATAAATCTAAAGGCAAAAAACAATTTTTAAATTATGAATTGAAATTTTCCAATAAATTTCCCCATCCCATCAGTAGGGGTTTCAGTAAGGAAATAAACTTCAAAAGACAAGTTTTTAAATTTCAAATTGTAATTTGCAAGTCAATTCCTGCCACCCACTAGTCAACATGGGAAAGAAAGTCAACATGGAGCATGGTAGAAATAACAAAGGAAAATTCAAGTTTATAATTTTCAAATTGTAAACAAATTTATACTTCCCATAATGGAATACATGCTAACACAAAAGGCAAAGGATCCCAATAGAATTTTTGAGGCAAAATGTAACTTTGCTTATTTACAAACTTATAATTTACAGGCCAACTTTTGAAACCTGATGACAGACATTCTAGGTAAAAGTTTTGAGTCCAAATGTAAGTCCATGGTCAAAATGGAATGGTGGCAGAGATATTGAGTGGAAGTACAAAAATGAAATGCAAGTTTTGAAAGTTGTAAATTGTGTTTTGTAGATGAAACTCTAGAACCCATTGATGAAACAAAAGTACATAGGGTTCAAAAATCCATTAAGGGTATGAACAAGTGGTGACCTAGGAGTAATGAATAAGACAAATGTTATTTTATGGGGAAGGTAGGATTGCCAAGGTGGCATTTTCAGAGTGCCTATGGGAGCTTGATATAAAGGTCATGGCACAAATAAGAGGAACTACTAAAGCTTGATAATGAAGGTCATTATATTACCATAGATTATGGACACTTTATTCTATTCAACATCTATGGTCCATGTGCTTCTTGCAATGATTCAGAGTGTTATCAGTTTAAACTCACTTTATTTAAAGTGTTACAAGTAAGTTTTTGATCTCTTATAAAATCTCAATATCATACCTTTTAGGATTGAATCTTGTGACCTAGGGCTACGTTATGAAGCTAATATGTGTAGGAAATGGTGATGGATGTTGATAAATATAGAGGAGGACCTTTTACTGATGATTTTAGTATTTTTCATCTAGATAAGAAGGAAGCATAAACATGATGGATGTAGTTTATAGGTGTTGAAGATTTTAGCTATGGTACCAGAATTGATCTCATTCTTGTCATTAGACCATGCTTGAATCAAGATGCTAATTCAAAGCAACATGATTTTATTAATTTCCATATGGAATAATGTGACATATTGAGTCATTTCAAGTGTAAGAATTTAGATAATGCTCCAAAGTGGCAGGGAGGGATAAGTCTTAAACTGGAGTGTTCTGACCATGCTCCTATTTGTATCAAATTCTATGAAATGATATATGTTAGAGTTCTTAATGTTCCATATTTTTATGCTTAGTATATGCCTAGTGTTAATGGAAGATAACAAAGTATTGTGTCAATTCTTCAAAAGAGATATGTTAAAGAAATGTATGTCTCTATCATATTAGACTGTAGTTCCCCCAAAAAAATATGCAGTGAAGACTTTTGAAAGAAAATGCAATGTGTCCAATGATGGAATAAATAAACTAGAATCACCTTTATGTAGTATGTTAGCTATGAATTACTATGAATTATCATTATCTTTAATTAGATGGCTAGATCCAAAGTTATCCAAAGGGTAGCAAACATTGATAAATTATTGTCTTTTAGTGTCAAATGAATCCATTCTGAGTGGTCTTTTACCTACAGATAAACTTTCATTAGTACCCAAGGACCATGATTTTTATTTTGATGACCATTTGAGGTGGGATAAAATATCTAATAAAATACCATTCCATTCATCTAATGATTCTCCATAGAGTAGGTTTTGCTGAAAACATCTTATGTGAACATTACAATAGGTGAATACAGGTCATAAATACAATAAAGTTGAAAGTCCAAGGAGCAAAAATTTCCACTAGAGATGTAACAACACTTTGTAACTTTAAAAAAAAAATCAAATTACAATATGCATTCCAATCCCTAAAACCCATAGGTCAACACAAGGTCAAAGGCTCAAAGTGGATATTCTAGGTGCAACTATAACATCAAACTAAAAATTTTCAAATTGAAAATGTGCTTGAGACTTTTAGATTCCCACAAGCATGTAAAATTGCACCTGAAGCTTGAAATCCCACCAAGCCAAAAAGTGCAAAATTGTAAAAATGGCCCAAACTCTTGCATAAGGCAAAATGAAGTGAAAAATTCATATAGAATTATTAGTTTTGGTGGCATAGAAAAAAAAGGAAAAAATGAATGGATAAATTCAAAAGGAAAAAACATTAGATAAATATCATTTTCATATATTTGGCTTATGTTGAAGACCTCCATGGATGAGAAAATTAATGCAGGGGTTTCAAGACCTCTGTGGACCATTGGAAACATATTCAAATGGCCATGGATCATACATTGCCTCTATCATAGATAGATTAGTTTGATTCCATCATTACAAAGTAAGGGACATTCTTTGGCTTGCATAAGGAGGAGGGTAGTTGACCAAAAGTTTCCAGCTGGGCAAATTATTAGTTGGATAGAGGGAAAATTAATTACACATGAAGACAAGAGTAAATTTTTATCTCAATAATGAATATTCTCCCTCAAGCTAAACTGTCTCAAGAATTCTAGCCAAGCATATCAAATTTCATTTGAAATCTTTATCATGACATGGACAAGCAGTTACCAGAATGATTTGCTTTCATAGCCTGAGTTTTCAGGCATAACCAAGGGTATCTTCCATCTAGATCATATTCCCAAAATATTTTAGGGTGTGAAATTTATATAAGTAAAGAAGGTCTATCCTCTTCACAAGGTTATTGGCTTTCTTAGGTTTTAGGCTTCTCAACTTTCTAAATTATTCTCTTTGTAGAGGTTGTTGTTAATTGATTTTTTTCTAGGGTTTATGTTATCCAACTTTAAGAAGTATATTTTGTGTGTTTTATCTCTCTTTCTAAGTTGGTTTAAACTATGCATCCATTAGCAAACACTAAGAGCATAATGTATATGTCTCCTCTATTTCAAAATAAATCCACCATGATTTTTACCTTTATTATGAATTTTTGAACATTATGTATGTAAGTTTTGGTTTCAAGATAATGGAAAATGTCTGTGATTTATGTTTTATCTTGATAATGAAATGCAACAATACATTCTTCATACATTGTTGATTGGGTATTTAGTTTTATGTCTATTAATGGCAGTCATTTTAGGCATCGATCTAGGTTGTAAATTCCTTTCTACAATGTGATTAGAGAGTATGTTGTTGATAGTCTTTTAAGGACTTCCTAGACTTATGGAGTTGATAGGAGAAGGTACCTAGGTTTTTACTTGTAGTGTATGATTTAGATATTTAGGGTTCATTTTAATGTTTGAATTATATTGGAATCAATGAATGCAAACTATTCCTGATGGTTTCTTTAGCTTGTTTCTTAATATTTTGCATGTTATAATGAATAGTAACATAGTTATTATAAGGAGTTCCTTGTGTTCAAAGAAGCCACCACACCCAATTTTTATATATACCTAACTCATCCTACCCATCCTACCCCTATAAATAATACACTTTTTTTTACTATTCAGAGTGTTATTTGCTAATAGATACATGAATATTACAAATCTAGAATGTGTCTATAATTGCTCTTTGAAGCCCAAAATTGTAATATTCCATTTAGATCCTAGTTATAAGATGTTTATTTATACATTAATATTGAAGTCACATTCCCATCTACCTTTAGTAGCTTATGTCTGATTTAGGATCATTTTCCATGTCCATGTGACAACTCTTCCGAAGTAGACTATGCAAGTTTGGTTATGCTCTAGTCAGATTTGTTTTTGTGTGTCAATAATCCCTTAGAGATTGAACTATTGTATCCCTCACCATTATCAATATACCCCATATGTCCTCTCACCTTTGTTTAGGTAGTAAAAAATGTAATAAGGAACTAGCCATACCATTTATTGGTGTCTCGTAATCATTGTCTACATTCAGTCTATCAAGATGCTAAACCCTTCCCTAGCTATAACAAAATAAATATAGGTTTATCAAGTACATTTTCCATATTATCAAGTGTGTAATTATATATGCAATAGGTTTTCAATTGGGAACCAACACTTCACTAAAATCATTGGTGGGGATAAGATCCTTGACACTTGTGTTATTGGGGACTCTTACAGAGAGTTGTTATTAGTTTAGGTTAAAAAGTTATCTATTTATTATTTTATGATTTTATACTTTAGGACATAAACTATTAAATATGCAGTTGGCACAATTATCATGGGCAAGATGCTTGGCATTTATGTTGCCAAAAATTATTACAAGGAGCTGTTAATTTGTTCATGGTTTAAAGTGATTTGGCCTTTTGAACATGAATCTGAAATTTTTAGTGTCCTTGTTGTTATATATCATCATTGATTACTAAAAATTATAATTTTAGAATATATCACTATATATTCATGATCTATTATATTCTATAATTTTTCTTCTAATGGTGACTCCAACATTCCATCGAGTGTTTGAAAGATCAATGCCCATTTTCAATATTTTTAGTTTTAAGTGTTCTTTTGCTTGAAAAACCTAAAGCACTGAGATCATCCTTTAAAGGTACTCATAAAAGAAGCTTCAATCTGAGTTAAGTGTTCATCATAAAAGAAGGACACAAATATGGAGGCCAATTGAAGGACAAAATTTTGCTACAAAGGAGTGTTTAGACTATCAAAATTTTGGTACACTTAAACTTTTGTTTATTGAAATTACTTTAATTGAGGACTATCATAGCTCTCCTAGTAACTCAAAACCTTATAGTCCTATTTAATACCCAACACATTCTCAACAAGTAGAATCTCTTCATAGGTTTGATACACCAAGTCTATCTCAATCACCACCTCATAACCCTATACCATCTGATCTTGAACCCACCATTAAACTATATATGAGGCATAGAGATAAGGTTGAGAATGAACATCATGGATTTAGGATTATCATATTTATACCTATTAATTTTGATGAAATGGAGGGTTATCTCAATGAAATTCCAAATGAATTAAGGAATCAAATTCCTAAGTTTCAATAGAGTAATGCAGTGATTAGTGATCAACATTTGAGGGATTTTCACATTGTCATTGAGGATTATAAAGTTAAACATAAGAATGTTTGCATTAATATATTTGTGCACATGATGGAAGAATATTCTCATGATTAGTTCAATTCTCTTTCGTATGGATGTATAAATTCATGGGAATAAATGAAGAATGTTTTTAAAATTTAGTATGGTGATAGATTTGATCTGAGGTTCCTTATTGCATAATTTAAAAACATAAATAAAAACTATAATGAGTGTGTGCATGATTTAAATACAATATTTAATAATAATATGATGTGGTTATCTAAAAATATCGTACCTAGTGATATTACTCACTTGATTAAATATTATGATGTCTTTGACAAGAAGGCAACCTACAACTTGAGAGATAAGGATTCCAAAAATATGAAGTTAGTTTTTAACATGGCCATCCAAATTAAAAATACTATAAAGGTTGTGAAAAAGACCTTAAAAAAAGGATTGATGTGAAGTTAGTCAATCCTAAAGAAACTAAGTCTAATAAGAAAACCAACTTTGAGGAGACTATGAAAACATTGGTAATTTCTATCAAGGAAATGTCATACAAGTTGGGTAGAGCAGGGAAGGGGATTCCCCATGGATCTTTAATTTTGGGGAGAAATAAAAATTAGAATCATGCATAAGGAAGACCCTATTTCCATAATAGAGATAATGATAGAGGGAAGAGACCTACCTGAAATGATAGAAATCAAAATAGAGGAGTTAGGAAAGAAGTTCTTGATCAATTAAATGCCAAGGTTAATGATGTAGATTGTGATGTTGACATTGATTGGTGTGATACATGTTTCCTCCTCCATCCTCCTTATGATACTACTGAAGAATTAATTAAAATGTGGATGAACCTGAGTCTGCATCTGAAGATGATGATATTTTGATGTTTGATTGCCAAATAGCCCAAAGTAAAATGTCTGCCTTCACATAACTATCGAGTGCTACTACCGTTGATCAATTTTGGAGTGCATTTAAAAGGGTATGTGTCACAAATTTTGAATTTGTTCATGATATTAACTTGACACAAGCATATGAGTTAACCAATCATGGAATTGAATTTTTAAGACCCATGATGATTAAAAAGTATGATGGGGGAATTCCTTCAATTGAGGATAGGCAAATGCTAAATACTGTAGCCGTTGCCCAAGAGAAAAAATATAGTTTGAGAATTAGGAAACAAGGTGTTTCTCCTCAAGAGACTACCCCTATATATCCAAAGGTAGGGGATAAACATAATCAAGTTAAGAGAACTAAATACATCCTTATTCATTCTAAACTAGTACCTACATCCCAAGTTTTGAAATAGAGAGGTGCTCCATCCAATAGTAGATAACCTTTATTGTCTATTATTCCTAAGGGTACAAATGATATTAGAGGAAACCCACCCTTGAAAATTATTGTTAGGAATGCTAATGCACTCCATCTTGCTCCAATTATGACTTTGAATGACTATAATCCTATTAAAGGTATTGTCACCCTTCCTACAAAGTCTCCCATTCCTCAGTACAATGTGTGTGATGTGTCCCAATTATTGAGTTAATTGAAAATCACTATGCCACTTATTGAGTTGTTATGAATACCTACACATAAGAAGAGGGAATTTAAATATTTTGAGTTTAGTAAGAATAAATCTTGCCAAAAAAATTACTTCACCCCAAACAATCCTCAATGAGGAAGAGTCAGATGAGGTTATTAAACTATCCCTAGAGTTCTATTTAGGGATTGCATTGATAGAGAGTTAGCTAGATGTTGACCCTTTCTACACTACCCTGTTGAGTAGTGGTTTGATTATTCCTAACTTTATGTTTTATTTGGAGCCTCTTGCAATGTGATGCTCTTGGGTATGCTTAACAATCTTGTAATGAAAATAACATATACTTTTCATAAGTGTTATGCCATGGAATCAAGATAGGTACTAGTTATTAGACAAGTTAAAGGATTAGTAGTGCAATTGGTGGTTCACCTAGGTAAGTTTTTGAATATGGATGTGGTAGTTATGGATTATCCTCCAAAGTGGGGTATGATATTATCAAAAAAATGGGCTACTAGCATGGGTGGTAGTTTGAATATGGATCTTTATTATGCCACCATTTCATTGGAGGGTAAGATGGTGAAATATCATGGAGAGCCCAAGATGTTGCATGTAGTTGAAGATCTAAAATGTGATCCAAATGAGGTGTTTTACATTCATGTGGAGTTGGGTAATTTAGTTGGAAATGTATAATGTTTGGAACAATATTTTTTTATTGATGTTGTGTTTAAAAACAAAATAAATGGTGTTTGGAGAATATCATTTGAAGGGGATTGCTCTAATCTTGGAAATGGAGTTTGGGTTGTCTTCTATGCCCCCAATAACAAATGTTTTAAGTTCTCATTCAAGCTATCATTTGATTTCATTAATAATACTACTAAGTACAAGGCACTCTTGCTTGGTTTGAGAATTTCTAGTGAACATATAATTACAAGTTTGATTCTAAAGGATGATTTTGAGTTAGTGGTTAAGCAGGTCCAGAATGCTTATGCCACCAAAAATAAAAGGTTAAAAAAATATATAAATGATTAATGGGATTTTTTATAATTATTTGATTCTTTCAATATGTTTTCATGATAAAATTTTCAATGAAGAAGTTGATAGACTTGTAGGGTTGGGTGATCAGTTTGAAATTGAAACTATGAACCCTCACTATCAATACCAAGTGGAGGTACTTGTTAGTGGAGGTACTTGTTAGACCTTCAGTCCCAAACAATATTCATCATTGAAAAGTTTTTGGTGATGATGATAAAATTATAAGGTTTATAAATTGTCAAGCTTAATTTATATATCAGATCACAAACATGGAATCCATGGTTCAGACTGTGTTGGAAAAGAAATCTTTTTTGGGAAAGATGTAATTCAGATAAATAAAAATACCATCTTGATATGATTGGTGAGCTTAGAGGAATATTTTGATAGATCATATTGAATTAATAATCGAGACTTATTTATCTCAAAATATCTAACTGAATGTGATTTGGACTCTCAAGAAAACATGAGAAAAGTCTAACTAGGTACTCACTTGACCATAAGAGAGAAACAAGCCTACATGCAGCTACTAAAGAAGTACCATGATTCACTAGCTTGTTCTTATTCCAAGACAAAAATATATAGAGAAGACTTATTTTAACATGTCATCCCATTAAAACCTGCTAGCAAATCTTTTAGGTAGATCTAGAGACCTATTAACCCCATCTTGGCTATCAAGATGTGGTATGAGTTAAATAAGTTAAGGTATGGTGGGATTATTCCACCCATAAGGTATTTATCATGGGTGGAAAACTTAGTCCCTATAAGAAATAAACATGGTGACATCCACTTGTGTGTGGATTTTAAAATTTTGAATAAAGCTTCTTTGAAGGATAATTACCCTTTGCCTAATATGGATCAAATGTTGTAGACTGTTATAGGATAAATTGTTTTATCTACATTAGATGGTTTATAAAGGTATAAATAGGTTGTGGTAAAAGAAATTGAGATATCCAAGATTGCATTTACAATGCCTTGGGGCACTGATGACTACATGAGGATGCCTTTCAGGTTAATGAATAACAGTGAAATATTTTATAGAGTTATAGATGTCACTTTTGTAGGGGTAATTAACATTTTCATTGTTGTGTATCAGGACGACATTATGATGTACTCCAAAATTAGAAAAAAACAATTGGAAAATCTAGGGGAAGTGTTCCTTAGATACACGGAGTTTGACATTTCCCTTAATCCTAAAAAAAGGTCACTTCAAAGTATAAAAGGATAAGCTTTTGGGACATATAGTGTCTAAGGATGGTATCATTATAGATCCATAAGGAGTTTAAGACATTGACAAAGTACCTATCCTATAATTGAAGAGGGAAATTTAGTCCTTCTTTAAAGAATTCAACTTTGTTAAAAGGTTTGTGTCTAACTTTGGAGAGAACACTCTGCCTATTACCTCCATGTTAAATAAAGATAAAATGATAAAGTGGGAGGAGAATACCATAGAGGATTTCAATGACATCAAAGGATCTTTAAAGTCTGGCCCTATCTTGGCTAGTCTTGATTTCACTAGGGAATTTCAAATATTCTATTTTTCATCATAGAACCCCATAACTGTTATTTTATTGCAAAATAATTATGATGTTCATGAAAAATATATAGATTTCTTTATTAAAGTTATGTAGGTGTCTTAACTAAACTATATTATCATGTAAAAGTAAGATTTCACTCTTTTGAATGTTGTTAAGATGTTAAAACCTTACATTTTGAGTTTTAAGACTATTGCATATGTCCTACATTTCAATGGTCAAGGACATCTTGGCATAGATTGAAGTATCAAGAAAGAGATGTAGGTGGGTCAATAGGTTATAATAATACAACATGGAGATCTAGAACACCAAGCTAGAGAGAGGGATGGGTTTAGCCAATCTCATGGTTGAGACCAATTTGCAATATGTTGAGGTAAAGACTATTGTTTTTAATATTGATGATTCTTTGAGTCAAATTATCATATATACATCATATAAAAACATTTTTTACTACTTGAAAAGTATGAATTATCCCCCTAAATTGGATAAGAACCAAAGTATTACTCTAAAACTTATATCCTAGAAGTATCTCTTGACTAAAAATGGATTGGCATGGGCCTGGTAGAGGAAAAAACTATCGATTTAATTAAAGAAGTTTATAGCATGTGTGTGGTGGTCACTTTAAACCTAAATTCATAGCTCATAAAATTATGAAATTTAGTTATTGGTGGCCATCACTATTCAAGGATGTTGCATATAAAGTTAGAAGATGAGAGAAATGTCAACATTTTATTGGAAGGCTAAAAGCTTCTAGTTTTCTCCCCTTAAAACTTGTAATGATTGAAGGCCTATTTAGACAATGGGGAATGGATTTTTTTGGGTAGTTCACTAATTCATCAAGCACTAGACATAGGTGGATATTGTTTGTAATTGACTACTTCATAAAATGGGTTGAATTGATCCCTACAAAGAAGGACACACATTAGGTGATTATGGATTTTGTCTTGAATTGCATTATTTATATATTTGTTGTGCATGTCAAGGTACTTATTAATAACATGATGATTTTTAGATCTAAACCTTCAGTGGAATTGTGCAAAGAGTATGGGATCACATTAACTTATGCCTATAATTACACCCCTCAAGGGAATGGGCAAGAAAAATCAAGTAATAATAACTTACTTAAAATCATTAGATGAACTTTGGAAGATAACAATAAGAAGTGGGGTGAATGACTAAAGTTTTAATTATGGGATAATAGGATCACACCTAAAGAGGTATAGGTAATAGCCATTTTGAGATTGTTTATGGAGCTTAAGCTATTTTGCCTATGAAGTTGTAGTTGCCAACCCATTAGTTCATGTAACAACTAGAATAATATGATGAAATTGACCACTATGAAATCATAACGAACTAGATTTTTGAGCTTGATGAAATTAGAAGACAAGCTCATAAGAAACACCTCAAGTTCAAGAAAAGACTCAAAACAATATTCAATAGAAATGTTGCTCAAGAACTTTTTAGGTAGGATATCTAGTTTTACTATGGGATAATAAACATGAAGAGAAAAGCAACCATGGAAAATTTGATGCCTTTTAGATGGGACCTTATTTCATTCACTACGGAATCGGGGAGCATACTTTATTCTTAAGAGACCTAGTCGATAAAATACTAAAGCTATGAGTTAATGGTAGACATCTGAAGTACTTCAACTAAGTTTGTATTTATGTAAAATAAGGCATAGTGTATAGCATTGTTGTTTTGTTTCCATTTCACATTGGGATTTATTTTTATAGTTCCTTTTTTTGTTTTTCATCATGTGTTCATTCTCAGATCCTCCTGATCTTTTTTTTAGTTAGACTTTGGTCCATTGAGTCTCCAAAGGTGTTTGATATGAAATTGTCGAAATTGTGACTCCATGTCCCAAAGAATTGGCACTTGGTCTTATTTTATGGGATTATTTGCACACTCTCAAGGGGTGTACATCCCTAGATGAAAGACATTTTTAGGGCCAAAATTTGAGCTGATCAATTTATGCCTATTTTTGAAATGTGAGTGCTTAAAATGTTTAACTATTTCCCCTAATCCATAAGTGTGTACCTGAAATGAATGTCTAATTTCATAATCAAGTTGTGAAAACCTCACTCTCACATTTGTGTTGTATAAACCCAACAAAACTTGGTTTCAATTAACAATTAATGTTTTTATGTTTTAGTGTCATTACAAGGTCTATGGTGAAATTAATCTGAGAAGATAAAACAATTTACTAAAGTGTTTTCCATTTGCGAATGGAAAAGGAATGAAATTTGGGTGGGTATTTCAATTGAAAACATAAAATTACAAATTTACAAATTGAATTTAAAACTCTAAAGTATACAATAGAGATTCCAAGGGAAAACAAAAATTTGTAGATTTTTAATTTGAAAATTATAAATGGCATTTAAAGTTATGTTACCCACGAGGGAGTTCACGTAAGGGTTTCAATGTCCAAGCATAAATGTCTTAAGGCCCATGTTAAGGGTCAAACACCCAAATGGAAATCTAAAATGCAAACATGGTGATGGTTTTTAAATTAAAGAGCATGAATTATTTAAAACCCATATCTATAGTCAATATGCCAACATAGGTTTTTAGAATGAAGAGGGGTTGGCAAAAATCTAAAGGCAAAAAGCAATTTTAAATTACAAATTTCAATTTGCCAATAAATTTCCCTATCCCATCAATAGGGATTTTAGTGGGGAAAGCAAATTTAGAAGATAATTTTATAAATTTAAAATTGTAATTTATAAGCTAATTCCCAATACCCATATATCAACATAGGAAAGAAAGTCAGCATGGGGCATGAAAAAAATAACAAAGGAAAAAAAAGTTTATAATTTAAAAATTGTAAACAAAGTTATATTTCCCATAGCACAAAAGACAAAGGATCCTAGATGAATTTTTGAGGTAAAGTAAAACTTTTCATATTTTCAAACTTGTAATTTTCACACCAACTTTCGAAAACCGATGGTAGACATTCTAGATGGAAGTGTTGAGACCACATACAAGTCCATGGTCAAAAGGGGATGGTGGTAGAGATATTGAGTGGAATTATAACAATGAAATATAGGTCATAAAAGTTAAAAATTGCATTTTGCAGATGAAGATCCAAAACCCACTGATGAAATAAAAGTGTACATGGTTAAAAAAATCCATTGAGGGTATGAACAGGGACATGTTACTAACAGATCAAGTGTTGAAATGAGAGAAACCAATAGTCCAAATGTTATTTTCTAGGGGAGATAGGACTACCAAGGTGGAATTTTTAGAGCCACTATGGGATCATGATACAAAGGTCATGTCTTAAATGAGAATAACTATAAAGATTAATAGTGAAGGTAATTGTATTATCACAGATCATGGACACCTTATTTAATTCAATATATATGGGCCATGTGCCTCTTGAAGTGATTTAGAGTGTTATCAATTCAAAATAAATTTCATTAAGGTGTTATAGAGAATTTTTTTAGATCTTGTAGATTAAGGAAGGAAGGTAATTATTGTAGGAAATATGAATATTGAACCTTTTAGGAATGACTCTTGTGACCTAGGGCTAGGTTTTAAAGATAATATGTGTAAGAAGTGGTTAAAGATGTTACTGAATGATGGGGGATGAATACACATGATGGCCATAGTTTACAGGTGTTAAATAATTTTACTATGGTACCAGAATTGATCTCATTCTTGTTGTTAGACCATTCTTGTATCTAGATGACAATTTAAAGCAACACGATCTTATTAATTATCATATGGAAGAATGTGACATATTGAGCCATTTTAATCACAAGAATCCAAATAATTCACCAAAGTGAGAGGGAGGGAGATGTCTTAAACTCGATGGTTTTGACCATGCTCCTATTTATATTGAATTTAGTGAAATGCTAGATGTTAGAGTTCATGATGTTCTATCTTTTACTACTTGGTATACTCCTAAAGTTAGTGGATGGCAATAAAGTATTGTGTCAAATATTCAAAACAGACATGTTATATAAACTGGCATCTTTATCATATCAAACCTTGGTTCCAAAAAAAAAAAATGCTTTGAAGACTTCTCAAAGAGAATTTAATGTATCTAGTTATGGTATCAGTAAATTAAAAGTACTTTTATATAGTTTTTGAACTACTAATTACTGTGAATTTTCATTATCTTTAATTAGATGGTTGGTTCAAAAGTTATTTGAATGGAAGCAAACATTGAAAAATTATTGTAATATGGTGTTAAAGTACTCCATTCTAAGTAGTATTTTGAATACAGATAAAGTTTCATCAATACCTAAGGACCATGATTATTATCTTGATGACCATTTTAGGTGGGAGCAAAGTTTCAAGAAATAGCCATTTCATTCATCTAATTATTCTCCATAGATGAGTTTATGGTGGAAACATCTTATGTCAATAATCCAATGGGAGAATAAAGTTCTTAAATGCCAAAAATTCAAAAGCCCAAGGAGCGAACATTTCCACTAGAGATGCAACAACACTTTATAACTTTAAATTTTTTTGGAAACTGTAATATACATTCCAATCCATGAAAACCATAGGTCAATGCAAGGTCAAATTCTCAAAGTGCACATCCTAGGTGGAACTACTACATCAAATTGGAAATTTGAAAATTTGAAAATTGAAAATGTGCACCAAACTTCTAGATTCCTGCTAGAATGTAAAATTGCACCTAAAACCCAAAATCTTACTAGGCCAAAAGGTTAAAATTTGGAAAAAGGGCCCAAAGTCATGCATAAGGAGAAATGAACCGAAAAATTCACATAAAAGTATTAGATTTGGAGGTAAAGAAAAAAAGGAGAAAGTCAAAAGTAAATTGATAAAGTACAAAGGTGAAAAGGTAAAAACATAAGCTAAGTGTCATTTCCAAATATTTGGCTTAAAGTGAAGACCTACATGGATAATAAAATTACTACAAGGGTTTTGAGACCAAGGTGGGCTATTGTAAACATATTCAAATTGCCATGGATCCTGCATTGCCTCCATCATAAGTTGGGTAGTTTAATAACATCATTACAATGAAAGGGGCATTCTTTGGCTTGCACAAGGAGGGAAGTTGTCCACAATTTTCTAGCTGGTAAAACCATTAGTTAGATAGAGGACAAATCAATTACTTATGAAGACAAGAATTTGTTTTGATCTTAGGAATGGATATTCTCCCTCAAGCCCAACTACCTTAAGATTTCTATCCAAACATATCAAAGTTAGTTTGAAATCTTCATCATGACATGCAAAAGCAATTACTAGAATGATTTCCTTGCCTAACATGAGTTTCTAAGCATTAAAAAGGGTATTTTCTAGCTAGAGCACATTCTTAGAATATTTTGGGCTGAGAAATTTGTACAAGGGAAAAAGGTCTATCTTCTTTACATGTTTATTGGATTTCTTAAGATTTAGGCTTCTCAACTTTCTGAAATCTTCTCTTTACAGAGGTTGTTAGTTTTTTTTTCTAGGATTTATTCTATCTAGCTTTCAAATTTTGACTGTGTATTTTGTCACTCTTGTTAAGGTGGTTTCACTTGTTTTTAGAAGTTTATTTATAAATGTGGATTGTAGTCACTTTCCCATCTATCTTTAGTAACTTATATCTGATTTAGGAGCATATGCCTAGACCATGTGACAACTCTTCCCAAGTAGAATATGCAAGTTTGGTTATGCTCTAGTCATATTTGTTTTTGTGTACCAATAATCCCCTAGAGATTGAACTATAGTATCACTCCTCATGATCAAGCTACCCCATAGGTCCTCTAACCTTGGTTTAGGTAGAGCCAAAAGGAGCAGGGAACTAACCATACCCTCTATCAATGTCTTCTAATCATTATCTATGTTCATTTTATCTAGATGATAAACCCTTCCACAGATATAATGACATAAATATGGGTTTATCACCTATGTTTTCCATATTCTCAAGTGTGCAAGTCTAAATGAAAGATGTGTAGAACTAGAAACCAATAGAGGCTATCATTTTTATGCGGGTTCTATGATATTACATGTTGACCAAAGTATTTCCTTGAAAAAGAAACGTCAAGTGCATTTTCAGAATTCATGTATCCATGTTCAGTGCATTTTATAACCATATGAATCCATGGATATGTGTGGATCCACTATTATGTCATTTGTACCTAAGTATAAAAAAACAATAAATAATTTTAACCCAAGATAGGTTTTAATATATATGAAATGTAAAAAAACATAATTTCAATAGGAATACCTATACCAATAAACTTTGTTGTGAAGATGTTTATCAAGAATTTATTCACAAAATATTACAAAACATTTTTCTCTGTATGAAGATGCAATATGGGGATTCACAATTAGGCTCTAATTTATCCATTGGGTAGTGTTATCTAGGGT
The DNA here is from genome assembly GCA_037957365.1 of Torreya grandis. Taxonomy (NCBI): domain Eukaryota; kingdom Viridiplantae; phylum Streptophyta; class Pinopsida; order Cupressales; family Taxaceae; genus Torreya; species Torreya grandis. The sequence continues at coordinate 84,446 of JARHVA010008416.1, forward strand.
ATAATTAGAAGCTTTTGGAATGATTTTGTGCATGTTTATCCATCTAATGTCTTCTCTAATAAAGGTGAATAACAGTCTTGGTGATCCCAATTTTGTGATCATATATGTTAATTCACTTCTACATTTTGACCAAAATACACGTGTACCTTTAAGAGTTGACTAATTGATCTACAATACTTGCATTGGGTAATTGTGTTAGATATGCATGCAAGTGTAAAATTGTGAGTGGTAAGTTGTCTTCTATGTTTCCTTTTACAAATATTGCTGATGTCGAATGGCTTGCTACATAAATAGGTTTAACAAAAAATAGTGAAAGTGTGGGTGGATTCCAAATTGGTTATCTTAATATCTGAACAAGTGTGAAGCATATTCATGTAGCTGATCTTTTTCATACTAGGCTATTGGTACATGTAAACAAATGTTGGAAAAAGAGCAATAAATTCCATAGATAATAGACCCTCAGTGCTGTATTCATTATCAAGTGAATTGTTATCATTTGGCTAATTAATTACATGTAGTTTTCCACCATTTGTGTTGTTTACATAATCTCTTATTTTATTGAGTCCTCTTCTTGCTTTCAGAGTAGAAACTATAAATGATGATGTTTGTTGGTGCTATATATTCATAGGTGAATTTATGTCATCATCAAATTCCATGTTTTTTATTTACATATCTTGAATCTTAATTGTAATGTGATGAAGGAGAGCAGAGATATCAATAAGATTCAATGGAAAGGCATCTAGTGATTTGTAGTCAGTTTAAACATATCTATATTAGGGATCATTTTCTATTTTAGAGTGTAGAGCTTTGCTAATATGTGATTTTATTACAAAGTAATTAGATGGTTTGTTCTCTGATCTAGTTCTTATTAATACTAAGATGTCAAGGTCTATAGGTTGGAATGATACATAATTAATAATAAAAGATAAATCTTGTGGGAAAATAATAATATAGCCACTATATTTGTATTATCCACCACATGCACAAGTTACCTTTAGTACGAAATTAACTCTTTTAATAAGCATTTCTTTAACTCGAGTGAGATCAGATAGAATTTTAGGCTATATACGTGGGTCTATGTTACTCATTACACAAAATTGATTAATATTTGTTTCACCAATGCATAGATAATAAGTAAGGCTACCATGATAATTTCTTGTTTGAATACCTACATACGATTATTTACAATTGGAACATGGATGTATTGAACAAAGACTATCTATTCTTTCATGGAATTTTTTTGAGGTTGTCTAATAACATCATCTATAAGTGGTGGGTAAATATTTATTATTTTTTTATGGCATTGAATTCATTGACATGCATTTATTTCATCCTTATTTATTACATAATTCAAGTAGGCCTTTTTATTCGATTGTTTGCTTCTCATTAGTGTCTACAATGGTCATAATAGAAACATTAATTACTAAATTGTTGAAAGAGTTATGTATAGGTAAATTTATATAAAATAAAATTAGTGTACTATTTAAAGTATGTTTAAAAAAAAATTTATTGACAATGTAGTATTATGAAAATAATTGTTTTCATAACCTAATGCATGTATGCAAGGAAATGTATATTACAAATAATAATTTACTATATTACATAGATTTGATATGGTAGGTATGTAATGTCTTAAATGCGATTCCCCCTTACTTATTTACCTATTATGAATTATTGGCAATATATTTATTACATATAAATGTGTAGATCTTTTAAAATCTTTTTGTCTTTCTAGAGGCATGAACTATGTTATTATTAACATGAGAATATTCCAATCTTCCTTAGTTTGATTTACATTTTTTATGTGATTTTTTTGGCCTATTTCTTACTTTTGGATCTTTGTGTGCATCATTTTTATCTCCAGGTATCAATACTAGATTTGGTTATTGTAATTGTTTTCATTGCTTATTATTTTTTTATTTTATTTTTTATACCAAAATTTCATTTTTATTTGTTCTATATTTGCAAAAATTATTTTTTTATCTAATCCAATGATTGACCATATATATATGAATGCCTTTTTTTTTATAATATTCAATTTTCTTTTTTTACAATTTCCATAGTAATAGTTATTATTCAAGTATTATTTGACCACATTCTACATAGTCTATTTCATCGTTCAATGTAGTTCAAGTTATTTGGAATTGAATAATACCTATTTCATTTCATTCCCATACATACTACATAATATCAAAAATAATATACAATTGTGTATCTTCTTCTCCCTCTATATTTTCTTGTTCAACTGACCCTTGATTTGCTCTAAGAGCCATATTTTTTTAAATTTTGTATCCAATTTTTACAAAAGTAAAAAACATATCGGATAGTAGCTCTAAATAAAATGTTCACTGAGAATACATTTGGAAACAAAATTAAGATTTTGGACAACATCAATAAGATAAATTCTTCCTCCTATTAACAAATACTTTTTTATTGAAAAAAAAAGATAAAAGTAATAAAAAAGAGTACTTGAAGTATAGAAATGTTACAATGACATTTTCCATACTTTAGTTAATGTATTCATGAAATGTAATTCTAATAATTACTTTTATATGTATTTTAATTAACTCTTACATATGCAAAATGAATAATATATCAAATGAATATTGCAATTATAAATCAAGAGACACAACAACTTCATTATTTATTCAATATTGAGATCAATGATGATCCTTACATATATATAAATATAAAAATAACAACGAGTTAAGAATTTAAAAACAAAAAAAAACATAAATATTTACAATGAACCATTTTAGAAGATCACAAACTCTTCAAATACCAGATTCAATGCAAAATTTAGATAAAATAAAGGTCTATCATTCTTTATTCAATATGGTGAATAAATTGCTAAAAAGTCAATAATAAAAATAAACAGTCAAAAAGAGTAGTATATATGTACATGTAAAATTATTTTCAAAAACTATTTTCTTTACATATTATATACATGTAACTAAACACAAATTATAATTAATTACATCATTTCTAGAGTTAACATCTATTAAACTATATCAAATGCATCAATGAAAGATGTATGTACTAGTGTAGATTCATA